>WIWV01000051.1:0-184571 GCA_014839625.1 Penicillium ucsense | reverse complement strand
GGCGCCCTGCACAAAAGGTGGAAAGCGTGGGAAGAAGCATACGAGCCAGGAACCGTTCACTCGACTGGTTTTTCCCCGATCGAAAAGTCGACCATGCGATCGTACTGACTGGACTTGGTCTCGGGGTGCTGCTCTCTTTCTTCCCACTTGGTCAAAACGTCTCCCTCAACGGCTCACTTCTCTTCCACCAGACCAAGGAAGCAACAGTCCTCTTCCAGATGGGCCGGCTCATCAAAAACCACTGGGCGCGGTTAATCATCCTCACCGCGGCGACTTGTACGTTCCCACCCCACGCTGCCAAGGCAACCTCCCCATCTCGAATGCAACTCACGCAGCAGTCCATTCAACCCCTCACAGATCAGGTCGTCAGCGCCGTCCAAGGCTTCATCTGGCCCAAGGTCTTCTGGGATTTCATCTCCAAAAATCTCGACGCCGCCGTGGCTCCTGTCCCCGTCCTGCAAACGCTCAATCTGCTCATGGGTCTGGTGGGGATTGCCTGGGAATGGCCCCTACGACCGCTGGCCGGCTCGCTGCTTCATCGCAGCATCGAGATTCGCCTGATGGTGTATCCGCTCAGTGCGCTTTTTGCCGTGCTGCTGTATCAGGGGACGGATCCGGCCCTCTACTATTTGATCGGCATTGGGGTGTATTTCTGGGCTTATAGCGAGGGAGAGGTATGTCCATGGTCCACCACACAGCGGATCACCCCGTCGGAAGTACAAGATCTTGGGTATTTGGGTACTGACGAGCAGCGTGACCTAGATTGTCTGTCCGGAGCCGTGGACGTTACCGAAACGGTCCAGGGTGCTCAAGGCGTAGCCTGGACGAGCATCACCGATGACTACCTATGCTAGACATGACTCCTCATGCCCATATGTTGAACGAATAACGAAACAATCGATACCCTTACTTTGCGTTTCTCATCTTCTACCGGACTCGTGGAACCTATCGTACTCGAGTCGTAGTCCGAGGAATAGTACTATTCAAAGTAGTGTTATGGATAACACTAATAGTAGGACTAGTCTAGGAATAGGGAGGTATACCACGCCAAGATAGACCTTCTACAAGATCAATCGCACTGGCCATCACAATGCAAAGCAGCCCAAGCCTGGCTCGAAAAATGATCGAGTAAGCGACTAGCAGAGGCCTCAATAATTGCTGCTCGTTGATCAGAGCCCCAATGGCTGTAAAATGTGGAGGTCCCAATCAAATCGAATGCCGTCGCCTAAGTACGCAGCCCGTAGAACTTTCCTGTGCCTGATGGTTGAAAGGTTACGCACCTAAGCTGTAGCCTGCCGCGGAACCCCCGTGGACGTCCGCTCAAGACTCAAAACCTCGCCATTTCTCAATGTGAGCGCCTCCCTTTCACTCTCATACGCATGCCGCTGTTGCAATTTGAACCAAGACTAAGCCTACAATACCGACATGGTGCATCCTCCTCCAGCCGAGATTATCGACGGCTGCAAGACTTTTATTCCTCTCGGTAGGCAGTAGATAGTGACACGCTTTTTGACTCGATACCAACAGGATGACCCTGGAGAGAAAACCCACAGCTAATCGCGTATCGTCGGAACGCAATTCAGAAAACAACCCCGATGTACTCAAGACTCTCTGCAATAATCTCAGAGTCGCCCCGGGCCTCCAATTCATCGACATCGTCTCTTTATCCCCCGACGACTTACGCCAGTACTCCACGACTCCCTGTCGCGCCTTGATCGTGCTAGCTGAGACAGCCATCTTCAGCCATGCTCGTCCAACAAAAGGACTCCCAATACCCGAATACCAAGGCTCGGGTCCCGAAGAACCAGTCCTCTGGATGAAACAGACAATCAATCACGCATGCGGGTTGATGGCCCTCCTTCATGTGCTTTTCAATGTACATGATAGTCGATACGTTGTCCCTGGTACGCCGCTCGAGGAGCTTCGCCAGCAAGCAGTCGCTCTCGGGCCGGACGCGAGAGCCCGTTTACTCTATGAGTCGGCGTTTCTCGAAAAGGCCCACATGGATGCAGCTTCGCGGGGGTCGTCGAGGGTCCCGTCGCCACGCGAGGATAATCAGCACCATTTCATGGCCTTTGTGCAGAAAGATAGCCGGGTCTGGGAGTTGAATGGTGGACTACCTGGACCCTTTTTACGAGGCACCATCGAGATGAGAGAGGGTCTGTTGAGCGAAAAGGGATTGAGGCTCACAGTCCAGGAGTTCTTGGCGGCTGCCGAACAGACTGGACATAGTGAGATGAGTATCGTTGCTGTCATCGAGGATGCTGATGCTGCTTAGTGCTGTCCAAGCTTGTGCATTTCAAGGCTTACCCCCTACTCTGCGCCATGTAACTGCAAACAGTGGGGGGGTTTTGTCAAGGAAGCACGCTACAATTACATACTCAGAGTGGTATTGTTCTCCGTGGATTGTTTTGCGAGCTTGAACCCTTTGCCGCAGCGCACGAATCCCTTGTCCAATGAACTCGCCTTTATGCTCTATCTGATTCGTATAGAGTTGCTTACGTTTCTCGGCGGATTTTAGAAGAAACAAGGGTAATGCGACCGCTTATGTATCTGTGTGGCTGAAGTCTGGCTGCTGAAGCTTGGCTTATGAATCGTCAAATTGACCGGCTCCAACTTCACGTGACTGATCGACATTGTCATGGTGGAGTGTGCCAGTGTGGAGTGTGGAGTGGAGTGTGACTGTGAAGTGTGAACCACTCTCGAGCTGTAACATCAACAACCTCGACGTAATGCCGATGCAATTCCTGAAACCCAAAAAAGCAGAGGTAGAGAACTGCATGCCTCCTGCTCTCGGCGATTGATCGTTCTCAAGCGATGTGACACCACTTTACAAGGTCTCATCATACATCGACAGTCTCATCACTCCGAAAGTTTCATGACTGCAAGCACTCGAGAGGACGGGACCATGTCCCCGTCCAACGTCAAGACAGAGGCATATTCGTCTCCACTGGAAGACAGCTCGCGGTCTTCTCCTCCTGGCGATGTCTCGGTTGACAGAATCACCAGCTTCCATGGCAAGCTCAATAGATTTCTTCTCACGAGCAATACAGCCGATATATCAGCAGACGTGCGGCCGAGTCCCTCCACCTTGGAGGGTCTCGACACTTCGGCGGGAACAGACACGAGTACAGCCTCGCGAAATGTGCTGGATCATCTCAGCGTGACTAAAACCCGATCACGCACCCGGACTACTGCTCCTATTGTCGCCGCCGCCAGTCCCATCAGACCGAAAGGGGAACGATCCAGCACGGCACATCTCACATCCTCCCGGTCCCCCATCGCCCAGACAAATCGCATTACTCGCTCGCGCTCCTCCTCCTCCATACCGCAATCCTCGCCATCCCCTTCAAACGTCTCGCCGAGAAGAACCCGAACGCCCCGATCACGAAAGCCAAAGCCCCCTCCCACTCAGACCCCGACAGCCGCAGACTCCCTGCTCCAGGACACCATCCCCCCGAACCTGACTCTCCTCCTCGTCGGCGTCAACCCGGGCATTCTCACCGGGACAACGGGATTCGCCTACGCACACCCGTCCAATCTCTACTGGAAACTCCTCCGCTCCTCCGGCATCACCTCCGTCCGCCACCCTCCCTCCGACACCTACAAGCTCCCCGCCCTCTACAACGTCGGCAACACCAACATCGTCGAACGACCCTCTCGCGACGCAAGCATGCTCACCAAGGCCGAGATGGACGCCGGCGTCCCCGTCCTCGAAGCAAAGGTAGCTGCACAGCGCCCCGAGGCAGTCTGTCTCGTGGGCAAGGGGATCTGGGAGGCCGTGTGGCGCGTGCGTCACGGACGGGCTCTTCGGAAGGAGGAATTCCGATACGGATGGCAGGATGTACAGGAGAATATGGGATGCACAGCGGACAGCGACTGGAAGGGGGCGCCGGTATTCGTGACCACGACAACAAGTGGACTTGCGGCGGGGATGAGCATGGCGGAGAAAGAGGCTATCTGGGCGGAGTTGGGCGCCTGGGTGGTGAAGCGGCGGGCTGAGACGGGATTCGAACCTGTTGGGCCAGCAGATCCGGATCGGTGATCTTTACCGGGCACTGGTGCGAGCGCAGTCGGTCTATTTTTGCTTGATGTGTTGAATGATACCCCGATAATGATAGTGGACTTGAGAATGCTCGACTCTGAGAGCGTGTGTCTATATTGCTCTAGTAAATTTCACATGTTCTTCTACGCGTACAGTACTGACTCTACCTACTGACTGACCTTCTTTGAAGAACCTTGATCAAGCTAAAGTGCTCATCAACAACCATGTTCCAGTAGAAGCTTGCCAGAGTATTTGCTACATCTTACTACGAGGTTCTCAAGCTCAGAAGGATTGGAAGATTGTCAGACGATAGACGATGAATGATGAAATTTCTCGTAACTTCATAATATCAGGTATGAGAAGCCTGTCACTGCTAAATAATGCACAAAATTGAGGGTGGAACTCTTATCGGTCTCCAAGACAATCGAGGCGATATGTTCCTTCCCCCTACACTGGGATCTCCGCGCTCAATGAGCCACGTCTAGTTAAGGACGGTAGTCCAGTGCTTCAATCTTCAGAGAATTGGTTTGGCCAAGGTCGGTGGAAGTGAGATTATCAAATCAGGTAATGAAGAAGTTTAGGCGTCACCGGTCGAAGGCAGACAAAGGGCAAAACGTCGACCACGGAAGAGAGAAGATGAGAGCGGAAACGACCATTCTCGAAGCGTGGACCACGGTCATTGATATGCCTAATGGACACCCAATTTACCGACCAATGGCAACGGAGCCCTTGGAGTCATTCTTGGAGCCATCACGCTCGCGGGTCTAGAGAATTCAGAGTCAGTGAGGGTCCGCTTGGGAGTCGCCAGCCAGCATCCTCTATACAGGGTCCGGGACGGGAACGTACGGTGGTAGTCTGGTAGTCGCCGTTCTCCAAGATCTTGACAATGCACTCCTCTTCCTTGGAGGTGCCGAACTCGTTCTCAAGGGCAGTCTTGCTGGCGGTGTCGAGAACACCTTGGGCACCGTGGCTGTAGTATAGAAAGGGGGCAACAGTCAGCTTCTGACAGAAACGTGCGATTCGGTTCCATCACAGGTGCAAAACGCCTTCACGTAATGTCCAGAGTCTCCGTTTGAAACTTCAGGAAGAGGAACACCAACCCGTGAGTGACAAAGATCTTCCAGCCGTTCAGAACATCAGTCAGGGGAATGCTACGGTCACCCTTCCACTTCTTCAGGATCTCGAGGTCATCGACGAAAACGATGAAGTCCTCGGACTGGCCCTTGAAGAAGATCTTATGAGTCTGGTCGTTGGCACGCATTTTGATGGAAGGTGGTGTTTTGGGTAGAAGAAGGGGTTGTGAGAGGATGAAGTGTGAAGCAATTGAAGGTTCAGGAAAAGCTAAAGTATGAATGGGAAATCTTAAGCTGCAAAAGAAAGGCGGGGTGGGAAGCTTTAAAGTAGTGGTGAGTGATGCATGACGTCACCTGCTTGGTTCTGCCCGTGAGGTAAGTGAGAGTCGGGAGTCAGGGAGGTGGGTTGGCCGAAAAGTGGATCTTCCCATGCGACTTGATGGATGTCACGCGAGTCCTCCCCTCCCAAGTAAAAGTGAAAAATAAAAGACCCAAAGACCCAAGCCAGCAAAGCCGCCCAGATGCCCAGATGCCCCTCCAAACCCAAAATAAATCAAAAGATTTCGACAGGGCCGATGTGGGCTTGACTGGAGCCATGGAGTAAATGGGACCAGCTCAGCCCCTTATTGACTTGGTGGGCCATTATGATTGCATCCCACTTCAAGCGAAACACCCACGACGTCATTTACACCGTCAAGATCGAGCTCTTTGTCCCATTCAGCTTCTTACACGGGTCCTCACTGACTCCATATAGTAGGGGTCGCACGGCTTCGAGGAACGATTCTTTCAAGTTCCATAGCTCTGCCCTGTTCTCCAATGCATGGATGAATTATTATTCAACCCGGTACATTATCTAGTATCATCCCTAGAAAACACCTCTTATGCTAGTTTTCTGCCCTTCTAAACACTGAAAAGGCGCGGTACAACCTGTTCACATGTTGTTAAAGCTGAGAATTTATCTCTCGCGTCTAGATGGTGGCCGAAACAAGAAGCTCAAGATCGCTTAGATGCAGTTTGTATAAGCATAAGTGCGGTAGGAACCTAAATTTATGCCGCTACTAAGGTTCCAGTGATTGATACTATCTCAAGTTCTCAGCTCAATCGCCATCAGTATGTAGCCAAGTTGACAGAGATTCGAGCCAGTGCGATGGAAGGTCAAAGCTTCTACCGAGGTAGCACATCTGAAATTAGGTAACTTTACAACAAGCATTTTTCAGGTACCCGCCTGACCGGCCGAATGCTGATTATCGAGTCCCGATGGGGAGTCTCCATGCTTGAACTTCTCGATTGATCATCACCCAAAGCCCGACTGGAGGGACTTCCGAGGTTGTAGCCTGCACCACGACATGCAAAAGTCCCCCACACCTACGCCGGTGGACAATCGAACATAAACCTCAACCTTGCGCGACTTCATACAGTACAACTAGCCCACAACAAACCCGTCGTAGAGTCCGAACCTTCCAACACCCATTCCTGCAATGGCGCCGGATTTACCCACGGCCAGATACGCACTGGGAGAAAATAATGATGGAGCACAAGAAGAACAATAAGTAACCGGCTTGATGCAGACTGCAAGCTTAGGAATGCGAATCCGGGTAACAGATGTAATCTCATCCCGGGTACTAAAAGAATACGGTGATAACTTGCTAAGAGGTATGTACATCAATACCGGGACGCCCTTCTCAAGCCTTGCCTTCATGCCGTTGCAGAGAGATCGAGATGATGGAAGTCTCAGCTGCCAGTCAGAGCATCAAGCTCTACGCTCGCTCGGGATCGTCGCAGTCTCCGAGGCGAAAATGAACCGAACCATTTCTTGCGAGAGGGAGAGACGGGGGTCGACGGTTCACCGTGGTTCAATTGCTCAGCTTCCTCTGTGCTCATCAAATCAGACAAACTTCCAGGAGGATCCTGGAACCGAATCGTTCGTTGACGTTCTGCGTCGGTCGTAGGAGTCCGGGGCCTTGCACAGGCGGCATCCGCCGAGCAGCGGAGATCATCTGCCCCGTCAACCATCGCAGGTACAAGGTGCTTTTCTTCCGCGCTGAAATCATCCACAGGTTCTACATCGCTTCCGATGGACTCTCTTAGGCGCGGAAATTCCTTTGAAGTAGATTGTCTACCGAATCCGGCGTGGATGGAGAGATGGCGCATGATTGAGCGGCGGCGAAATTGATCGCTCCGGCTGAGGCCCATCCCGGGAAAGGGCAAGACTTCACGCGTGTAGATATCCGAGATCAACGCCTCAAGCCGAATTCGTTCCGCGCGCTTCGCAACCACAACCACTGCCCCCGGCGGCACAGTGGTCTTGGGTCTCTCAATCTCTCCCTCTGGCGAGGGGTCTACCACATCTGCTTGATAGGGGAGGCGTGTCTTTTTGATGACCACGTCCTGAACTCTTGTCTTGCGTGCGACGGTTGCAACGTCCATCGATGAGCGCCGAGCGAGAGAGCT
Source organism: Penicillium ucsense (assembly GCA_014839625.1). Taxonomy (NCBI): domain Eukaryota; kingdom Fungi; phylum Ascomycota; class Eurotiomycetes; order Eurotiales; family Aspergillaceae; genus Penicillium; species Penicillium ucsense. The sequence goes on along the minus strand of WIWV01000051.1, from coordinate 177,002 downwards.
CACTTGATAACGCAGCTGATGCAGAGAGACCAGCGGCAGGTTCAGAACGGAAAACTCTCGAGGTCTCCAGCCGGCTTGCACGAGCCCCTTCTCAGTGATCGCTGCGGAACATTTCAAGATCTCGGTCTGCCAGACTTTCTCCTCTGTTGCCGAAGACGCACTGAAGACAAATTCGTAATAACTTCCATCCGCTCGAAACACAAACTTCCACGAATAAAAACATTCGTAACAAAAGAGGCCTTTGGAAACACTTGGAGTTAGCGCATCTACCAACGACAGCAAACCAGTTCGATTGCTACTGACCTTGCCCATTCTGAACTGATTCTTCTTTCAAATCGAGCAGATACACACAAGCGATGACTTCCAGTCGCTTGCTGTCATGAACTCTTCTGGCGATCAAGAAGTAGCAATGAAAAAGCGCGCAGACCATGAAACTTCCAGTCGTCTGGCCGGGCGTTTGATAAGTGACGAACAACACACCACACATTTGCAGTGGACCTAGATCTTTGTACATGTCCTGGAGATTGGACTTCACGATTTCTGTTTAGCAAGTAATCAAGGTGGGCCTTTGTGAGCTCACTGAAGAAGAGTGGCTACATACCGATCCAGTGGGCTCGGTTTTCTGTTGGAGAAGCATAGTTTTCTGAATTCGGTCTTTTGTGAGAGGGTTTCCAGTCAATGCATTAATCTCGGCAACTGAGGAATGTAGGTGAACCAAAATTTGACCGATTCCATCATGAGAAGATGGACAATCAGAAATCCAGGTTTGCTTGAGCAGCTCCTGGAGGAGCAGTGAATACTTGCAAAGGCGCTGGATGGGCTGCAGCATTATCAGTACTCAAGTCTAGCCGGGCGAATATTGTGGAATCTCACCTTCATAAGTAAGTCATTGAACGTCATTGATTTGTTCTTGTCATACTTTCGATACTTGAGAGGCGTAGCTGATCTGGACAGCGCTTCGAGGCCCTGGTCGAGACTTGGCCAATCGGGGAGCGATTCTTGCAGGACTTCCAAATCTCGAGTGAAGATCTCAAAGTTTTCGCAAAAGTTTCGGTATACAAAGAACGATAGTGTCTGCGCAGAGATTTATGGTAAGCCTAGGGTATTCTCCTTGCACAGTGTCCAGAAAAGGCTCACCAGATTGTCGATAGCGCGTGCAATCTCGAGGGCCTCCAATGGTTCCGCCTGCAGAGCTTTGAGGCGTCGGATCATCTTCATGTCAAAGGTTCGGGTTCTCAGAGAACGACTTCGCATTCTTTTGAATCCAGTTAGCTTGACACTGCCAAGGCGGCCCGAAAGTCCCTTGGGTGCTGGGATCGAAGATGCATCCGTATCCATTGTAGACAACGGAGCAATTGCCTGCAGATGGGTCAAGAACCTGGCATGGACAGCGCGGATTGCCTCGACACTTCGCGACAGCTGAGGTCTGAGCTCGAAGCACGAGATGACCTGTGGACTTTGATGAGTTTGAAAACAAATTTAGAGATTGATCGAGATGGATCGTACCTGGGCTAGTGCCTTCAAGCCAGTCACATACTCTGCCTCGGTTCTGAGTAGCTCGTTAAGAACACGACGTCTTGTCTTCGCTCGTTCGTCAGCTGCCTCATCGGCAGTGTGACTTGAGGGTGGTCGCGAGCTTTCAACCGAATATCGATTGCCTGAGAAACTGCTGAGTCCGGCGCTGCTCTGAGCTCTTTCTCTGCGAGATCCCCCGCTGAGATTGGTGGCGGTCACAGAGATTGTTTTCGCGGTTCCGAGTTGGGAGGAATAACCCGACGAGGTTGAGTTGCGACGTGGTTCAATGGCCTCGATGCGATTGTGGTAAGAAACGGACTGCGGCTGATCATCGTCGTGCCATCCCGTCACATCTCTTTCAGGAATGTCTTGCCGTACCCGTCGATGTGCATGAAAGCTGTCCATCCATTTTTGAAAAGGTTGATGTACATTTGACTCAGGCGTTCTTGCATGGTTTTCACCCTCGACGATAGTATCGACTTTCTCTTGATTATCTTTCGCAAAGTCGTGTGACAAGATACTGTTCGCATTGAAGTCGGTCTTCTCCATGATGTGAAATATCATATCTTAAGAGTATGTTGTCAAGTCGACAGTCCATGCAGACCTCTGGGACATCGTGAAGGGTCCAGCATACTCAGCGCGTAAAGCAGTCACATCTGATGTTTTCCCGCATGTGAAATGACAACAGTCAGTATTCGGCAGTCGCGAGGACGACCCCCCGGAAAATCTCAGGGAAGGTGCGCTCTGGTCAGCGGAACTACTTGCGTCTCGTAGACTGCCCACATCTGTAACTGCTTCTGCCTTGCCAAAATTTACCCTTTTGCTGGACAGATCATTGATCAAATTCAACTCCCGTGAAGGGTGAATCGCAATGCCTGACTTTCACTACGATCGCTGTGGTTCCAGGCAGCTGCGGGGACTGCTGAGCAACCATGGATTTGAATTCGCTCCGTGTACATCGTGGAAAATGATACCTGGCAGTCGTAATTCCAAGCCTAGCCGTGAGTCGCCATTGGTGCAAACTTGATAAATGGCAGCGCACGGAAGAGTGTACGAGTAGCATGGATCCCGAGTGTCCGGGGAAGATGGATGAGGGTCAAATCATGGGAATCATACTGTCTGTGTCAAGGTCTGTTGATATTTCATGTGCTAGTTCCTGGAGAAATCAGCAACCTGGATCCTTCCGGGCACTGGGACTGTGAGGACGGCTGACCGCTGAAACAGCCTTACATTTTATAGCCCCGTCCCGCTGCCAGTTCCCAACTGGGAGCGCTTAGAATGCGCTTAATGGCCAAGCGGCTCCCGAGTGCGATCCCCCAGCCATCCACGGAACCCCACCGCTCTCATAGCCCGGAGCCGCGATAAAGAGATGCTTGGATCTTCCCCACCTTCTGTTTGAATGGGCATCCCCATGGACGACAACATTCATGCGCCTACGGTGGCTTCCGGACCGACGTCCGGAGTCGCGCCACGCGACTTCTCCAAGCTTAGCATGCCAGAGTTGATGCAGGAGAAGGAACGAATTGAAGCAGAGCTCACGGCGCTTAGCAGCGTTCTCAGCTCGGTGAGCTCTCGTGCTAGTACTTTGGAAGATTCGCTGGAGAGGAAATAGCTGACTGTTGTCTAGCATGGAGTTAACATGAACTCTTCTCTTACAACGTTTGATGGCTTCCCGCGAGATGATATTGACATTGCTCAAGGTGCGCAAGAGTGTGGAACTCTCTGTCGTCCAACTCAGTACACCAAGACTTATTAGACAATATTGCAGTGCGAACAACGCGTGTGCGAATCATTCATCTACGCAATGATCATAAAGAGGTCATGAAATATCTCGAAAGGGCCCTTCACGCCCATTTTGCTCAACTTCAAAATGCTCCGACTGGGGAATCGGCTCCTAATGGCACGTCTGCTGCCCCGGTGGCCTTATCTTCTGTCGTGGACCATTCCACGGGGAACCCTGGTGCCCTGGGCACACCATTCGCTCGAGTCAACACCGTTGAATCGGCAAGCCCAGCTTCTGAAGCGGGTTTGAAGAACGGCGACCTAATTCGCGCGTTTGGTACCGTACACTGGCTCAACCATGAGCGCCTGTCAAAGGTCGCTGAAGCAGTGCAACAAAACGAAGGCGTGAGTCATTCCCTTTGGTGGACCCACGCTGACTGCCAGTGGGTTCTACGTTGGAAGAATACAGACTGACATCCATATGTGCCCAGCGCCCGCTTACTGTGAAGGTGAGTAGAAAGGCTGACGGCGCGACCGAAGCTGTGGAGGTAGATCTCCAGTTGACTCCACGCCGCAACTGGGGAGGCCGCGGTCTTCTGGGTTGCCATCTAGTGCCTCTGTAGATCATGCCTCCGTCTCTGTTGCCCTGGCTACCGAGGGGAGCCTCGAACTCCTCCTTTTGTCACTGTAGAATGACTTATGTTTCATCAATGATTCATGCCACTTCGAGCTCTTCATTAACTATCCATCGCCTGTGGTTTTGAACACTACTTACTCTGTTCCAGGTGGGAAGAAATTTGCGTTCACGTTGATTAGAAAGCTCATGAGGCGTTTGCCGTAGGTAGTATGTAAGTGGCGGAAGCTCGGCGGAGCGCTGCTCGCCCCGTGCTCTAGAGAACGTCCATAACTTGAGTTTGAAAATTGGTCAATACTACAATCCTGAGAGGACGAGTCTGCGGTCTCAGCTACTGAGTGACTCTTCATGACAGCTTAATCAGGGATGCCAAAGCTCGATTGACCTTCATAGAAGGATTTCCAGTGAGTCCTGAATCAAGTCGATTCACTGAGGGATAAGACTGAAATAATTGAATTCATGACTATCGACTGGGCTTTTTATTCTCTGTCCCAAATTAAAGGCATCTTGATAGTGACTATCATAGAATGAGTTCCGAACCAACTACAGTAATATATTCCGACTCTATTTGTAAGCAAAGCGCTGGATCATGATCACCCGACCTCCAACAAGGCTCCCATTCTGGTGGTAAAGTGATGCAAGCAAGGCGCCTTTTGGGTGTTGACACTACGTCAGGCTGGCAGGCACACACACATCCGTCACGTGATCATTCCATGATCGGGGCAAAATTTCCATCGCGCATTATCCACGCCTTCCCCTTCTTTCTCCCCATCTCTCTCCAAAACAATCCGACCCCTTCGTGATTGAATCTCTGTCCGCTGAAATCTCCAGCGAGCCCTATCACTTCTACACTATTTTTGCGAAAATAGAAAAAAAATTCCAACATGGCAGAGCAGGCCCCACCCACATTCAAGCTCGTCCTGGTCGGTGACGGTGGTACTGGCAAGGTAAGCAAAATTTGATTGAACTTTTGATCTTGATCTCAGGTCTGAGGGCAATCCTTGGAGAAAGTCAATCTTGTTCGATGATTTGACTTGCGACAAGTCATGTCTCGACCTTTGGCACCAACCCCTCTCTTCTCCCTTGCCCCGCGATCGTCAACAATGATGGAATCAACGGCCCAATGTTCGCCTCACTCTTACCAAAGCTTATGCTAATTTCATCGATAACATAGACCACCTTCGTCAAGCGCCACTTGACTGGAGAGTTCGAGAAGAAGTACATTGCCACTCTTGGTGTCGAGGTTCACCCTCTGAACTTCACCACCGTACGTTATGCCCCGCCAAGCCCCGCTCCGAATTAGTTTCGCCCGGATCGCTATTCATTTCGATCAATTCACTGACCTGAAGCTTGCAGAACCTCGGCAACATCCAATTCGATGTTTGGGACACTGCTGGTCAGGAGAAGTTCGGTGGTCTCCGTGATGGTTACTACATCAACGGTCAGGCCGGTATCATCATGTTCGATGTTACCTCCCGTATCACCTACAAGAACGTTCCCAACTGGCACCGTAAGTCTTTTTTTTTCGTCTTGATATGAGCCATCCTCCGCGCAGTCACTGATCCTTGTTAGGTGATCTTGTCCGTGTTTGCGAGAACATCCCCATCGTTCTGTGCGGTAACAAGGTTGATGTGAAGGAGCGCAAGGTCAAGGCCAAGACCATCACCTTCCACCGCAAGAAGAACTTGCAGTACTACGATATCTCCGCCAAGTCCAACTACAACTTCGAGAAGCCCTTCCTCTGGCTTGCCCGCAAGCTGGTCGGCAACGCTCAGCTGGTGCGTAGTCCTTGAAGTCCATCGGTTCTGCTTGCCAAAAAAATGTTCTGCTAACACGCTCAACAGGAATTCGTTGCTGCTCCCGCCCTTGCTCCCCCTGAGGTCACCGTCGACCTTGACCAGATGGAGAAGTACCGCCAGGAGATGGCCGATGCCGCTGCTCAGCCCCTTCCCGACGAGGACGACGCCGATCTGTAAAGGGATCGATCCCATGCACAAGCTCCCGAAAGTTCGATCATTTGTTGAACCGGGACATCCTCATTGCCAGCTCCCACTTTGTCTTCGTTCTTGAAATATGACAAAAAAAATAAAGAGGGGCGGCATGTTCCATGGGTTGATAATCACCTAGGCCCTGGATTTACGATACAATGAAAGCGGTTGGGACAGAGGCGATATGAAGAAAGGGACAGCACGATCATGCATTTCTTTGTTTTTGGGGTTTATCTCCCCTGCTCAACCATACTTAGTAGCTTAGACTCTTTATTTATCATCTCAAATGTCCCATTTTTTCTTCTCTTGGCCCACCTGAAACGGAGCATTTGGAATGATGATTGACATGTGCTTGCGGTCTTCTTTTCAAGAATGGTCCTGGAACTCCTTTCGAGAAAAAGTCATCTAGCTATGCTATCTATGCTACCTATGCCAAGGTCTTCCCGCTTTTACAACTAGTGAACATCTATTATTCTATAGGGACGGTAGGCTCTTTCCACGCGTCTCGTTGTATCGCTTCTACAATCGAGCCGCAGTCAAAGCATCGATTGAACCCAGATTAAAGAGCAAGACTACATGTAGTTCCTCTTGGAGACTTTCTAGTGCCCCTTTTTCCTGGCACGTCAGAAAGGTCTGTCAAAACAAAATAAGAAAAGGCCCAAATCAAGTGATGTTTAGATTGATCATCGCATGCCGTAATTGCGTTATTAGACTGCCCCTGAGCAAGTGACCGCCATTCTAAGTGCGAACTCCCTGTATGTCAAAAGGGGATTAGCAGCGTGTCAGGGATCGAAGGGCTTCGCTAGGAAAGCGAGTGCACTTACAAATAGGTAAGCCAGCTCCTTCACGTCCAACCGGGAGACGTTCATCGAACCCCCCTCGTCGAGAGCTCCACTGATGAGCTCTCGCTTCTTTTCCTGCAAGTCGATGATTCGATCTTCCACTGTGTTCTCAATCAGGAGACGATGAACGAAGACATCCCTGGCCTGACCGATACGGTGGGCGCGATCGATAGCTTGATCCTCGACATAGGGGTTCCAGAAAGGGTCGAAAATAATCACATGAGAGGCAGCCACGAGGTTTAGTCCGGCGTTACCGGCCTTGAGGGAAACCAGCATGATTCTGACCTCAGGATCATCGGTAAATGTTGCTACGGCCTCGTTTCGCTGGGTGATGTTCATACTGCCATCGAAACGGCAATACTTCTGACCCTTTCGGTTTAGGGGAACTTCGAGCAGATCAAGGAGCGATGTGAATTGACTGAAAACAATCGTCTTCTCGCCCTTGCCTCTGGCCTCATTCTCCTCTAGGATCTCGAGAGCCTTGAGGATCTTGGCACTCGGTTCCCATGACTTTTCAAGCCGACGGAGATAACGACGCTTGGCCCGCTTGTTCTTCTGACCTTCCTTGCGAAGCTCCGCAAGGGACTTCTTCTTTGGCTTGTCAGAGGAGCCGTCACTATCGGTATCCGAATCCGAATCCTCCAAGTCGGATTCCTCCGATTCTTCCTCGGCCCTGTCGGTGGTCTCGGACTCGGTCGCTTCCGACGGGGAGTACACCTTCTTGAACGATTCCCCATCGGTGATTTTCAAAGGATCAACCGGCCCACGACAATTCTGGCACTTGATCATGCCAGCGGTGTTATCATTACGAGCCAGCATTTGCGGGTCAGAGATGCGGGCGAAACATTCGTTGCAAACTGAGTGACCGCAAGGAATGTAAATCACCGCGTTCTCAACAATATCCATGCAAATCGGACAAGTGCCATCGTCCTCCCCGCCTTCGTTACCTTTAATTCGTTCGACCACCGTCGGGCTCAATGCCTTGGCGTTAGCAATCATGTCTCTGCCTTCCATGGCAGGAATTTCGGTCGCGTGCTCCTGCAATAATTGCGTATGGCAGCACGCTTGTCTCAAGCGCAACAGGAGGACCAGAATAGTACTGTACTTCTTGCCAAGAATACCAGCGTTCAGCAGGCGCTCTACGTGCTTCTGAGACTTCGAGCTCAGAGCATCGTAGAATTCTCGCTCCTTTTCGTCGAACACCACATGAACCTTTTCAATGACCTTGGGAGGCAATTGAAGTATCGGCTCGCCGTCAATCTTGGAGGTCTTGGTCCGTCGGAAGCAAACAGATTTGACGAGAATTCGCAGCTGCTGCATCACATGCTCTGGCACGAAGCCGCTCTTGACAACTCGGAAGTCCTGTGATTTGAGAGTCAGTGGGGAATGCTTGTTGTGTGGGATTCGGGGTCGATGTGACTTACGCGTCTGAATTTTTCCTTATTGTTGTAGGGTCTGATCCGAAGGAACGACAACAAAGATTGGAAGTCTTCAAGTCGATTCATCATCGGCGTTCCAGTTAGGCACCATCTGTATGTAGCATTGAGCCGACAACATGCCCTGGCCGACTTCGCAGCTGGATTCTTGATGTTCTGCGCCTCATCCACAATGACACGATGGAACTTGGTGGAGGGCGTGAAAAAGACCGACATGTTGCGCGTATCGCGAATCAAACTGCTATCCTTCCCTTCTTCTTCCATTTTCTCCGCCTTGATGATAAACTTGTAGCTAGCGGTCAGCGTGCCAAAGGTTGTGATGACCACGTCATAGGTCTTCAGCTTGTTCCACCCGGCACGATTGGTGCCATGGTAGATGAATACAGACAGCTGATGTTTCCCAGGCAAGATATGTCTCTGAATTTCTCGCCGCCACTGTTCCATCAGTGCCTTGGGGGCCACAATCAGAGTAGGCTGCCGTTCTGATTCGGGTGGAGGCCTTGCGACCATGAGAGCAATTGCTTGTATAGTTTTTCCAAGGCCCATGTCGTCTGCAAGAATACCTCCCTTGTGATTACTTTCCTCCTTGGCTTTCATCCACGACACACCGATCTTCTGATGTTTCATTAGAGTCACTTTGAGACCTGCTGGTGTCTCGTCCTTTTCCACTTTCGTAGCCTCACGAATATCTTTGATACCAGTAATTAGGTTTTTGATGTCTTCTGGGAAGTTCTGCTCTTCGTAGCGTCTGCACAACAAGACAGGTTAGTATCCTCCACATACCGATCCTCAAAGCACACGGGAGCTGAAACTGACTCTAAATCATCCTCATCTTCCAGCCCCAGAGGATTATCACGCAGCAGGTCTACTGCTTCCAAAATTGGAGAGTGCGATGGAATTTCGCCCTGCATCCAAGGCAGATTCCGGCCGCCTAGAGAATTAAACATTGGGCTGTACCGTGGAGGCCCAAAGCGCGGCCCTAGAGAGGCAGAGCTGTTTCCGTTCGAATATCTGCCTGGCGGAGTGAGGCGAGAAGAATTGAAGCCAAAAGGGTTGTACCCACGCGAGTCAGGAAATCGCGAATCAAAGTATTCCCTGGGAATCTCTTGCAAATCATCATCCTCGTATGGATATGAGCCGGGAGGTTCAGGGTTGTAGTCAAATTGCGTTGGCACAGCGTACGGGCCAGAGTGCCTAGATGAGAAAAGAGATGGACTTGTTGGAGGCCGCTGGTGGTGAGGAAGCGTTCTGTCGGGAAGTCTGAATTGTGAGGACGGACTGACGCGACGCTCTTCGTCGCTCTCGGCAGCCAGGTCTTCTGCATGAATCATACGCGCTACTTGCTCATCCATTGCCGTACGGAATTGAGCGCGAATAGCTTCCTCCTCTTCCTCTTGCTCCTTTTCCAGCTTCTCCAAGACCTGAGCAACCGAGATCTCTTCGGCCATCGCTCTTGTTTGGACAGCGTCGGCCTCTTTTGACTCTTCGTATTCGTGCCGGGCCCGGTTCAGCTCACGCTCCAGATCCGCCTCTAGTTTCTCGTATCGAGATTTGAGACGGTCAATAGCTACCCTTTTGGATGACTGCTGTTGAACTGGTGATCCAGAAGAGCCCTGGCGCTGACGCTTACGGGATTCCTCAGTGCCAGTGTGAAGTGACGGTGCTGCCGCATTTGAAGCGCGATTAACAAACGGAGAAGGGGCTGTAGACGGATGGTAAGGCGTCGATGTAGGATCTGCGTGCGTAGCTGGAACAGAGGCTCCCTGTTCAAAAGCAGCTGGCCCAGTAGATAACTGAGCCATATCGCCATTTGGAAGGCTGCTCGGATTCACGGAGTTGACCGTTGAGTTTCCGTTCGGGGCTGTGCCTAGAAGCTGTGCAATTTGTGCTTCGATCCTCTTGATCGTAGCGTGCATCTCGGCGATTCCCTTCGTATCACTCGGGTTGTTCTCGCGCAGGTCATCGAGTAGGAACTGAAAGGTCTCCTGGTCTTCTACCAAATTGTTCAGTTCGGCTTCCTTCGAGACCGCCATTGTTGCAAGAGGGGAGGTATGTCGACCGGGTTGTGCTTCAGGGACTTTGGGCAGATATGCTTGCGGTCAATCCGTGAAAAAGATGTAGACGGTAATTCGCAATTGAACGAGGGCCACGGAAGGTAGTTTGTTTGATCGAAGGCCTAGGCAAGTGAGACGAGGATGATGGACGCAAATGGCCACTCCGTTTAGTCTTTTATCAGCGAGAAACTCCTGTCCGAGAATTCACGTCATGTGCGAATATCCATAGAAATCGATAAATTTGGGGGGGGCAAGATCGATCGGTGACGCAGGGTAAGTGATTTCAGTAATTGACGAGAGGCTGCGCAAAGACAGCATTGTATGGGGTTGCGGAGTGCGAGGTTGCGGACGAAGGCTTGTGGTTGACTTCTCAGAAGCGCCGGCGCGGCTGGAAGGAGCTATTCAAAGAGGATGAATCTGCCAGTTTGCGTTCAGTTTAAACTCATCTCAAAGTCAGAGGTAGCAAACGGAGCAGGAGCACCGGCGCGAAACACACACAGCGACAGAAAAAAAAGCAAGCATGCTGCCTGTGTGTACCAATGTTTGATCTGCGCTAAACGATCGGATATCGAGCGATCGATTGACGCATGCCAGTTTGGTGAGATGTGAGAAATACACACCTCGGTAAAATTCATCAGAAACCACTGTAGCGTAGGGTGAGTGAGGCTGTTGTGTTCAGTTTCCGTGCAGCTGCGCAGTCGCGGGGAGAGTGGAGATAGGACGGGAATGAACACTTGGTGAAGATAATTTCAGAACAAGTAACAACTACCTAGATACCAAGCCTAGCATCCTATTCTAGGATAGGTAATATCAGTTGCGCTGACCCGTCGACCTCTCAAATATGTATGCTATGAAGTTCGATATGACGGAAATGAACATCCTTCGAGTCCGTTCATAGCCACAGTCTGGTCAGCGATGTCATTTTGATCGCTTCTCATCCGCCAAGCATTGATACCATGGATGGCGCCTAAGCACTCTAGCAGAGTACTAGAGCCGCGTCGCTACTCGTAACTGGACTTGTGTGATTCCTCATGGTTATCACAATACCTGGTGGCTCTTCACTGTGTTCAAAACATCGGAAAATAATTCTTAGACGCGCACGATCTGATTTTCAAATGCTTTTTCTCCTTAGGATCTTGGCCGCTCTCTCTACAAGTTCCTGACGCAGTGACTTATCATCACGTGCTGATAGAACGCGTCCACGGGCGTGTCGCAGCGATTTTACCCAAGTCAGTAAGGCACTGTAGTTAACAATGCTTTGCACTAAACTACCAAAGTACTGATTCCGCCCAGGGTATTCTCATTTCAACTCATAAAAGCTCCTAGATTTGAACTAGAAGAGCCTCGTGGAAGCTTGCTCTCATGACACCTCAAGCAGCGACCTACTACTCAAGACGAGGGACACCTACACCCTGTTGGTGCGTCCCGTCAGGATTATATATTTTCGGGCACCCGACGGGCACAAGCGAAGAATGTACACGTATATCACTCCGAACTGGTGTAGGTCAGTCTCCTACCCTGTGCAGACTTCACTCCAGGTAGTCAAGAGAGACTGAACAAATGCCGTTGGTGGCACCTCTAGTGATGAACGTCGGGCATACAAAGCATGATACTCGAATCCACGGAGGTGATGCTCTGTTTTGTGAAGAGGCCCTGAGTAACTACCTAAGTATGTTCGAATGTTGACTTGTCAGAAAAGCGGTATTTAGGTCACATGACAATCCCAAAGTACCTTTGATATACCGTCAAAAAGTAAGACAGCACCTCGCTAACCGTGCTGGGTTCCGTGTGGGGAAGCTCGCATCATTGGTGGCAGCTGCACAGGTCGAGATGTGGAGCGGATGACCCGACAAGAGAAATCTGGAGAACACAAAGACAGGCAGCGAAAGTGGATGAAGGACAATCTTGATTCTCGGTGGTTGAGATTTACGAGGTTCATGCCACTGTGAGGATTTGACTAACACAATCACTGACCCAGTGCAGTACCTGGTGGGACTAGTTTGTACCACTCAGCATTATTCTCGACTGCCATACAAATGGAGTGATGAAGGGTACATAAAGTAACCCCTGATCTGTTCACGAGGAGGGGCCTCGGTCCGGCGCGGGCTGACTGGGGACCAAACTCACCAGTAGTATGCTAGTCAGTCGAGCGTTCACATTCACATGTTTGGCAGCGGCTCCGCGAGTGACGATCGCCGGGGCTTCTAGCGACCTTTCGTCATATAAATCACCATCCCCCGGAATTCCGCCTGACCGACCCACGGGTTTTCCTCTTACATCTCCATTAATCCATACCTCTCACTCTGCAAACCATCAATATGCCTCTGAAGAAAGGTACGTGGTCATCTTCCAGCGCAGGCCCAGCCTGCATGGTTGACACCTCCCGGTCGCACATGACGGATCTTCGGATGGTTTCAACAGTAAACTAACCAGCATGTGGAATTTCCTCTTAGACTCCTTCCCTGCCTCCGCCGCTTTTGACGCGATCAATGAGGCGCTGCAGTCCGACGCCGCCGAGCGCAAGGATGCCGTCAACAAGGCCAAGGCGATCGTCACCTTCAACCTCAAGAACGAAAAGGGCGAGGAGGCCAGCTGGTACCTTGACCTGAAGAATAAGGGCGAGGTGGGCCAAGGCGCCGCCCCCGCTGGCGGCAAGGCTGATGGTAAGCAAGCTGATTCCCTGAAAACTCGCACCATCCATCCGTACGGTGTATCCCTACACACTCACTTACTCTTCTCCTTTCTCTTCTGTCCAGTGACTCTTACTCTATCCGACAAGGATTTCGAGTCCCTGGTGACAGGCAAGGCCAATGCTCAGCGTTTGTTCATGGGCGGCAAGCTCAAGATCAAGGGTAACATCATGAAGGCCACCAAGATGGAGCCTATTCTGAAGAAGGCCCAAGGCAAGGCCAAGCTGTAAATACATTAGATACCCGGTTCATTCATAAACACTGAAGTATATAAAACATCGCAAACACCCCTGCCTCCCAAATACTATACACAGTAATTGTGCACGTGCTCTATCTTGCGACGCGAGTCATATCAAATTGTAGGATAATCCCCAACGGTCTGATGTGAAACAGCAAACCACATCCATGACAGTATTGGGATCCACACAATCGCGTCCATTTTTGCTACGAGTCCGTCAGTATAGTCAAATCACATGCTTTTTCATGTCTTTCATGAGGGTTGGCTCCTAGGTGGCGCTCGTCAATGGCTCCTCCGCTCGTTGATTACATGTCAGCCACGGTCCCCTGTCGCAAGACTTTCCCTTGGTCCAGCTCCACGAAGTACGCTGCATTCTTCACAGCTTCCACGCGATGGGCGATCGTGACCACGGTCGACAAATGCAGCTCCTCCCTCACTATCTGCTGGAGTTCAAGAGATGTTTCTTGATCGATAGAAGCAGTGGCCTCGTCAAAGATTACAAGCGGACTGCGTCGTAAGACAGCGCGGGTAAGAGCGATCAGTTGGCGTTGGCCCTGACTGAGATTCTTCCCCCCAGATTCGACGTGTGTGTCAAGACTCCACCCATGACGGCCGCAGAGACGTTTCAAAACTTCGGCACATTCATAGTCGGAGAACTCCTCAGTGGGGTCCAAGTTGAGTCGAATCGTGCCAGGGAAAAGAACGGGGTCTTGTGCGACAAAAGTGACTCGCGTGCGGAGAGCTTGGGTGTCCACGTTGGCAATATCTAGCCCGTCTATCAGAATACGCCCGGCCTCAGGTCGGACGACGCTGAGAAGAGACACGGCCAGCGTTGACTTGCCACTTCCCGTTCGGCCAATGACAGCAGTGGTCGAACCGCCAGGAATCTGCAGAGAGACGTCCTGGAGGGCGGGATTCAAATGAGAGGCATATCGCAAAGTCACCTTGTCAAAAACCACATCGCTGCCGTACCTTGGCCACGCTGCCGGTGGATGAATGGTTCCTTTGGGCTCCTCCTCAATATGAAGGAGTTCATCAATTCGCTCAACGGACACAAAGTCCATCTGCAATTGGCCATATTGCTTGCAGAGTCCGTGCGTGGAGTCTACAATGTTGTTGGCGGCAATCAGCACGAAAGCCACCAAACCAGGCGTGGTATCGGTGTAAAGCGCCAGAACGGTTAGACAGAAGGTTGACAGGGCAGAGAGGCTTTCGAACCGGTACATTAACCAAGCCTGGAGAGACCAATAGAAGTGATCCATGCCTTGGAACTTGTCAACCACGGAGATGACTCGATTCTGAAACCGTTCTTCGGTACGGAATGCGCGCACAGTGGTCAGTCCATGTAATAGCTCGCCGAAATTGGACAAGAGAGGTGTCAATGACACCATCTCCAGTCGGCGGAGACTTTGCGAGGTCGGTAGGAACTGTAAGAAGATCATGACAAAAGCAACAGTAAGTAGCAACGAAAAGACAAGAAATGTGGGAGTCGCGGTGGCAATCACGAAGATGGAAGAAATCCACGTGATTGCATTGAACGCGATATCCTGAAACTGTGCGCTAATATTGCCGTCCACCACGCTGATATCTGAGGTCAGGCGATTCATGAGACGGCCCACAGGGGTCACATCGAAGAAGCGGAAAGATGCATTACTGACTCGGTCCATCACGCGGCGGAACAGAGTCTTTCCTGCACAGTAGACAATGACTAGCATCAATAGCTGAGATAGTAAAAGTGCGGTTGCTTGAAGACACACGATGACGAAAAAGGTCCACAACCATGGGCGAACGTCCTCGGAGGGCAACGGCAGTTGGTTGATGGGATAATGAGATGCGACATGTGCGCCATCCACACCAAATGACAGCATCAAATTGACAAGAAG
Organism: Penicillium ucsense; assembly: GCA_014839625.1. NCBI lineage: Eukaryota > Fungi > Ascomycota > Eurotiomycetes > Eurotiales > Aspergillaceae > Penicillium > Penicillium ucsense. The sequence continues at coordinate 162,000 of WIWV01000051.1, read as the reverse complement.
CGCAGCCTGCGACCAAGGTGTTCTTACAATTTGTGCAGACATCGAGACGTCCCCGTACGCTTCACCCCATTCCTTCAGGAACCATGATTGGCCCACAGCCATAAGTCTGTAGGCCGCCAGGACAAACACAAGTAGGGCCCACCAGCGGTACTTGCCCGCTTTGATGTAACTCCAGTAGACGCGAGCTTGAACACCCCATTCAGCGCGATGCTCTTCCTCGAAAAACTTATCAGGGATTGCTGCAGCTTCTTCCGCTGAGTTGACTTCCTCGATCTCAGCACCAACCTGGCCAGAGCTGGCACCATTGCCAATCGGATGGCTTGTGAGTGTGCATTTGGGCAAGCTGGCCTTGTCGTAGACGGTAGCGGTCCCATCCTCGATTCCTATGATTTGGTCGGCAATATTGTAGACCAATGCAGTGCGGTGGGTAACCAGCACTATAGTGCGATCCTTCATTAATGGCCCAGTGAGACACTTGCGCACAATAAACTCAGCAGTGTGATGATCGAGTGCCGACAGGGGATCATCAAGCAAGAGCAAGCGAGAGGAACTATAGACGGCTCGCGCAAGGGCCACCCTCGCCTTCTGTCCACCGGAAAGTCCAACGCCATTCTCACCGATGAAGGTCAAATCGCCATGTTTGAATTGGGACAAGTCTGGCAGCAGTGCACAAGCTTCGATGGTTCGCTTGTAGCGGTGTTCGTCGTACGGAGCAGAAAAGAGAATATTGTCACGGATGCTCATGCTTTGTAACCATGGTGTTTGTGCGCAATAACCTATCATCTCATTGGGCAGGTCACAGGAACCAGTGAGAATATCAAGTTCTCCCAGCAGGCCTGAAAGAAAAGCTGTTTTGCCCGATCCAACCTTCCCACTCACGACAGTGAGACCCTTGGAGATTGTGATTGTGACGTCTCTGAGGACCGGCGACAACTTGCCGGGCCATGAGAGCGAGCAGGAATCGAGTGAGATAGCAATCTCACTGGAAGGGCGATCAGCAGATCCATCAGCTTTGTCCGGTTCCACCATAAAGTCTTCAATCCGACCGAGTGCAATTGAAGCATTCAATAATGAGGTTATCAGATTCGGAATTTCACGCAAGCGTGTTTCGAGCATGGTAAACAGTTGCAAAGCGGGGAATATTATATCAATGCGGAGGTCATAGCCCGCTAGCTTCGTGTATGCGTATAATGCGACAACAGGGAATACTCCGCTTGAGAAAGCGTTGATGATGTTGATTGACGTCGTACACAGTTTGGTAATTATCCGTCTGTTCAGCTCGTGCTGACGAGCGTCCATCACCATCCGAAGCCAATGCTCTTGCCATCCGTACCATCGAAGATGTCGGATCGCTTCCACAAATTGTGAGGTGATTTGCAATCTCGCATCAGTAGAAGCCCGGGTCAGCCGTTCTCTTTCGAACAGGAACTTCGCAATGATGGCATTCAAAGACTGGGCTGCCAGAATGGCCAAGATACCAAGGAAGCATGATGGTCCGAATAATGTCCATACAAGAACAACGGCAATGACCAGACCTAAAGGTTTATCAATGAGCACGTCAATCTCCCAGAATCGCTGGGCCACATCATAGACATCGCCTCGAAGCAGATTGAAGATTTTTCCCAGTGTGGCAGCTTCCTTGGGTCGCTTGAGCTGTGATTTCCGTCGAGCAAAGAAGAGACTCCTCCAAGAATCCCAGCTCTTTCTCGTTGCCGAGCCAGCATCATCTGATCCGGGCTCTTCATCGACTGGAGGTTCGCTGCTAGTTTTGGATTCTTCGCCCTCCTCGTGCGTGCCAAGAATGTTCTTCCGGGACAATGCTTTCTCGTATACCATCATCATCATTTCGCCTCTGGATCGCTCATAGCATCGTCTGCCGTACCACAAGTTCAGTACCTGTGACTGCGCCGCCACTAGCCGAATGACCAGAGCGAGGACGGCATAAGTGAGAGGCACGTGTGTCGGTCGTTTCGGATCCTGCATAGCCTGTAAAAGTTGCTGCAGAAGAACCGGCGTGGAGAAAGCGCAAAGCATCTGCACAATTGCAATGGTTGAGAGGATCAGAACATCGAGCCCATTGGCCCGCAGAACCCGGGAAATGACAGATCCGCGCATTCGACGAAACTTTTCGTGGAGCCGACTGTGCTGGAATTCAAAACCCAGGAACCACACATCGGTCTCATTAAGCTGCCTTGTACGACCGAGGGACATCAAAGGCGCCATCCAGGAGACAGTGAGAAATTGCCACAGACATAAATTGTCCTCTGGACTGCGAAAGTCACTGCTTGGAGCTTGACCAACTCCACTTATGTCTATTGCAGCAAGCGCAGGTCTTCGGAACGGCATCCACATTATCGTGAAGCACGCCATCAAGGCAGCGACAGCAGCGATAGAATGTGAGACCGTCAATAATTTCGATTTACCCATGGAGTCGGTGCATAAAATAGTTTCCACCAACAAGCACATAATGAAATAGACCAGCAGCATCACAGGGCAAGATCTCGGTCGTTTGAGTACCAGAACAAGCCCAGTCAAAGCCTGAGACGAGGTAAGTCACCTTTCATAATATCTTGGCACATAAAGAATGGCAACTCACCCATGACGCGATGAGCACACAACCAGGAACATCAAGATATGGCGGGTACAAATGTACAAGCTTGGCAACGAAGGCAATACCCGTGCATACGAGCAGGACGAGAGTCCATCGCAGGGATCGCTTGGTGTCTTCTGGAAGAATATCATTGCCCTCATCATGCTCAGTCAAGTATGGCCGAGTCCACTCTGGCTGCCACCGTCGAAGAATTGGATCGAGAAAATATCCACAGGCAATGAGGCAAATCAGACTTGCAGGTGCGATCACCAAGAATGGCAGTACACATGGAGGAAACCATGCGCTTTCATGATCCTGTTTGGATATGTCAGTCGACCCAGAGCGAAAATTGATGAACTCAAGGGACGCATGTTGTTATAGGGCGGGGTTACAGACCCAGAATTGACGGCAACCGGAGGTGGCTCCAAGCTCGTCGCTCGGGAGGAGGGGCAGTTGATAAAACATTCTACCTCACGTCAGGATCCATTTGAGTCATCTGGCAGTTTCGCAGGTCGAGAAGTTGAACTTGATTTTATCACACTCGGATGCTCACCGACCCTCAGATGGTTGAGTTGGAGCAATTGGGCGGACTATCATTCCCCCGAGAGTAGAATTAGATGTTTCACTTTACGGGCATTTTTAGATACATGTATTGAGCTCGCGCTCGGAATGTAAGCTCGGCGTTCATCGCCAACTGTGAATAAATTAAGCTCATCTCTAATTTCGCTCGTTCCAAAAACTTTCGAAATTGCATTCGCATTATGCAATGGCCCGGCTGCTGCTACTGCTGCCGCTGCCAGCATGGATTGTCGCAACCTAAAAGATGGCAAATGCGTTCGGTGGACTAGCCACACCCCCAATGACCTATACGTCGCATCACGGGTGCAGTGTTAGCTCAGGCACGTGGTAACTGCGTCCAAAAGAAGCTGCAGCTTCCACCAGAATCGGAAAACTTACCTTCAACGGCATACTCGACAAAAAGAAACTATATTTTCCAGTCTCCTTACAGTGCCGCGACAACTTCTCCAAATCAAACAGCTCCCCGATCGGCGTGCCCCAACCAGCGAGCACCCACTCATGCAAATTAAAACCAGGATCGGCATGACTGCCACGGATGGGAGCGCGCTCAAAGCTTGGTGCATCACCCGCGACAGCGGCAAATTGACGATCCCAGAGCCATTGAACCATTCTCTCGGTGGCTTCCACGCCGATGAAGTCGGGAGTTGGCCGATTGGGTAGCTCTCGTCGTTGCTCTTCATTCAGCTCGTTGTATGCCGCTGTGAAACCACTTCGGATGAAGAGGATGTCACCTTTGCGTAGGTCGAGGTTGTGGTCACGAATCACAAATTTGAGATGGTCCAGCGTTATAGATTGAGACTCAAGGGCCGATACGGAGATTGAGTGTGCTTCTGCCCAGTCGGCATAGTCGAGAAGGACGCCGCGGCCAGTGATGCCGCCGTGCTCAGCAACAACTGTGTAGCAGACATTAGGATCAGAATTCTTTAGTTTCGATGGGCGCAGAAAATGAAGAATACCATGCATGCCGATAACACTTGAATCCTCAATCTCTTCCGAAGTATGTCCATTGTAAAATTTGCGCAGCTTTTGATTTGCTAAAACCCTTCTCATGTCAGCCAGATTTGCCTTGATTTCGCAAGGTGGTTAATCCATCAATCGCAACTCAAGCAATCATGAAGTTCAATGTTGTGGCAGGGATATTATCTTACCATAATGTCGGAACCCATCCCACTGCGTCGAGCCTTGACTGTTAAATGCCAAAATGTCGTCGTAGATGCAGTTGGGCTTTCTCAGAACGAGCTCGTGCTTGAATGGGCTACGGTCAAAGCTAGGATAGCTTGGCATACTCATTGGCCAGTCCAGCGAGATCCGAATGCCGGTCTTGATCTCCTTCGCGGCTTCAACAATGACCTCTGGAGTAAGCAAGTTCAATGTGCCGAGCTCATCGTTTGGGCCGAATCTTCCCCACGCGTTACCTCGGGGCCCCTCCGGGTCGAGGGGGAGGGCGTCGAAGAGAATCACGTCGTTCGAGCTTCGAGACATGGGCTCAGTGATTACTCAAGTGCCTGATATTTTTACTCTCTGGATTTTGAAAACGTTCACCAAGATGGAAGAAGATCAGTTGATGGTAAATTGCATGTGTGTCATCTTGAATGTGTAAAGTTCGGGGTATATGGGCCCGACGCCTCGATCCCACCTCCAAAAAATCCATGACCCCCACTCTTCTCCACGTCCCCATTCAATCCCCTGCAGCAGCTGCCGCGCCCAAAAAATCTCTCAAGAAATGTGCACAAAGTAAATACAAGAAGACCATGCTCATGTAACATGTTGAGTCAGAAGCCGCTACAAGATGGGACACGAAAGGTGTAACCACGGCGTGTGACGGGCCCGGATTCCTTCAATGAAGGTGCGTACCCCTACAGAGTAAAGTACGCAATCGTGGCAGGAAAAGTCGCCAGGTTGTCTGAGACAACGGCAAGACTCTTGCCGTTTACAACAATCATGTTGGTTGTACCGACGGTACTGAGAGTATAGACCACCAAATTGGTAGTAGATCCCTCAATGCTGAAGATCTCGCCCTGGCAATTTTCCGGAACAGGGAAGGTAGAGCAAGCGGTGCTGTAGTGATTGAAGAAGCTGTAAAATCCAGCTCCATAAATGTTCACGTTCTGGGTATTCAGCACCCGAAGTCCAAAAGCGTCGCAGTTACCACCAAGACAGTTGGTGAAGGTGGGATCGTTCAACGAGGGATTGGTAGGATATGGGCTGTGAGCTGCGTCTGGATTGGGTTGGTAGTAACTGCAAGTTCGGACTGTTAGTTTGGGTGTACGAACATGGAAATTCATCGTCTTGTCATGCACTTACGGGGACTCAGTCTGCATAAATCCTGCCATGATCGAGTCGGCGCCTGAGAACTGATACTGGTACAAGGCATGGTGTTCCACGCTCGTTCCGATGCTAGTAGGGTCTGTGTGAGCGAGACAGTAGTCGCAGATTTTGGGCCGGATGAAAACTTACAGCCAGATGTTCTTGCCCTCAATCAGGAGACCGCGACCACTGTATACGGAGATCTGAGTGTTGGCGGCATCGTCGATATCGTGATCAGCAGTCCACAGCCACACATTTTCCAAGTATGCGCCACTTGCGCAACTAGTAATATGCATTGACATGTATGCGACCTCACATTCAGCACTCACTGCCGCGGAAGTAGGGCACTGAGCAACTTGCTGCTGGGAGCCAGTGAAGCCCCCAATTCTGGTGTGGACGTCCCACATACCAGAGCCCGTCGCTGCGGCCAAGTTCCACTGAACAAGAACAGCTCCAGGTGCAGAGCCTTGAGTGCTAATGATCATGTCAGACCATTCGATTAAGCCAGACTCGCCGGGCTTTCCGATCTGCATAACTGGGACAGGAGTGGTGATGCTCGCAAATTTGCTGCCGGTGGCCATGATGACAGGGTAAGCTTCCCCAACCATGCGCGAGCCGGCAGGGACGTAGATAGTGTTCGTCACCTTGTAGGTTCCTTGGTCAAAGAACAAGACTTTACCAGAGGAAGCTGCTGCGTGGACCGCGGATTGGATTGCTGAAGTATCGTCGGTGGCGCCGTCGCCCGTCGCTCCGTGAGCGCGAACGCTCATGAAAGATGATTTTGGCAAATTTGCGTACTGAGGCTTGCTCTTGGTGTAGTAGCGATTTGACCCACTTGCGAGAAGTCCACTCGGACGGGGAGCAGGGCTTATGGCGCCCTGAAAGTTGGCTGGGCCATTTGGAGTATACTTGTGGCCTTGACCCCAAGCACTGATGGTGGTGCTACCACCTGATCCCGCTAGAACTGTGCCACTAGTATCCTTCACAGCCACGGGAACGTTCGTCAGCGCAATGTTCTCGAGGATGAGACTACCGTTAGAGAATGTCGAACTTTGCCAAGCGGTGTCAACGAAGGTAGGGCAGTCTTCAATGGTACCGTCGATGACATTGACTGAGCCAACGAGTTGATTTCCCGGACCCCCATTGTTCATGGAAAGTGCTGTTGTGCAGTTGGTCACTCTCAAGCCCTGGTAAGTCCAGCCCCAGTCCCAGATTTGCGAAATAGCAGTCACGGCATCAGAGATGATCATGTTCCGCATGGTAAATTGCTGATTGCCTACGTTCGCGCCGTATAATCCACCAGTTATCGTGACGTCGGTCATGAAACCTCCAGAGCCTTCATGCTTTTGTCAGTAACGCAAGGTTGCTGAGAGTTTTGTGCAGCCAGAAGATCTTACCATTCTCAATGAAAATACCCTGATGCTGGGTGCCAGCAGCAGAGCTCATAGCGATCTCAACATTCTGGATACTAGTTGCCTGTCCCGTGGGCCAGTGGATTCCAGTTGCAGCAGAGCTCGCTGGAATGGAGGTCAGATCTAGCTTGAAGTTGCGAATTTGTCGGAAGAACACATTGGTAGAGCCCCATCCCTGTGAACCGTCGTTTTGATATTGGTCCCCATCAATCAGGCCCAGGCCCACAAATCCGGGCGTTGCCTTGAGGACTGGGAGCGAGTTGGGATTTCCGATCAGTTGGGTAAAGTAATAGTCGATGATTGACGAGGAGATGAGGTATGTTCCAGCTGGGAAGTACACAATGGCAGGAGTTGTTGTGGTGGTCACGCGACTCGCAGGACCAGATCGGCCTCCATCACTGATAGCTGCGTTGATGGCTGCCGTGTCATCGGTCACACCGTCACCTATTTACAGAGTATCTGAGTCAGTCATACGTGGTGACCACTCTGCCAGCGAGTCCATGCAGACTTACCGACCGCTCCATAGTCTTTCACGTTGCGGAAGACCTTGTACCCTGAAGGGTCTGGGTTGAAGGCAGCCAGGCCTTGGTGAGCGATGTCTGCTAGCCAGTACGCGGCATCAGCAGTCTGGTGGCCTTTTTTGAGGCCACCATGCAAATTGGCAGCTGATTGATCTTTGGGACCATGATAGTGAGTGTAGTCCTTGAAAGGCTTCAATGCCTGCTTGACCAAGGCATCGACCTGTGGAAGATGCAGGATCTGGGCCTGGGTACAGACCGCAGCTGAGAGGACGGATAACAACTGTACGAAACGCATCCTGGCTTCAGAACAGGCAGAAAATTGATGCGCAACATTCCCAGCGGTGCAAAGGACCTACGACTCATCTTATAGTCCTGCTCCTGTTTGCTCGCGGCTTTGGGTCTGCCGACGTGCCCGGGGAACCCCATTTCGAGTCTGCATGGCATGTGCAACTTTCAAGTTAATTTTGCGATGTGGGGAAAAGAGGTCAGCCTTCATTTGAGGCAGCTTCGACAACAATTGACTCCTGATACATCAGTTATGTTGAAAAAAGGCTACCCCAGAGGTCCAGATGCAACCCTCAGATCACTTCCAGCAACTCCGAACGGGAAGGTCAAAGGAAATGAGACTTGAATCCGGGGTTGCATCCCCAAAGTGGCAACTGAGGACATGGACTCAGGCACACTATTCTCGTCATGCTCGGCCTGTGAGGTTGTCACGCCCGTTGTTTTGCTCCCATGATCGGGTCGAGTGCAGAGCCCAGGAACGGGGCAATGCGGATGCCGATCGGTCCCCACGGGAGATGGCGAGCCCCTGGGGGGCTTGAACTTGACACCATGCAGTAGTACAACCACAACAACGTTCCCACTCCCCCCTGCTGGAGAGTCCATGCGGAAAATACTTCTCTGTAACTCCATTGGCTTCGAAACATCCTCGGCCAACGGAAAATGGCTGGACGAGATGTGCTCGGACCACCATCTCCGTGAGGTGCGGTAGAATCCTGATAACCCTAGATGCAATATGGAATGAGAGTCCAGGAATGCACTGGTGCATAACGTCTCCTGACGGCAACAGGCACGCGCATCCACCACCCATCATGGGACGCTACAGGGCACTTTCTGCCATATCTGGTAGGCACGACATGGCCATACCCCTGAGAGCCGCGGACGCATTCGATCTTATTCATCTCGGCTTCGCTCATACTTCGATCTGGCTTTGCCGGCGAGTTGCGTTTGGGCCCCTGCATGTGTGTTCACCGGGCCGAAGCAACCGTGAGGACTTTCGATGAAAAAAGTCACTACTATGACTCTGTGGAAGTGTGGAGTGGCTCGTCGCGTAAGTTACGACCATTCAACTGATGGTTCTGGAATCGTAACTCCAGTCCATCCGCCTTCTGTCAGTTGATCTTACCCCAGTCACTGCGCTGCTCGTCTCGAGTAGGCAGCGCGTAAACACATTGCCCGGTGAATCTGATATGCACCATCCATTCATGCACAGTGAACGCGGACAGGCCGAGCCACTGGCCAAGTTCCCTGACAAAGTCAGATTAGAGTTGTCAAATCTCCGTCTGCCTGACCAGTTGCGTGTGACGACGTGATCCGGGGCCGTTCTCACTTTCCGCTTCTTCTCATGCAACTTGCACTTTCCCTTCGGTCCGACCATTGGGTTTTGATCAATTCTTTTTGGGATATGATTTAGTTTCCCCGCAAGTCGGCACGGTAACCCCATAGCGAGTGCTGGAGCACCCCAACCGTGGAACCCAACATGGTCCATGCAGCCACTAGCGCACGCCCTTGAATGGGCGGACTGCATAACGACAACCCCTGAAGAACCGGCAGTCGGTTTAGCCCTGAGCGCCTGACCCTTTTTGATTAACGTTTACACACTACGCTAGTACGCACTTACGAAGACTTTTCGGTTGTCATAAACATCGGCTCGGGGAACCAAGCATGATTCAAGCCCACGGTCGGCATTTCCAACTATCGACATTCGGTCACGGTGAACAGATCGGGCCAAAGTATGTCTCGCGTCCACTTATCAAGTCAGCCTACCTGGCAAGTTGGCTCGGAAGGACTTACAGCAGATTCACAGGTTCCGACATTATGTCCGGGGCAAACGATGTAAAATTATACCTTAATTTCGTCCGAGATATCCCCTTTGTTACGATTCTTTCACCTGATGTTTGATGCCGGGCTCTTGTGCAGGTCATCTTCGATCGAGGATTCGTCCAGCCGAGGTGCGGCGACGTTCCAGTGACAGGTGACCTCGGCCTCGAAACCTCGACGTCCAGTCGCGAGTTTGGACTCGTGATGCAACCACGACTAAGAGATCACGTTGCTTCTGTGTTTCCCCTCACTTCCCGTTCTGAACGAGATGAATGTCCCTTCCTGGCTACCGATGGGCTCGTCAAGGGTAGACCGGTAGCAGAGCGAATCCATCTTCATATCGAAGAGAGCTGCTGGGCTGATTATTGTTTTAGCATATTGACACAATGCGCCTTTGATCGTGATGATGTTCGCCAGGCCATCTGAGTTGTCTCGGTCCATGATTGTTCGATTTGTGTTAGCTCAATCTGTGTCTTCATTGTCCTCGGCCTCCCTCACATCGTTTCGTGTTCTTGATTCCGTACTTGGTGGTATCACGTTGATAGATGATCTCCTTTTCGAGACGCGCCCAATGGATGGTTCCATATTCTTTGGCCTATATGAAGAAGGATCATCAACTATAGAACCCTAGGCAGTCACGCATGCACGGTGCATCTTACGTACATGACGACGTGAACTCTGCGAGGCCCGAATAAGCCGACCACCTGATACATGATGCGGTGGCACCGGGAGATAACTAAACATCGAGTAACTACTACAATGCGGTTTATCCTGCAACATTGCCATGGCATTGAAGTCCAGCCGAGCGGGCTTAAGGCGGACTTTGCTTCCTAGACTGACCGCGACGTCATTTGACGGTCAGCAAGCACCATCGTAGGTTGTTCGTCAAGCCAGCTTTGAGTATGATAGAACATGAGAAGAGAAGCTCGTAGACCGAATATTCAGCCCTCCCAGCTCTCACCCAGAGCACCAGGAGAGAATGACAAACATTTAGGACGCGTTACGACAAGATTGAGCTCGTAGCCCAATTCCCGAGAGGATCAAATGCACCTTGCCGCATCAGCGCATGGCAACGCCAAGACAACACGTGACTCTCCATTTTTTAGCGCTGATAGCGTTCTTTCTGCAGTAGCCTTGAAAGGTACGCAGATGCAACGCAGCTGGCGCCGTCGATTTCCCCGTATATCCATCAGCTTGAACGTGGACATTCCTTCTTCTGGCGATAGGGAGAGTGAAAGACAGGTTCAATTTTACTTCTCTGCTAGTCCTCAACCGAAGGTCGACCTGGTCGCGCCACCACCTGCGCAGAAAAAAAGGGCCGTGTCGCGGGACAAAACGCCCTCGCCCTCTGTTTGTCGTTTCTGAAGAAGAGAGACCGCTCAGAAGTCGGCAAATCGAAGAGCTTTCAAACTCGGTAATCTATCACTTCAGAGACTCAGCTGCCCCATCGTCGCATCGAGATCTCCGTCACAGACCGGGTTCCTCTGTCACGCGCCTTGACAACCAACCGCACCGCTTGGTTAACCACGACGACTTCAGTTGCAACAGACTTTCCACTGCCGAATCGATCAAGTTGCCTCAGAACTAGCTTCGCGTTTAACAGTGTGTCCGGCGTGAAGGTCACATTCTATCCAAGAGATAGGTGGTTCGGCAAACTCGGCGCCTCTTTACCTCTGGGCACCGAGTTGAGGACTTGCATCGGTCTTCCGTAGCATGTCTAAACGCACAGCGCAAGGTCCTCAAGGGTCCAAGGATACAGAGTTTGAATTCGGGATGCAGGGCACGCCAGATGACAAGCCTCAACGGGCCACGGCCGCCCAGCTAGCCAGTCGAAAGTAAGTTGCTTCATCTTTTTGGTTGCCTTTTCATTCCCCTACGCCCACAAGACGCAGACTGCAGTCATGTATCAGACTCAGAGGGGATAATAGAACGGGGTTGATTGTGTTTGGGAGCTGGTGGGTGTGAAGGTGGGCACCGCAAGTTCAGTTCACCTTGACTCGACAAGCAAAGGAAAGCGACAAGGCATCGTTGTGGCCTGTTCGCGCCTGCCTATCTTACAACTGCCCCCATATGGATACGGCACATGTTGACAAACGCACACACACACTCTCTCACACAATCGCCTTATCTGGATTGAGCACTTGTTTGACACAAACAACGCACGTCACACTCCCAAAGTACAGACACAGTACAGATTCTGCCCACCGTCCCTCTTGTTCCATCTTCCTTCCTCTTTCTTCCCCGTCTCGCCTCGGACGTCCCATCGAACGCGCACCTTTTTTTCTCTCTCGATTCAGTCCTCCGAGACCATCTTTTTCTACACATCCTCTACGCGATTTCATCTTCACCATGGCCAAACGCAGTCTTGAATCTGAGCTGACTCCTGATCCCTCTGACGTTGACAGGATCAAGGAAATTCGCAAGCGACCTCGTGGTACCACTCCAACGGGTGGCGCGGGTGAGTCGTCACCTGCATTCGGACAGCTATCATCCGCTACAGCTTTCCAAGCCTCCTCGTTCTCAGCGCCTTCAAGTCAAACCGGAGGTTTCAGCTTTGGTCAGGGTCAGAGTCAAAGCTTTCCAGGAGCTGCTGTGGCTCCAGGCCAGCCTAGCCAGGAAAGCGACTCGGCCTTCTCTTTTTCATCAAAGCCTTTCGGATTCTCTGCGGGCAGCACCGCGGGATTTAACGCCGCCTCGACTTCCACTCATAACCCATTCTCAGGCGCCTTATTCGGGGCTGCGAACACTGCGCCTGCTCAAGCCAATGCTGGTGCGGGTGCAGCTCCTGTGAGCTTTGGCGGGTTCGGAACTCAACCTGCCTCGCAGCCAACCTCCTTATTCGGCACTACCCAGACCGCAAACTCGTCCGCTGATTCCTCTGCGGTTGCCAGCATCTTTAAGCGCAAGGACCACACAGATACGGCCGAAGCCGCCCCGGCAGATTCGATGCAGATGTCTCCCGAGGCGAAGCCTGTCACCACCAGCAAGAGCAATTTTTGGCAAATGGCCAACCCAAACGAGCCGTTCCAAAAGCCAGCCGCCACAAGCAATCCCTTCTCGTTTCAATCGGCGACTGCGGACGCTGGAAAAGCTACATCTTCCAAAGAAAAGGCGGACAGTATCTTTGCGTCAAAACCGGCTTCTACGCAGTCGGCTCCGGCCTTCTTTGCCTCTCAGGCGCCCTCGTCATCCAACATATTTGCACCCCAAGCTCCATCAAGTAATCAAACTGCAGATTCACCTTCGACAAAGCCAACAAATGGTCTCTTTGGAGCCGCTGGCACCACACAGTCTAATCTCTTTGCGCCTGTCGCAGAGAAGTCATCGTCGCAGGGCCTGTTTGGCTCGAATTCGAGCGGACAGGATAAACCAGCAGTGCCTACAGCGAGTCTCTTCGGAGCCGCTGGCACGAAGCCGTCGAAAGTTTTCGGGCCTGCACCGGAGACGTCGTCATCGCAGGGCTTATTTGGCTCGAATTTGAGCGGAGATGGACAACCGGCGAAGCCCGCGGGTAGTATCTTTGGAGCGCCTGGAACAACCTCGTCAAGTCTTTTTGGACCTGCAGCGGAGAAGTCATCGTCGCAGGGCTTGTTTGGCTCGACTTCGAGCGGGCAGGATAAGCCAGCAGTGCCCACAGCGAGTCTCTTCGGAGCCGCTGGAACAATGCCGTCAAAGATTTTCGGCCCTGCATCCGATAAATCGTCATCGCAGGGTCTGTTCGGCCCGAGTTCCAGCGGAGACGGAATATCTGCAAAGCTAACCGGGTCGAATCCATTCGGCGGTCTGTTTGGTACAAATTCGAGCACCTCACAAGCTCCCGCGCCCACCAAGCAAGCCGACACCCAGCTTTCTGGCGGTCTTTTTGGAGGGCCTGCTGCTACTAAGTCAGGCTCACAGTCTGGCAACTCTCTCTTCGGTGACAGTGCCTCTAGACTTTCACCCCCATCAACCACTCCCAGTTCTCAAAGTCTCTTCTCTTCGAAACCCACAGTCGAGCAACCTGCAGCCAGCCCCGCGAAGCCCCTTGCCAACAATTCCGACAACAAGGCTGCAGATGGGCCCCTCAAGTCTACATCAACTCTCGATCCAGAAAGCGGCATGAAGAAAAAGCCTGTTCCAGATCTCCCATTGCCAACCCTTCCACCCGGAACCAGCCCGGAGGTGAGAGCGAATACGGAACTTTTGTGGAAAGTCAGAGGGCTCGACGCGGTGTTTAAGGAGCGTATTCTTAAGTACGAGCCTGGAGTTCATGGCTTCGATGATCTTATTCTGTTCTACATCAAGGTGCGGAACGGCATGGGTGCGCCACTGAAGGGTGCCCCGGAGCCCAAGCAACAGCCTACACATAATGCTAGCGTGAACGGCTCCACCACATCTGGCGTCTTTGCCAAATCTTTCTCTGCCCCTGGCCCAACTCAAGCAGTGCCTGCATCCTCGTCAAGCAGCACGACAAACCCGTTCGCCACAGCCGCTGCCAACGGGAGTGTGTCATCTCCAGAAATGACTGGCCCTATCGCCTCTACAGCAAAGCCTCCCAGCAGTCTATTTGCCTCGCCGGCGTCACCTGCGCCAAGCTCAGCTGACTCTTCTAAAGTAGCTGGCAATATGTTTGCTCAGTCAGCTCTCCAAACATCGCAGAAGGAGACCACACCGCCGGCTCTTCCTAAATTTGGCAGTGGCGGTACAGTAGATTTCATGGCCCAGTTCAAACAAAAGGCTGAAAAGACCATGAAGGAAGAGAAAGCCAAGCGCAAGGCCGAGGAATTTGACTCGGATGAAGACGACGAAGAGGAATGGGAACGCCGCGATGCTGAGAAACAACGTGAGAAGCGTGCTAAGCTTGAAGCTGACGGAGCCAAGAAAAAGAAATCGGTCTTCCGAAATGGGAAATTTGAATGGGTAGATGTTGATGAGCCAACTGCAGCGGAGCCCACCACCACCACTTCGTCTACGCCTTCGGACAAGTCCGTTGATCAGCCTGTCGATAAACCCGCAGGCGAGTCCTCTGAAAAACCAGCAACAAGCAGCCTGTTCGCGCCTTCTAGCGGAGCCTCTTTCAATGCGTCCTCCCCGGGCTCTACTACTGGATCGATCTTTGAGTCATCTGGTCAACCTTTGCCTGCATCCGAGAATATCTTCGGTCGTCTCACGCCGAGCCAGAATGATCCAGGTAAAGAGAGCGACGAGTCGGATGAGGAAGGCAAGGTTGAGTTCACCAAGCAGACGAATCCCCCAGAGACGACGGATGCCGCCAAGTCCAGTCTGAATGCACCGCTCCCAGCGCCAACTGTGGAAGCTGGTCGAAGTCTTTTCGACCGAGTGTCATCGCCAGCACCAGCAGCTCAGAAGGAGTCCGCGTCGTCTACTTCCGGCCTGTTTTCCGCCAGCTTCGGACAGGGTAGTTCTTTCGGTTCGCCCGTAACCTTTGGACAAAACGGCGCGGCGTCTGCTGCAGACAAGAGCAGCAATCCTTTTGGTCAAAGCTTATCCTTTGGCCAGAGCACCGCCTCCACGCCGGGCGTCGACAAGACCTGGAAGCCCAGCTCACCGATCAAGTTTGCTGCGGACTCAGCGCCAGTAGCTGCTTCAGCGCCGGCTTCAACTTTGGCTTCAACTCAGCCGTCAAGTGAGGTCGGCTCAGGGGCTGCCACTCCTGACGAAGAGATCAGTACTGGCGAAGTCTTCGATATGTCCAAGGCAAACGCAGGCGAGGAAGAGGAGAATGTTGTTTTCGAGTGCAAAGCCCGCGCTTTCAAGCTGGCTACTGGTTGGCAACTACAGGGTACCGGCATCTTGCGTTTGCTGCAGCATCCTGGAACCAAGCGGGCTCGCGTCGTGCTGCGCGCTGACCCTGGCGGCAACGTCATCCTGAACACGTTCCTCAAGAAAGATCTTGACTATACTCGTCAAGGGAACAGTGTCCAGTTCTTGGTTCCTCGGGCAGACCAAGCTCAGCCTGAGCACTGGACTGTTCGTGTAAACGCGCAGTCCATCGAGAAGCTCCACCCGAAGATGCAGGAGGTCAAGAACTAAGCCTGGCATTGAGGATGGGAAAAGAAAAACGACGATGAGCTTCTCCAGGCGGATGTGGTTTTTTTGCACGCCTTTGCTCTCCTTGGCTTCTGCGGCTCTTTCATTTCTCTCACGATTTGTTTTCCCTTCAAATTTCTACATCTTCCTCCGGCATGCATCTTTTTATTTTCATGTTGAATGTACGATATCAACCGGAGTCTTTTTTTTTTCATGCCAATCTTGCTGTCTTTGATTTTCGTTCTCATATCATTACATAGGTTCATAGCGAGGCTCCGCATCACGTCACTTGATTGGGGTCTACACTAAGCGACGCATAAATAGTGGACGAAGGAAGCGTCATAATCCTCTTTGGGAACTGTCATTTGTGATCAAGTACATGTACATCGTCATACGTAATTCATCCCGTTGCGAATCTTCAGTCTGGCTATCATGTCTTCCTCTAACTACCACCGACTAGACGTGACAGGGCGATTCTACTACTATGGGGAAATAGTGCAGGTACACAGTTGAGATTCTTTCTCTCGAGAAAAGTTGTGGCAAGAAGGTAATTTTTAATTTTGAAAAGCCCCGACCAAGCCCCATTGGCGATATGGAATCATAGAAGTGACAGCATCATTTGCATTTCCAAAAAGAAACCATTTACGCGTCATCAACGGTAGCGGTGTGGAGACCCTTGGCGCTCTTGACGTTGACAGCCTGGACGTGGGAGTAGAGACGCTCCTTGGCACCCTCCTCGTCGTTACGCTTGCGGGAGATGCGGATACGGAGACGGAAGGGAACACCCTTGATACCGGCCTCCCAGACCTTCTTGTTCAGGGCGGGGTCAACACGGACATCCTTGGTGCCCTATTGGAAGTTGAAACAATCGTGGTCAGCGACTGCGCGGCGCAATTGGACATGGGATTTCCTCGGGAGGAGTTGTTTTGACTTACCATGGCCTGCTCGGCGAAAGCACGGATCTCCTTGATAGCACGGGGAGCACGCTTCTTGAAGCTGACACCGTGGCACTATAACCGACGAAGAAGGTTGCAATTAGTCTTCCGTCCGAATGCCATCTGATTTGAGATCGAGAGGATCTCTGCGAGAATCGTTTGATTCGTGTCGAATCGGCCATAGAGGTGGACTTCATAAAACTAATTTCTTCTTCTTCTTTGCGATGGAATACGACCGGATGGAGAGACATTCGCTTCATTGGTTTTCTCGAGAGAGATTGATTCGAGGCTTCCGTTGACGGTTGCCTACATCAAATCTCGGACAAGAACCGCTCAAGAAATGTTTCCCGATCTGATCGTCACACGGTCTCGACGAGGGAGAGTCTTTTTTGGTAGGTGTTCTTCCCCGTCTTCGCATTCGATTGTGTTTCGATGGAGACGCGGTGGTGTGGTTTGGAATGTGGTTGTAGAAGCAGGAAACGACAACAATATTTCAGTTGTCAATTCCGGATTCTCCGCACCCAAGTGCGCACACACACTGTTTTTTCCTCGAAGAAGAAACTCCATGTTTCAGGAGAGTGTGTTCTCTGTCCAATGTTTTGCCTCCACGGTTGTTCCGGTTTCTTCACAGAATCGAATCGATTTCTCAAAGGGAGAAATGAGAAGGGGGATATAGGGAAGACAGACGATCTCGTCAGAGATTTTCCGTCTCACAGTTCAACATACCCGCTTGTGGAGGTTGATGGTGTACTCGCGCGACACCACGTCGGAGATAGCCGAGCGGGTCTTCTTGCCGGTGTTTGCGGAGGACATTTCTGGGAAATATGTTAGAATCGACGTTGACGTTATGCACGACAAAAGCGCAATGGTGAGGGAGAAAGACTGACTGCTGGTATGGGGGGGTTGGTCGGCGACTGTGGGCGGAAGTTGTCGATGAGGAAATTCAATTTTCGAGTTGGCGGGTGAAGTTCGTGTGGACCGCTGCGTGCGTTTGCCGGGTGGGCTCGCTTATGGATATTTGCGTTTGATGATTGGTAGTTGCCGAATCCCATCATGTGACTAGTAAGTTGTGCCTCAGGCGTCAGTTCGGATGAACCTTCCGGACAAAAAGTGCTAAAGCGGTAATCACCCGTCTCTACCTGTCTCCACTACTTTCTAACTCACCGGCCGTACACAACTTGTGCCTATTCTAGGTGACTGATCGGAAAGATTGTGGAAAGAGCCTCGTGCCAAAATCATAGTGCATCTATGTGCCCGTGGCACTATGCATTGTATGCAATATATACCGTGTCATGGGCATTCACTTCCCCCTTTCATCTATTTTGAGCTCTGGCCGCTCACATCAGGGTATACATCAAATCGTCGCTGGGTGTAGATGGGAATGCTCTTTCGAGTATTCACGATGGTTTCGTTGTCCAAGTCGGCATAGATGATTGTCTCCTTCTCATCGGCTTCCGTCAGGATACCCGCACTGGGGTCAGCAATCAAGCTGTGTCCATACGCGTGATAAGTCGCCTCGAGATCCCGCGAAGGGCTACACAGCGCCACGTAAGTCTGATTGTCCACGGCCCGAGCTCGACCCAACAGGGACCAATGCAAAGGACCGGTGGTGGTGTTGAATGCGCCGGGGTAGACCAGCAGGAATGCACCCTTGCGCGCAGCAATCATGGCGGACTCGGGGAATCGGATGTCGTAGCAGATGGCCAACCCGATTTTGCCGTACTCGGGCAGATCAATGACTGTCAACTCGTTTCCGGGCGACAAGACATCACTCTCTTTGAACTTAATCTTGCCCGGGATATCAATATCAAACAGATGCGTCTTGCGATGTGTGCCAATTAGGGAGCCCGACGGCGAGAACACTAGAGAGGTGTTGTAGTATTTCTTGGACTCGGGCTCCAACTCGGGAATACTCCCGCCGATGAGGTATGCGTTCGCCTCGGCGGCAATGGCGGACAGAGCGTGAAAAGAAGGCGATTGCTCCTTGGATGGGGGTGAGGGGTGCAGCGTCTCTGCGTATTTGGGGAAGAATTGTGTGCCGTAGGGTGAGTTGAAGCACTCGGGAAGAACGATCAACCGGGCGCCTGCTTGAGCCGCTTCGAGAACTTTGCTGCGGGCGTGGGAGAGATTGGCGGCTTTGTCGGCACCTAGAGGAAAATCCTGGTGATAAGCACCTATCACAAGGTGAAGAAGTCCATGATTCTGCGTCGCGTGCTACTCACCTGATGCAAGCTGCACCAACGCTAGCTTGAGAGGCTTTTTGAGGAACGTCGCCATGACGGAGAGGGTGGCAGAGAGCGAGAGAGAGAGGGTGTGTGTGTGTGTGTGTGTGTGTGTGTGTGTGTGTGTGTGTGTGTGTGTGTGTGTGTTTGTCCCGGCCGTGTTCAAGTCCAGATGGAGGAAAGAAGGGAATTCACCGAGCACCAGTGATTGAAGTGTCCCCTATGATATGATGAGTAGGACGAGTGGAGGAGGGGGCAGGAGGGTGGAAATAGTTGGAGACGTCTCAGCGCGATGATCCGAGGTGCGGGGAGAATAAGGTACCCAGCCCAGTCGGATGAGGACGCGGTATCGATTCGGGGTAGTCTTCTAGTTTTCGTCTTCGTCAACTTGCCAAGCGGTCGGTTGAGTTGAGGACAACTCCAGGCGTTGGGGTAGGTTCGGGGTCGAGGTAAGTGACTCCAACTCGTAAAACCTGGTGTCGGGGATTCCATCGAACTGATTATAAACTAAGTCCTCGAACATCGTTAGCACCCAAGATTCAGTATGAGCAACCTATCGAACCTCAAAAAGAAATAATTCTGTACTTGTACTATACATTGCGTAACCAGGGAGCTTTGTCAGGTATGTATGTCAGGTTCATGACCAGATGCTTTGATAAACCGAACCCGTCTAACTACACTCAGATCTGGAATAGCGTCTGGCAAAACATATTTCGAGGCCTAGGTACCTACGCACCCGCAATGGTCCCATTCCAGCATGAACGGCACAAACTAAACCTCCAATTCATCGCCTTCTCGGCACTGGCTAAATATCGGGCTCAGCATATGGATGCGACTGACCGGTGGGGTGGCTGTGGCCGAATAGTTCAAGAGGTGTATCACTGACTTGGGCGCAATGTCGCTGGGTACACCTTGGAAGTGTCGCGAAGACACATGTTAGTAAGACTGGTAACTAGTTAAGTTAGTGGTAACTACTACCAGTAAGTACTAACGAACTGAAGCCTCGAGTAACGGGTGTCTACAGAATTCGGTACTACAGCTACTACTTGCATCACCCGCAATATAATTCTTTGATCACGGAGTAGACACGGAGTGAGATATGACTGAAGTGGATGTTGGGCAGTCGAGAAGAGTGTAGTAGCAGAGAAAAGGGTTTAGACAAGCCTGTGGGCAAGTCTGCGGAATCTTATGCGGCGATCACTCGCGAGGCGCCACACCATCAAATGTACACATGTGTTTGCCAACTGCGTTTTCAAGTCAGTTCTGTGGCTTTCTGATGAGTCGGTTGTTGGACCTCTCGTGGGTACCTAGGGCTGTTTGTGTATGATGGAGCAATTACCGTTGCTCAACATTCGTAACCGGCCTCGTGGTTCAATGTGAAAGTGAGCTTATAAATAGGGGTGCCCCTCTATGATCGTTTCTCTTCCTGAGACCAACACTCATCTCGATTTGCCCACACGGTATTCAAAGTATGACAACCACTCACGACACCGACACGAGCGGTTTGATGGTCTGATGGCTCATGCAAGCGAGCAGCTTCAACGCGAGCTGCTCCAGAGTCAAAAGCCCACTGCGAAGAGATCGAAAGGGCCACGCACGTGCAGGAGAATCAAGAAGATCATATTGATCCCAATCAAGGCCACCAGAGTGGCAAACAGTCACCAGGGGGCATTTCGGGGGAAGCGATGAGTAAAGCATCGACGACGATGATCAAGAGCAAGAACTTCAATTTCTCCCAGAGCGCGTGACAGAATCCAAATCACGAGCGCAACATGCACGGGAAACTGGGGTTGCCGATGATGACCACCAATGTCATTACAATCAACGAAAGAACTGCGGTCTGGATTGAGTCCATCGAGTCGGGCGTCAAGGTGAACCCCTGGCCATTGAATGCCGTGCCTGCGGTGAAACCAAACCCCTAACACCAGGGACGTCCAATCCATCGGATGTAACCAGGTTGCCCCGATGGTTCATGGTCATCATCCACGGGACAACAAAAATGACTCCAATGACATGAAAGCCCATATATCAGGCAATCAGCACCACGGCGAGCGTTTTGAGCGCGCGATACTCAATTCCGCCCAACTCATCTCGCTGATCCTCAGTCAGGTCCACAAAGTTGGAGTTTGGAACCACGGTCGCATTCCTAGATTTGCTCATTATAGGACATGAACTCCCCATCCCGCCCTGCAGTCACCCTCAAGGTAGGCTGGAATATCTGTCACAGATCATCAGCAAAGTGGTACAAGTACTTGTGTCGGACGATTGAAGAGGAAGAATGAACAGGGTCTCTATCGGCGCGGGGCTCGACAAGACCGGACTTTTCTAAACATCCATTCGGCCCAGCGTGATCCAGAATACCGTTTTGGTTGCGAGCGAGTCTATATCAAAGGAGTTCCCTATTTCCTTTGTGTTGTCTGAGCAGTCTTTTCAAAGTCTGGTAGACGAGTAAATTTCTCAATTGGAAATGCATGTAAGAATATTCTGGCGCTACAAAAAGTCCTGTCGTGTTTTAATCTAACACATTCCGTCCAGTAAGGGTTGGAATATGGCATTATTACTCCGCTCTTCGTAAGAAAAATGGTCTTGAAATTTGTCGCCAACACGAGGTCGCACAGCCTCGTACATTAGTTACTCGGTTGATTGTAGTCATTAGCTGAAAGTGCTACCGTCTGATACCCACTTCATTGGTGTGATGGACGCGATCGCTGCCGCCGGTGTAAACGCCCAGAAACCGCCCTTCCGAGAGGAGAGGAATTGGGGATTCAGAGGCTCCGGAATCAAATCATGGATTGAACCATACGATCGGAAATGGGGCATATTCCTCAAAATCTCCGAACATCGACTTGCCAACCAAGAACAAAACCACACCCAGCACAAACGCTCTAATCTGTACTTTCCAAAAACGAGCCCTCGAAGCTGCGTCAAAGCTCTTCCAGGCGTCCAAGATCCCAAGCGGAACATTATTCCTGAGTCTCGGATCTAAAGGCACGATAGGGTTATCGTCGGCGGGCAGCATTGAGACTGCCATGCGAGTAAAAACTGCACGGATCGGAAGGGCAACCAAGAACTCCATAAACTTCGGGAATATGCTCACAATCCAGATTTTTGATCCGAGTTGCGCTGGTTCCTGAAGATGGACTCCATCAGGCATGAAAAGATCATGTTGAATATCCATTATACCAGTAACCCTCAGAAGTTCTGCTTGGAATGAGACAGCAGCTGAGAAAACCAGCCAGCGGGTGAGAACCTCGACAAACAAAACGGGGCTGACTCGAATCCAGTAGGTGAATTTGGGCATGCGCTGATGTAAAGACTTGTGCGATGCCTTGGTCGAAACTATATGCAGCCAGACAATTTGAAGTTCTGCCAGAAGAGATGCGTAGATTGCGGATTGAATTTTTTCAGCCCATGGTGTTTCGCTGTTCATAGGCAGTAGCAAAGGTAAGATGGCATCTTTGGTCACGACATGAAGTAAGAAGGTGAATAAACCTCGCAGGTAGAACCAACTTCCGAGCTGGACACGCAGGAAGTAAAAAATATCGCACACGCTCGTCCTTTGGTGCGTAACGAGGAATTCCGACCCAGCATCTTCGATGATAATGATCGTACCGATAATCATACTGTAAGTATAATGTATCTGCAATTTGATCAGAGCCTATGATGTGAGCACGGAAGGTAGATGCATACCAGCCATGACAGTATAAGTACAGCTACCTCTAGTAGCAGGAAAGCCGAACTCAGCAGGGTGGTCATGTCGTAAGTCAACAACGTGTTCGTAAGTCAACAACGTGTTCGTAAGTCAACAACGTGTTCTCGTATAGAGGAGGGCAAAAGTGTTCTCGTTTATATGACCCACTGCTACATGTCCCACAAAGACGTGATAATAAAGTTTCTGGGTCAAGAACGTGCTGTGCGACATTCTTTATGCACACCTACGGTGATGTCTCCTTTGTAATAAACGCCGCAAACTCACGTGCACTTACTGAGTGCTTGGAAGAACTTCAAATGACCGGAATAATATGGACTAGGAATATCGCCTTTATGAGGCATTTTGGTCTGCCCCACAGATTGCGCGATACCTTACTAAACATGGCAGTATGTAGTTAGTACATTGTACTATGTACACAGTAGGCATACTACTAAATATTGGCAAATCGGGCTTCGTAATTGGTTCGGAGGCGCGATCTATCAACCGGTTGCTCCTCACTGGCACAAAGCACATTCCCCACAACTGTTAGGGTTCTTCCCCCCCATCGGACGCAACTGAATCCCCACTTCAAATTGATTTCCTTCATCGTCTTCCACTATCCAAACCGCGTTGGTGAGACCTTCTTTCGATACTCCATTCACCAAATCTTTGAGTAGCCCCCCTGTCGACTTGTCGCTATCACACTGTGTATTTTGAGTGCCGGCAGTCGTCAAGGCGGAGATGATGGTAATTCCGTTAGACGTATGGCCCACGATGACATCCACGGTCTTCCAAAACGTCTTGAATCGCTGGTGGCCGGCGAACTTGGCTAGCGATTGGGCTACCTGAGAGTTACTGATTCTCCCGCCTAGGTCAATTGCCCCAAGGCAAATAGTGTGCCAGGTACAATAGCCCCATTCAAACTGACGTGTACTCAAAAAATGAGGCGATGTCCCGTTCACAGACTCCCACGGGGTCAGCTCAAGCGGGGAGGACCAGAGCTCTTGCACAGCATTCAAATCTTCCTCACTGAGAGGGAGGAAAACACCAAAGGCGTCATCCAGGTATGACCCATCCTCTGAATGATTGGTCTTGCTGACCGTTTGAAAGCCGCCGTGCATGATAGGCACCTTCATCGTCTCCGCAGTCTCCTCGGCAAGGTTGTATTGAAAGTCGGTCACGAAACCCTTGTTGACAGAGATGGACGGGTCGCGTTTTCTCGAGACCGGGATTACCTGGACCGCTTTGCCTGGAGCATTGTGGAAAATTTCCAAGTCGAGGCAGCCGTTGAAATTGGCAATTGTGCCGACGATGCTACCAGTACAATCTTCGTGGTCGTAGACGTTAACCTCGTAGAGGTCGTCGTGGATGTTGTCAATCTTGACGAGAACAGAGGATGCAATTCCCTCGGCCAACTTTGTACAAGCGCTGGGTCCAGCAAGGCGGAGTACACCAACTTCCTCGCCTGTACAGCGCTCACCGACGTACTCGAACAGGCGGTATGCCTGAGCAAATCCGACAAGCGCTGGTAGGATGAGAGATCGGAGCATTTTGAACATGAATATACACAGAAGGATATTGAGCGACCAATTTGGATCAGAAGGCACGAGATGATGATAAGGAATCTGCCATTTAATGACCGGCACCCGACTGGCTTTTATAGGCACTGGGACCACGGTCTTTCCGGGCAGGAGTCTTGGATGTGACATCTGGAAATGTGAACAATGTGCATATCTCCATGGAACCGACCCTGGCTATGCCCGATGATCGTGAACTACTGACGCAAGTCTGCTCTTAGTGCGCACACCAGGATTCCGTCGTTACATTCTCGACGCTGCTATATGATTGAGGGAGCATGACCCACCGTATACTGGGCGAA
Organism: Penicillium ucsense; assembly: GCA_014839625.1. Classification (NCBI taxonomy): domain Eukaryota; kingdom Fungi; phylum Ascomycota; class Eurotiomycetes; order Eurotiales; family Aspergillaceae; genus Penicillium; species Penicillium ucsense. Next base: position 137,731 of record WIWV01000051.1, on the reverse strand, counting down.
ATACACCGTCTATCAAATTTACACTAGATCTTCCAAGATACACCAATGGCGATAGATAGTGACATCATAACTAAACGGCGTGTGGGCCATTTGGGATACTGAAATTCGATGCGAGGAATTATCCTTGTAATTTCAGCTTTGTCGATGCAAAAAACTAAAGATAATTCGCAGCGCCAACGGCGTCAACCGTCACCATACATATTTCAGTGGGTTGTTGAGGGGCCGTGGGAGCTGGTGGTGGTGCTAGGTCAAATCGGCAAGGTTGAACATTAGATCCATCTTTCCAGAATTCCAGGGACGAGTAGGCCACCTCTATTTTGTTTACAGACCTACATATCCTCCCAGGTATCAACTACGCACTTTGTGCCGGTTGTTGGGTACGCTGGTCTTCGGTAAGTCTTTCTTCCTACATGCCACGCTTTGCGCATTTGCAGCGGAGTGGGTATACAGCTCATACACCCAATGGATGTACATGCCTGCTGAACCCAGGATATTGTGCCTGTTCGTCGTTATTTACTTCTGCTTCGCGGACATGGACCTAGAAACCGTGACCAATGGGTCGATGCGGACACGAGCAGAAGTGATGCCTCCAGGAGGTAAGGCCACCCGTTCGGCGAGGAAGGTGTCCAGGGACTTAGATGGACTGCGCGATTTTGAGGAGTCAGACTTAATCAAATAATGTGAATTATTCGGAGTTAATCTTGTGTTCTGCATATTTGAACCAGCAGAGTTAATAGTCATGCGCCGATGTGACCTTCCCGGAAGTAAATCTTGGGGGCTGAAAGTATAAGCACTCAGACCTTTCCTTCTTGAATGCTAGAACCATCAGAGGGTGTCAAACTTTCAACGCCACTGACGGGCTAGCTCGACTGGGGATGATTTTCTGCGGGGAACACCATAGGACACTATTGTTTGCGAATACTGTACTAGGGCCAATGATTGCTGGAAGGAGTAACTTGGTCGATTCTTTGGTGCGGTAGCAAAAGCAAGCATAATGTCGGCATCGCGTGTATTGAACATTCAATACCAGCGATATCGTTTACATATAATAGTGAGTCTGTGGTCGTTGAGTCAACGTTGCCGTGAGCAAAGAAGTCCTGTTGAAGAACGGTGGCCAGAACTGGTTCCAGCAATAGCACGTGGTTGAACTCACGGTCAGCGTTCTCAAGGAAAATACGAGGACCTCACAGTCTATCAACATCAATCTGTCTTAATATGACTGCGTTCAAATCGTGGACCACACATTCGCGGACTGAGAAGAGCGTATCATCCTAGGGCACGGGGCGACTTGACGCACGTGCATAAGTGACAGCTGAAAACTGGGTTGTACTATGTATCACGTATGTTTTCCATAGGAAAACTACACTGGACGCCTTGAAAAAATCTGTAGCGCTCATAAGCTCGCACTACCTACCTTGTTGAACGACGACTAGGGCGGCGATGGATGATCATCGCTGGCACCCACCTCAACGCTCAGCAGTTGCGCCGCAGAACATCAACAATGGGACTCGCTGATCCAGTCTGATTTGTCACCACTGCAGTGTCCACCGTTAAATTTCACTTACTTCTAGCCCACACCATATCATAATGTACTACCAAGTAGCATCAAGCCTCGCCTTCGGTTCTCACCCGCAACACGCGTCATCCGTCCTCGATGCCCGCAAACCTCGCAACCCCCACACGAACAACCCCTGCCGCCACGGCTAGGGAGCCTCTGGACAAGCCTTCACACCAATTGAGACTACTCGAGTTGCAAGAATCACCCAGATTGGCCCGCGCTATCATGCACCGCATCACAATCGCTCTATTAATACAATATACTTCTACATGGCATCCCGTCGAAGACAATGTCTATCCTCGAAGTTCCGAGTGCGATTGAAGGCCACCAAATACCCTAGTCGAAGAAGGATACGAACAGTGACCCTACGAACATGCGTAGCCATATAACACATAACGCTCTTGAGCAGATTCTTCATTTATACGAATTCTGTGGGGCAGGTCTTGGCTTCTTCGAGTCACTCGAATACTAGTCTCTGACACCGCGAAGAGGTGCCTGCCTGTCGCCAGAAAATCAGGCGAGGACCGGGCCGCCGCGGGTTACCTAAACGAGCATAAACTTGACGACGCAGGGCTTAAGGCTGCGAGAGAGAAATTGGTGTCGCAGAGCTCATCCTGCGGAAAGCGTCATTTTTGATTCACTGGGTTGACACCAGCAAAAGCCAAGACTTCAAGCCGAGGCCTGTAAGCAGACAACAACATTATGCCGTCGTGGAGGATACGGATCTAAGTCCTGATTTTCCAGACCGGTCATATAGCCTCCTTCTATGCCATCTCGCCTCCGCCTGACCATAAACCATAGTTGCCAGCTCTGTAAATTTCTTGGGAAAAGTCATGTATTGTGTTGTAGTCACACGGTCTTTGCTGTCGATACCGTTATCCCAACAGTCGTTGAAACAGCTTTTAGAGTTCGTGGCTCGTCTCACGAAGTGCTCCACCCCCGAACCGTGGATTGAACGATTCAGACGGGCCGCCCCCTTAGATCCACATCTTCGAAATTGTCTGTCGCATTGATATTGTTAACGCCTGTACGGTGTATCACCTTTAATCAATTGTGGAATAACGAGGATTCTGTTCGGAAGTACCTAGCGAGATGGGGACTCAGTTGTTACTAGGGCCGCTCTGGGCGGCCTAATGGGGACTTACGGGCGAATTGGGCTCGACGCTTTCCCTGCGCGGCAAAGTTCAAAGTCTCCATGTTGGCTTCTGTCTCCCACGCAACCAACCAGATGCAGGGCACACTGTCGAGTACAATTTATTTACGACACAATGTTCTCAACGTTAAAGATGACGCACCGCAATGTTTGACCACCACCGTTCAACGGTATGACCTACTTACTGCCCAGTGCCCAGAAGAGCTCCGCGGGTATCCGATTCATGGTACGCCTGACGGCCTTGGCAAGATTGCGTCGGGTACAACCTGTCTTTGCTTATTCTGACGGGAGGGTATGTCCCGACAGAAGCTGACCGCCAGTCAAAATCAATTTGCTCCCGACTGTTACATGCTCTTGGCCAGGCATTGATATGAACGCCAGTTCCGAGACTTGAATTAACATTTTGCTGGCGGTCTTCAACCTCATATTTCACCGGGAACTAGTTATAGACTCCTAAGTGATTTTTCGTGCCTCTGGATTATTGCGTAGATTCGTTGTCCGATTAATGCAGAAGGCACAGCGCCATGGAAAGAAATCCCTACTATCGTTTGGCACCTTTAGCCACTATCTTCGTCTGTAGGGTATCTTCACTGTATAAAGTTTTATACACACAGACGCATAGAAGGCCGCTACGGTCGGTAACTCGAATTAATACCAATTGATTCTGGTGTCGCTTGGAAGGTACATCATTCTAGCAAAATAGAGTCAATAACCTCTGCCATCTTTTTGAGGCACGGTATGGCATCACCGCAATCTCGCCTCCCTAATACAAAAGTCCCGTCGTTAAGAGCGGATAAAAACATCTCACAAGAAGCCAACAGAGTCCTGATTTGCATTGCATATTTGATTTCACTCATCGACAGCTTGCCTAAATGTCTGCGAATGAGATCATTGTGCTTCTCATAGGCATCGATTTATTGAGCGTGACAATCATCTGCAAGACGTTCTCCTCTTACGAGGGTCGCAGATGCCCGACAAAGTAATATTAAGGCCCCGTCAATTGTTGACCGGATGTCGTGTGTGATAGATGGAGTTGATAATTGAAGAGCCGATAATTGCTCTTCTACAGTGCGCTGGTCGCGAATATGGCGTGTCTCACACGCAAACCAGTCCTTTTGCTGATTGCCGCGTAATACGAGCCATTCCAATACGTGGTCGTATAAGGGGTCATCTTGGAAATGTCGTTTCCAGAGAAACAAGACAATTTTCGCGATGGCAAGGCCACTCAAGGAATTTGCGTTCCCAAACAATTGTCTTAACGACCTGTCTAGGGCACTGAATGCCCTACTCTGTTTGCCGCGGCTTTCAGACGGGGTCTCGTCTGCGAGCCCACTAAATTTCAAATCAGTTGGGCCGTTGTATGGTTTCTCTCACGCTCGTGAGATGCGGGTGGCAGCTTGCCATCGTTCGTATTTGGGAATGTCCTTGTCCCTTCTTTCACCTGTTTTGTGGCACAGCTTTCTTATTTTTTCCGCTGTTTCCGGAAGAGCAAACTGGGACCTCAGTTCCGAAAATGCAGCGACAAAGTGGTACATCAATAAGGCCGTGTATTCGGGTCTGCAGTCGGCTTTGTTCACAGCGCATGATGGATGAAAAGATTGTAACGCGACTGTGGTATGGCCGTTTGGAAGAGAGATTTCCTTACGCCCTAGTCGGTAATCTTCGCCTGGCAGCTCGATTTGCTTCAGCCATTCGTCGCAATATGCGTCACGGGGGCATCTTAATATGATTTTTGGTTACTTTGCCCTTAGGATTTGTGCGAGGACTTTGTGACATTGTTCATCCTGCTCCGTTGCATATTTATCAGGTTTAAAAGAGAATGCGTCCAGTACGGTGACAGTATGTATGCTTCGGGCACCTTTGGTAGCGAAGCAAATGAGTTCGTCGACTGCCCACTGTGTCTTGCAACTCTCGACAAATTTTTCGAGACTGTCGTCGAATTTGTGGTTCGTTCTGTGGAGTAGACGTTCCAAGAGAACCACTATGTCTGAAAAGCCGGCCGATAAGTTCTGCGTTTGAGTAATTTCGTCTTCGGGCCGAAGTAGAGCTTTGCCGAGTTTCTCGAGGATCTCAATGGTATCGTGATCTCCGCGGGTAGGGAGGCAGACGGGCGGGGCACGAACCAGCTCTTTCATCGACAGAGGAACAGGAATATCCAGGCACGTTTGAATATCATGAGAGTACATCTTTTGAGAGATTGGCTGTCAACATCTGCTCTATGGGGGGGGGATGTATGGAGTCAAACAAGTGAGTTATGGTGTTGTCAATCTGGTGATCATGACATCACGTGCGCTTACAGGTAGCGAGCGAGGGGGCGGATCTTATTACGATCCAGACTAACTTAGTCTGAGTGCAATTGATGGAAGTGTTTGTATGGTGATTCTGCCGTTCACTTCCCGCATACCATAGCTTAGGTAGAATCTCTCCTCAGGAGCAATCTCGCACCTCATCCCTCTCTCACATCATACAGCTGCCCCTATCGTAACTGTCTATCATCAGGAAGTAAGCGTCTACGGGTACATAGATAAAGGTGAAACACAACTTCATTGGTTGGAAAGGAGGAAGGAGGAGAGTGCTATCTAATAATATGGGTTTATAGGTCCCTCGGTGGTGAGTCGGCAGAATCATCCAAACTGCTTTGAGTTTTATGGAGACGTGGATGCCCTTGGAAAAAGGTTGAAAGTGACTCTACACTCACCGAGGGAGCAGCAGATCCTGTCTATTCACTTGATCTTGATATGTGGATTCTCGAGGAACCTCAGCATCGTTGATTGATCAAATGCAGTAGCCGACTACACTCCACATTACTCTCAACTTCTCGACTCCTCACAGGGCTCAAGACCAGATCCCACATGTCCTTGATTCAAATAATAGTGATTCGACTCCACTACTGCAAGTCAATACTAGATACTCAATCCTAAATAGGAGTAGGATCCGCCAAGAGGCCCTCTTTTCCAGGGCTCTTCCAGGCCTCTTCCAGGCCCCGTCTGCCGTCCATCGAAGACGCGGAACCCTTCCATTTTTCCATCACGTGGTCTTGCCCCCCAGCCATCGACTGGCTCAGCCGTCCGATCGGCCATGCAAGAAATTTTAGGGTTCCAGGCTAAAGTTCAACACGAGGCGAATTTCACTGGACTACACTTACAGTTCTACTGCAAACCACTGCCGGTGTGCGCCCTGTAGGGTGTCTCTCGTGACAATTCGTGGTTCATGATTCTCCCCCTTCTCTCATCTTTCTCGTGAACTCAGTCCAATATATCCTTCATGTCCCCCGGGGTTGTCAGGGGCGGGAGAGACAACGCACTTACAGGCTCGGTCTGACTGCGGGATCACGGCATCCAGTTTAGACTTCTGCATCCGTCTTCGCCATTGCATTGATCTGCCCGAAGCCGGGCTCACTCTTTCCGACACCCCCACAGCGCCCCCCCCCCCCCCCCCCCCCCCCCCCCCTCCGTCTCTCGAGCGGTGTTTCTCTTTCAATAAGGCTTGCTGCGTTGCGCCTGATCCTGCATTCTGTGGTCGCATTCACAAGGATCCTTCGTTTTCTTCTCTTCCGTTTTACTGTCTGGCCTCGGTCAAATAACCCCCTATACCAACCTTTCTTTTTCGGGTGGTGTACAATGTTCGAGGATTTCTCTTTCTCAACACCCTCGTCACGGCCGGGCCGTCTCTCGGTGGATGTGGACGATCGGCTTATGGTCGATTGTGACAGCAGTTTGGTCTCGCCATTGTCTTCACGATGTCCATCTCCTCAGTCCCACCGATTTCGCAACCTATCTCGCTCCCGACCATCCTACTATCGTTCGCAGCAGCAGCAACAACAACTCCAACACCAACATCAACAGCCTCCGACCTCCGTCCCTTTCCCTTACGAATCCAAACGCCTCTCCATATCCACCCTGACACAAAAACTTCATGAACATACCCTGCACACCTCGGGGGCTGGTGACCTCGCAGATCGCGGCCAGCGGCCGCTGGACGGGCCGAGAATTCCGGGCCGATATGCCGGTTATGTTCTGACGCCGCCGGACACGGATCACGACAGCGATGGACGCGGTGAAACGTCTCCGTCGCTTTGCTCCAACCCGAGTCCAACTTCCATTCCACCGGAATTCCTCGCTCTCGACCGGGCGGAAACACCTCATTCCATCCCGGAACTCCCTGATCATGTCGACGTTCGTCTGCAACGGCAACAGATCTCTCAATTGCAATGCAACGAGGGGGACATTGATGCCGTGCGTCGCACAGTCGTGGAAGAGTCCTCTTCATACCATCCGGACTTATCTTCGGATGACTGTCATCCCAGTTCCTTACCGCCACGGTCCTCCCCGCGGCGCAGAGCTTTGACATTGCAGCGTAGCCGGTTTGGACCAGCTGATGCGCCCACGACCGAGGCCCGAGGTGGACGACGTCGAAGCAACTCTTGCGCAATGCAGTCTCATCGTATTGAAAAGAATCACCATCCTTGCCACCCTTGGCGGGATATGTCGAAACGAGGCGATCACCATGGTCTTCGCAGGATGAGCATGGTGAGCGCGGCCTTGGCATCTGTTGTTGAGCGGCCTTGATGGATATATATCGTGGATCTGTTTGGTATAAGCCTGTGGCCTACTTTGATTATTTTTCTTCATTCTTCACTTTCCTGTATATAGTATTTTGGATTTGATACCCGATTTTTACCTCTTTTTTTTTTTTTCAACTACCTCTGGTCTTATAATGCCGGTGTGTCTGCCTGGCACAGAATACTCCGGTGGCGGCAAGGTCACTCTTGAATTTGCCTGCACACATACAAGAGTGTGTGAGCGCCCGCATAATGTAAATAGACTATATTTCAGTTAGTCATCATTGTTCTTGGATCCATCTTACTCAACGTTGTTAGTCCAACTTTTCCCGCCTGTCAGCCCGTAGCCGGCGGCCGCGCGGCAAGTCAGACTCGACATCCTGCGCTCCGATGTTGGACGCCTGATTTGAACGACCTAACGACCGCTGCAATGATCATGTCGAGGTCATCAAGATAACCCATCATTGATGCTGCTGAGCCCCTCAGGGTAAATCATCAAGAACCCAGATCACCAGGTCCTAGTAGACTTTTCTTCTCACAAAGCATACCCATACCGTACACACACACCCTCCTTCCCCGTCTTCCTACCTACCCTGCCGACACCATGACATCCAATTCCAAACTACCCGATCGCCATGCAGCCTTGTCGCGACCGCAAAGACTCAGATTCCAAGTCACACCCTATATCTTCGGCATTCAAGCCGTTCCGCTTGTTGGCAGCGGACTCTTTTCATTGATTTTTCCGGCTGCGATGGCCAAGTTTCCGAATTCGCCGATGCAGGGGTTGAGTATGGGGACGATTCAGGCGTTGAGGTACGTTCATCAAAGAGCTCGTTTTTTTTTCTCTAGAATTTGATTTTTGCTTTTTTTTTTTGCTCCGAGTCTTTGTTTCGCGCTTTACACACAGCTCGTTCTGTATCCTTGGTGCCATATCTACCTCCTAGACCCTCCAACCATAACCTCAAGGTGATCTCTACCGAGCCGAGATCCAAGGGACAAGAGATGCATTTGATACGTTCATATCCTGCCTTCAAGAATGGATACGGATATGCCGTCTGGATCTACGTCGGTACCTTATATCTATCTGGCACTCAAGCCCCCCGATCACCGACGCTTTTCTCCTCTGCTCCTGCTCCTGCTGCTGCTCCCATCCTTATTCCATCAGAAAATAAAAAAAAAAGCCCAAGCACAAACCAACTTGAACACTCCCCTCCCCCTCGGCCAGAAACGAGGCAACCTTCCGTCCGACTATATTTATCAGCAGAGTCGCTGACCAACTCCCTCGGGGTCCCACCCCGGGGCCTTGAATCGAACAAATAGTCTGACCACCCTGTCCCTGGGCACATTCTACACTATCGCCTCGTACCAGAATAATACGGCGATGATCATGGCCGCGGTGCCGGGCCGATTGCTCGCCATGCTGGTGTTTTATCGGGCGGGGGGGTCGTGGGCGGACGTTGCGCCGTTTGAAGGGGCGATGGGGCTTATGACGGCGGGGGGGTTGTGGTGGGATTGGTGGTGTGGATTGCGTCGGGAAGATGGGGAGGGTGAAGTTCAGGACGAGGGTGAGGATAAGGGTAAGGATGATTGAGGGTTGGTTCAGATGGTTCGATATTGAGGAGAGGATGAGGGTCGATTTCGTTTGAGATGAGGATGGGTATGTGATACGTTGAGAATGTGGTGGGTTTAGCGGGTTCAAGGTTGAACTTCGAGTGGGCGATAGTATTTCGATGTCGTGTTGATTTATTGTTTCGCAATCTGGATTGTGTTTGAAGGGTCTTCACTGTTCAGAGCGAGAGACCTTAGGTTTGTTACTCTGGAATGCTCTAATCCTCGGTCTACAAAGTATATCAGGTGGAAGCAATGTGAGTTGAGTGGGTTGAACGACCTACGTGTGTCGTGTGATCTTGAAGGGAAACTGTGAGACTGAAGTGTACGTAGTATGTACTGTACAACCCAAGGATACATGTATCGGAGCCCCGAGTCCCAGACTGGGGCAATGGGAGATGAAACGGAGAAGAGGGATGGAACGAAACAATAAACGTAGGAATAAAAGAGTTGTAGACGAAAGAAGAAAAGAATAAAAAGGTTAAGAAAGTGATAAAAAGAAGAAGGGAATAAGAAAGGAAGAGATAAAAGGGGACCACGAGAATAGAAAGTGTCCGGTGTGAACACATTTCCGCAGAGAAAAGAAACACATTCCCACATATTTTTGAATAGAAAACACACCGAGATCAGATCAGGAACCGATAAATGTCGTCGTTCCCACAAATCTCAGATATTCAGCAAGGTTGGTCGTCAAAGGTCGTTTTTTGTCTTGTTCTTTCATTTCTGCCGCCAATGCAAACATCAGGACCGCCAACTGAACAGCTTTTTAAACTTCTTGCGCTGGGAAAAGGATCCCTTTCGACCTTCCTTGTGTGTATGCCCTTCACCCGATCCGGGTCCAGACCCAGGACCTCCCAGGCTAACCGAACTACCGAATCTGCGCTGCAGATCGTCCAGAGCTCGATTCGAGTGTCCTCGGAGTCCCATGTTCTCCGCATTGGCCGCGGCCAGCACAGACTGGATATGAGGATCGAAAAAGATCGGATCATATGGATCGTAGTGTGGACCAGAAGACGGCGTGGAAGGTAACAACGATGACATGGTATTGGCGTAGTATGTGTCGTATGGAGAGGGGGGTTCCGAGTATGATGGTCCCGAGTCGCCACCATGGAATGTTTGAGGAAAAGAAGGAGGGGGAGGAGGAGGACCCAAATCCAGCAGGACTCCTCGATCCCGTTCATCTACCTGAGACCAATCTCCATTGGCATAGACAGGTGAGCCCGGCTCCCCAATGTCGCTGTCGCCAGAGTGGAAAGTCGGTTGAGATGGAGAAGGAGAGACCGGCGTCTGAAGGTCTGAAGGGTGTAGGATCTCTGATGCAAGGTCCGAGTCCCGTTCGTCCATTCGTCCTGCTGGGGTAGCGAGTGGCTGCATCTGTGAGAGAGAGGTGTCGATCAGACCGAACTCCAGCTTTCGCTGTGGAGACGCCGAGAGAGAATCGAGTCGATGTGCGCGTGCTGAAGACCAGTAATGGTGTTGTTTTTGAAGAGACGAGGCATCGGACAGCGAATCGAGTCGATCATGCACGCCAGGTGATGATGCGGATATGCCGGTGAGGGATTGTTTGGGTGTAGAGCAGCTCAATGATGGCGACGGTGTGTAGAGAGATGGCGAAGAGTAATAAGAAGGGAGCGAGGCATCGGTGAATTGGGAGATAGACATGCTGTCGCAGCTGGTGTCCACCGAGTAAGGATGGCGAAACGCCGGGGCCTCGGTCTGAGGGTCAAAGGAAAGGACTGAACAGTCGTCGACATCCTCAATGAAGGAAACAATCCGCGTCACATCTAGTGATTTGCGGGGATTCAAGATTTCAAACGAGGCGCCCCCGTGCGAGACGGTGGCAACAGCCTGCGATGTCGCCAGCATTGAAGATTCGAGGTTGGTGGAAGATGGTAACGACTGTGATGGAACGTGGCCGGGAGACTTAGACTGAGACCGAGGGTGAGTGTGAGTCGAGGTCTGAGTCTGGTTTGAGGCCTGAGCTTGAGTTCGAGGCCGCACTGGGATCTGCCCGTTCCGTTGAAGCTTCTCACGGAAGGTGTTCTTCAATAATAGACAATACTGATTAGTGAGGTGAACCCCAGATATGAAAATTAAAAACAAGGTTCAGTAGTCAATAGACGATGGAGAACGACAGAATCAATTGTTTAAGACTGGGTTGGAAAGAAAGAAACAAAAAAAAACAAGAAGAAAGGGGTCAAACTTACCAATCGCTTGCGATTTGGTCTCGGACGTGTCAATCTGGCCGAGACGAGGTCGACTCGTGGAGTCTGCGAGGGCGAAATGAGCACTGCACAGGGAGAATTGGGATGGTCAGTGGATTGTCTTGCTTTCATTTTATTGTTCCATTGTTTATGCAATTGTTATTTGGGGTTTCTTCCTTTTTCTTTCACTGATTTGCCCAAGTTGAGAGACAGGGCAACAAGACTTACCTGCAGAGGCTTGAGAGACTTCGTAGTCAAAATCACTTTGATAGGAGATGATGCTGTGAGAATAAGACGGAGATAAGGGCGGAGGACTAGACGCCCGCGACGAGGTGGAAATGGCACTGAAGGACAGAGAGCGACGATGGGGTTGGGGAAGCAGATGCAGGTTGGAGGTGGCGTTTTTGCGTTTGAGCGTCTTGTCCACGCGAGGATCAACGGGGTCGTTCACACACTCTGCGGACTGCGACAGGAACTTGCGATAGTCGTGAAGCGACAACATGCCTGTCATGCCCGTCTTGGTCGACCGAGGAAGTGACACGGCATCTGCACGAGTGGGCTCGCCAAGCGACGTGCAGGAGCAGGGGCAGGGTGCATGAACGCCATGAACCTCTCGACAATTAGAACACATTAAACTGTCCAGCAGTTCGGCGCTGTACCAATTGGCGAAGGGATCATGGACCATGTCTGCGATTTTGATCCCGATGCACTTTGGGCGCGATGTTGGTCTATCTGACTCCCGCGACTTTTTTCGTTCTCGTTTTCCTTCTTCACCTCACTCCCTATACTTTACTTCTTTTTGGAGATTTTGAGCTTCTTGAAAGAGATCTGGATCTTGATCTTGATCTTCTCTGATCTGCGTTTCAGATCGGCCAAGGCTACCCGCAATGGTCGCCCACCCGCGCTGCGTATAGAGATTGTTGACCTGTCACTTTTGCATTAAGTGGATCCAAGTGATCAGTCCAACGCCAGAGGCGCGAGCGCAGTTCTGTACATCACCAGTTTAGTATTCGCTTTTCAGATTAGAATCGTGCAAAATGCTCCAAAAGAAAGGGGAGGAAGGAAGACGATGCAAGGGACAATGTAAAGAAAAAAAAGGAAACCAGGTCAACGTACTCGGTGAGCTCAGGATTCAATGCAAGGCACGGCCGCTTTGCACGAACGCTTCAACCAATTTGAAACCCAACAGCGATTAGATCAACAATGGACCAATGGACCGAGGAAGAGATGTACAACACAATCTACGATCCGTCTCGCCCAAATCTGGAGCAGCAAAGCACAACAAAAGTAAACACAATCAAAAGAAGGTGGAGAAACACCAGGAACGAGAGGCGGCTCAACCAAGTCTTTTAGTACCTCCGTGGCTGTGATGCCGAGTGTGAAACCGCCGGCCGGCAGAACCAGACTTGTAAAATCACGAAGATCCGATGAAAGAGGGACAATCCACCATAAACAAGAGTCAGGTCGTAGTGGTTAGTGAATGGGCAAATTGGTACCTGGCCGAGACCTGTGCCTGAGTCTAGTCTGGTCTGGTTTGGCCTCAGGTTTGGCCCAGTTCGCAGCTTTTTCCCTTTTTCCCCCTGCTCTCTCCTCCCGCCTTCACGCATACATCCTTTTTCACCTGCTCGAATTTTTTTTTCTCTCTCGGAACCACCCACATTGCCCCCGCGGAACGGAAGACATGTAAAGGATGTTCTGGAACCGGAGGCCCTGGAGGTGCCAGGAACACTGGGTCGTTGAGGGCGACCCCGTGGTTCAGCCAGTCGTGCTGGAGTCCAAGGCACGACTTTGACTGGGTCGCATGGTGGTTATAACGCCGTGGCGGAGAGACTCGACGACGTCACTCGGACCCATCTGGGGGGGAAAGAAGAAAGAGAAAAGAAGAATGTTCGACGATCAGTCGCCAGATGGAAAGCCCAGAGGAAAAAGCGAAAAGTCCAAGAAAATAAAAAAAAAGTCGGTCTGACGGTTCAAGAGTGAAAGTACGACTTGTGCTTCCCATTGGGCTGCTCTCAACGTTAGTGTACCAGATTGACCGGGGGTTTCTGGATGTAGAACTGCTGTACAAGTCGAGGAATGGAATGGTGCTATGCATGACATCCACGAAAAGGTCATCCATCCAACTTGACGTGGTAATGGTCACCAGTCACCATCTGCTGAGCCTCCGATCGACACTAGTGACCAGCATCCAAGATGCTACAGCACTGGACTAGTAGTACTATTACTCTTGAAGAGCCCCGGAATGTGAAACCGACCCTGTGAAATCATCAATGGGTTTGCATCACAACTGCAGCGAAAGAAAATGACATGCAGATAGATGGGGGAGAAGAGGATCCGCTCCACCAGAGTGGCTCCCGATCGCCCGTCGAGAGGTGGAGATGGGGAGAGTCATTCGCCATGATGCGATCAATCGGAATGCAGAGAAGCTCTCGAGACAAAAGAGGTATTTCCCACATTGTGGTTGACGAGTTGATGGGTTGAGGATGCATCGCATCGAATCAATCAGTTTTGGCGGAATCAACCTCATCCACCTTTTGCAGGCAAAGGCTTCACTCTTCACACCCTCCGTCGCACTCGCACGGTCCAATCAGTGGCGCAAAGCGCACTTTCGACCGGCTGACCCACACCACTTGGGCCCTGCAGAGATGCTCCAGTTGACCACTCGGCGTGCAGAACACCACTTGGCTGGTCAGAGACCAGCAAAAAGAGAAGAACACAGCGAAGAAGATGTGTGGCGGTCCCAAGAAGAAGGAAACCCAACCTAGAGCTGCATAGCACAGTCGTGGTAGCCCTACATGTTGGGCAGAAATCTTCTTTCTTCTTCTCATCATCTCAAGAGTCAAGACCAGTCCAGAACGCAGGAATCGGAGCCTCATTGCTTCCATGTCCCATACAACTTTTGGAGGCCAACCCGTTGGTAGGTTCTGGCCTAATCCGAGCAAGAACGACAGGTGGCAACGTCCACTGCCGGCGCTTCCTCATGTCCCCATCTTCCTCATATGATGGTTCTCGTGCAGGGACTGACCCAAGGAACGGTCAAACCGGCGGACCGATAATTCCAGGCATCAACCAGTTCAGAGTCCAGACTCCAGAGTGGAGAGTGGAGAGAGGCCTCGCACGCAATACTCGGAAGAGGTCGATCAGGCCAGAACTGTGAGATAGAGAACAGGCTCTAGGCTGAGGTACACCGGGCCGACGCTGTGTGGTTGTGTAACTGGGTCCTCCTCCGGATTGGACCTGGCTCTCGGTGGATAATGATCATGAAGACTCGGACAAGAGGGAATCCCTCAAGAGGCGGTGGATGATGCGTAGAACGTGACCTGGTCTCGTGAGATCACATGGATTTCTGTATGACATGACTCGACTACTGAAAGTAACTTCTCCTCCTCATTCATGATTTGAGATGTACCCATCGCCGTGTGCTTTTGAACTGAAATGGATATTCACTAAACACTCACTAATCATCTGCCATTGCAATTCATTCTGAGAAGATACTGTATAACCACTCGCGCACACGGTTCATGGGTTGAGAATCCCGATTGGAACCTGGCATCGAGACTCGGTAAAAGCTGGCTGTGCCTATAACAGATGTATATCTGTCGAAACTTCTGATTAAGAGGGCATTGGGGATTCTTCTACACGCAGCTATTACCTAGAATGCTGGCACTTGATTACAATGAAGCCAAGGTACTTGAATACTTCATTTTACTTTTCAAAGAGAAAACTATAATACGGACTTAGCCAAGTACCTACCTAATGCTTTCCAGAACCTGAGGGATCTACTGTAAAACTCTTGTCCGACCATGTAACTATATATCCCAGATAGACTGTACTGCATAGCCACTTGCAGTGAGCCACAACTGCCTAAACTCAGCAACCAGATTAGCACCATCATATCAATCCGACGTACAGAGCGGCATACGGACTCATCTTACAATCTACCAGACTGCACCGACTCCCAAGTCACCAACTACCACAGTCATTCCTCCACATCACCACATCAAAACGAAAATCTGGCAAGAGGTCGAGGTCGGCTCAGATCTGCCGACCACCACGGCATTCCAAGTCTCTTGCTTTGACTTTCCCTGTTCCCCCGGTCCAACAATACCCGGTCCAACAATACCCGGTTCCACCTCTCGGTCATGCCGAAACCATGAAGACTTGTTCCTCGCACACTACGGTAGGTACCCGAGGCCCGGGGGCGGGGGGCTAGAGGGTTCTTTTTTCTTGCTCTTATTGTGCGGGAGTTCGGTCCAGCCTACTATTAGGCTTCGGAAATAGGTACAGCGCAAGTTTGAAAAGTAAATCTTGACGACTGGGCAACTCATTGACTGCAAAGAAAAACCTCATCCGTAGAAGACGAATCATGTCTCCGAAGACCAGCCGAGACCCCGAGAGTCTTGTCAACTTGCCTGGCCTGCCCTGACTGTCGTCCTATTCAGTACCTACCTGCTACCAGTGCCGAATGCGCAACTATTGCCGACGATAATAATATGTTCTTTCCATTACATTTGCAGTCATTATCCGTTCTGGCCGGACAAGGAGGCCGTGTGGTATCATAAAGTGGCAACGCAGAAGACAAGAACAAAACAACTTGAGAACATCAAAGCAAATGAGCCAGTCTCGCATATGCACCCTCTTCGGAACTGACAAAGAACCCGAAAGGAAAAAGGCCAAAAATGAACAAGAAAAAAACATCGCAAATAACCAAAATGAAAAAGATCCCCTAATCTCAATTCCAGAACAAATATCTGGTGATGAAATTCGGCCCGGCAAGGGGTTTGACTCCTACTTCTGAATGACATATGTTCCATCCCTTCTCCGAGCTCAATTGAGGGGAGCGACCTTCAGTCTAGTGACGTTTGTATTTCTGCCAGTTGTGATTAGTATTTGGCGACCTAAGGACTGATCAGGAACAAAAGACCATCACTCACATCTTCCATTTTGCGCCGATTGCTTGGATCAAGACTATTGCCGGCACCCAAAAGTGTCTGCCCAACAGCCTTGGAAACGCCAATCGCGGGCCGAAGGATGAGTGTCGGCGCCCGCCTCAAAACAGCCTTGGCTGCGTCCTTAGCATTACCACTCTCCACAACCTCGCCTGGTACGGCGACAACAGCATCCCGCGCCAAAAGAAGATCGCGCTCCAAACCTCGGAAAGCACCCCGTAAACCCTGAACTACCCCGAGGGGTTGTTCAGCGTAAGGGGAGATCTTGTTGCTCTCTTCCTCATCATCATCATGATCTTCTTCCGATGTGAAAGCTGGGCTTTGGGGAGACGCCAATAGATCTTCGGCACCTTGCAGGACGGTCTGCGTGCCAATGGCGAGCTTCGCACCCAGTTTGACCAATTCGCTCGAAGTAGTTTTGGCAAAGGCCGCGGCACCCTTCTGAATGCTTCGCACGATTCGACCGTCTTTCTTGTACTCACGCATCGGCACAACAAACAACTGGCGAACACCCCCACCGACATTGACTAGAGATCGAATAGGCGCAAGACCAGCAAGCACCCCCGGTAGCTGATTAGCCTTGACGTCCGGCGTCCAGATGTCATTGAGGGTAATCCCAAGGCGATCAAATCCAGAGACTCCGTAAATAATAACGTGTCTGAGCACCATATCCGATCCGTCCAGTACGAAAAAGTTCATAAACTCAGTCGTGCGACCCGATCGCAGGCCAGCGTAATCCACCCGCTTGGGCTTGAAGTCGAGCTTAACTTGTATCGCATTGACTTCGACACGCTGCAGAAAGGGCGCTTCTCCGGGAGTGGGCAAGGCTTCTACGGATTCATCCCGGAATTCAAAGAATCGGCTCATGAAATCAAGAGCATCTTGATCCACATGCAGTCGTAGCGGTAGCACAGAAGCCTGGCTTGTTAGTACATGACGCCAGAAATCAAGCAAAGGGAAGAAATTGTTTCGTGCAAAATGATTTCTTACCTTCAGAATAAGTTCCGATGCCGCGAGTTCCGCAATCGGTTTCACTGTCAAGATCTCCAGATGAACCATACTCGTCCCACTCTCTCGCTCGCCAGCCTCATGAAGATAGGTCGCAAACTTCTTCCAAGTAGAAGTAGGTACGTGGTCAAAGACTTCCAGGTCCTTGATGCGCACGTCTAGGGAGCTTTGAGTTTCGCCCAAATCAGGGGGAAAGACGACGAGATCCGCACAGATCCCCGATAATTCAAACGTCATTTTGTGATGCTTGCTGCGATGCAAGCGCAGCTTTTTCTTTTTTTCGCGAACATGCGCAGAGCGACCCTGTCGAGATGTAACACCTGTGACAGTGGTGGACGTAGCATAGCTTCCTGTTTCACTTGAAAGATCGTTGATGTCGCGATTGATCTCACGATGCAGCTCTCGGGGATCTTTGTTGGCAGGTATTCCAATGTAAATTGAATTGAACAGGAAGTCGCCAATGACAGATTCTTCTTCCTCTTCAGCGGTCGAAGATATCCGAGATGTGCGAGCCCGTCGCTCCGTAGCTTTCAATTCTACTTCATCGACCGCTTTAGAGATAGTTTCTCTAGTCCTTTGCCAATCAAAGCCATCGAACAAGTTCCAAATCACATGCACATCTCGCACTCGAACGCGCAATGGACTCATGTGGAGTTTCTGGTCATCGGTAAGACCATAAGTATTTTCTGCAGTGTCCCAGCGATGGGCAGTCCCTCCAACCGCAGAACTTCGGGCGAAATGATTCTCTTGAAAGTCCAGCTCAGTCAAGCTGGACGAAACATGATAGTCGGCTTCAAAGTCATCCACAAGCTCACCACTGGCGCTCATTGTGCGTTCCTCCGGGCTAATAACGTCAGGAAACTTTTGGTCTTTGGGATAAAATTCGCTGACATATTCCAGCTCCTCGCTGGTATTATGGGACTCCTCGGGACTACCTTCAGGTTGGACAGCTATTTCAGTGCCAGTATCGAAAGCATTGCCGGTAAAAGAAGCAAGCATTTCTTGTAGAGGAGTGACCTCGGTACGATATTTGACCGCGACACTTGGAGGTGCAGGGGGCTGAAGACCATTTATAATATTGATGAGCGTCTGTGTCGAGTCAGCACAGGTCTCCAAAATGAGTAGGCGATTGCTCAGCTCGATATCAAGAGACTTGTAACCGTCCTCGGCAGGTCGCGTGATCTTGACGGCTGCAGTCGCGGTCGATAGCGAGGAGACGGGAACATAACCGCGAGATATGTATTCCCCAACTTGATCACTCTGAGTGACTGCCGATGTACGCTGTCGAAGATTATCAACATTTCCCTCGTTCTTTATGTTGTCAATGAGAAGTATAGACGCTTTCCTGATGTCAAGGTTGGCCTTGGCCTCTGTCGACTGATCCTCGTGCATCGTGCCACTGAATCTCGAATTCGTAAGAACGACCAGAGCTTTTGCAGGTGAATTGCGCGGATTTAGACCAAGAACGCAATCCTGAAAGACTACAGCTAATCTCTTAGGTTTCTCAGACGCAGGAGAAACCCCGCTTTCGGACGATGGGCAGGGAGACGACCCCGAAAAGCGACCCGAGTGCTGCGCAAGATTGGCTATCGAGTTTGCCATTTCGCTCGCGAGTTCTTCACCAGTTGCACTTTCACCGAGTCCCATAAATGCCATGATCGAAGGGACGGTGTACTCGATCCTCAGATTGTGCAACTTGATCTTAAATGTGGGGTCCATCTCGTCTGGAATGAACCGGGCCATGAAAATAGGCGGTTGTGTGGCGGTGGAAACTTGCTCATTGACAGCAAACAGAGATCTTCCGATTATTTCTTCTTCGCGGTTTCGAGTGACAGTCAAGGTTTCAATTTGTGTGGCGATCAAGGAAGGCATGCTGATCCAGGCAACCTCAGCGTTAACAAGACGGCAATCCATGTCCCCGACATCTCCCCCTAGGTAGACCTGCGTATTAAGATCCCTGACCAACGTCAATGTCAAGATACCTGGGCGGTCATCCTCTGGCAGATACTTTGTGACGCTGGATAATCGAGCTAGCTCCGAGCCAAGCTCTTCCAAAGGTCGCAAGGCAGGTAAGCTGGAAATGACAGTCTTCATCTCTGATACTGTCACTCGGAGAACTGATCCTTGCCTTCGTTGCCGAAGTAGTGTATCTACCATTATGTCATCGTCATCGTCATATCTGTCCTTAGACGGCGTGATGAGGGTCAAAAGGCGATCCAGATCGACTTCTTTCGGTGAGAATAAGAACTCTACTCGGATGTTGGACAATGTCATTTTGGCTGGTGCGTCCAGAGTTTCGTCAAGCGGGTGCGGTCCACTGAGCCTTGCCTTGTCAACCTGGATGCCGACACCTTCAGACCGACTGACAATTTTGACGGCGGTAGTGCTGAGATTGATAGAGTGCGATTCGCCAATGACATCGACTACTATACCGCCCAATCGAGCATTTGCTTTCCAAGGAATCGAAGCGATTCCCTCTTCGTGGGTAAGCGGAGGAGGGCTCTCAAAGTGAACAGCCCGAGGGCGTTTGTTCGACACTTTGGGCATTCCCTTCAAGGTTGATGTAGATGAGATTGAGCTTCCAAGCTCGAGAATAGAGCTCAGACCACCCATCCAACCGAGAATTTCTTCTATGTGGCGAATGTTCAGGTTGATGTGCATAGGAAGAGTTAACACGTCGACCTTTACCGAGTCAGCGGATCTGGTAAGTGACACGTGAACATCCACTTGCTTCGATCCTGCCAAGTCCCTTGTAGACTCTCGCATCCTCAAACCTTCGTTGAAAGAGATGACGTGATCCAAGGCAGTCCCGAGCACGAGAGTAGATATGTCAAGCTGCTGGGCTGTGCGCTTCTCGGTCGCGGCCAGCTTCAATGCCAGTCCTGTTGCCTTGACCCGCAATATCACTCCATCCGGAGAGGGACCCGTGAAAGATGGTAGTGTTGGAGACGCACGTGGGTATACATGTGCCGCTTCCGGTACGTGTTCAACGAAGTGGATTGATAAGTCGTGCACATCTATCTGCAGATCTGTTTGCACGAAAGCTTTTGGTGACGAGCTGGCTCGCTTGTATTGACTATCATCACGGCCATCAAATGATGCGCTCAGCTGCTGGCCTGCTTTGACCAGAAGCCAGCCGATGGCAAGGTCGAATTGAACAGACAGTGCGAATATTTCTACCGCAACTGTTAAAGAGTCGGTGGGATCACGATGACTCTCTATAGTTGACAGAAGTGGATCAGTTGACTGACTTGATGAGCCAAATGCTGCAAAAGCCTTGGAGGCGAACATACTGTCCCCGTGGTTGGACTCCCGCATGAATGATGCAGGGTTCTTGGTGTCCCTGTCGGTGCCGCCTGCAGTTATATTGGGTGAAGAGGCGTTCTGCTCTCCATCAGAGCTCAAAGGTAGGCAAATGAGAATCTTATCAATGCTGAATATTGGTTTTCTCTGCTCACTGAACGTGCTGCTAGTGGGTAATGACGGAGTAGGTGTGGAGGCTCTGTCTGCAGGTTGAGAGAGGGGAGAAATTTGCAGGCGGTTGAAGTATTCCTCTATTGACGGGTGTACTGATACTTCATCTACCTTCGGCGTTGATTCATCGGATGAGCTCTGGTCGGCATTAGGGACATGTCCACCTTCAGCAGATTGCGAAGAGCTACCTGTACCGGGACGACGATGAACTGAATCCCAGGCTCCCGGCATTCTTGGTGCGAAGCTGCCACCTTGACTCAAAGCGCTCATATACAAGCTCTGAGCCTCATCGTGAGAAAAGTACTGTGATTCCATGAGGCCAGCTCCATTCGTTTCTTGCTCTGGTGACAAACTTCCACTTTCTGATCGAGGACTACTGGGCGAGTTGGCCGCTTGGGCTGACTCTCGTTGCGATAGAGATGAGCCACTATCTCCTCGAACTGCCCTCGCATCATAGGAGTACGGCAGTATAGCGGAGCCTGCTTGACTTTGCCTGTGTGGGTTTTGTCTCTCGGAAGTTGATGTCCCCAAGTCCCTTTCAACAGTATATGGTTCCTTAGCTTCCGTGTCTTCGGAATAAATTTGCTCTGTAGGAAGCAGATGCTTGGGTTGGTCAACTTCGTCTTCCATCTGGCGCCTTCGCGGGCGAAGTGGAGCAGGGGGCTCTT
The DNA here is from genome assembly GCA_014839625.1 of Penicillium ucsense. Lineage (NCBI taxonomy): Eukaryota > Fungi > Ascomycota > Eurotiomycetes > Eurotiales > Aspergillaceae > Penicillium > Penicillium ucsense. The sequence continues at coordinate 116,548 of WIWV01000051.1, read as the reverse complement.
CATCAAAATCATCAAATTGGGTGTCGATGACAGACTCCAAATAGTGGGGATTGTCCAGGAACGACCTTTCGCTTGAAAATTCACGGGAGTCCTCAAGTGCGTTGTGGTGTCGGTATTCATCTTCAGAAGCCGCATCCGAGAACCGACCATCGTGAGAAGGCGACCCATTCGATGAGGTAGGAGAGGTTGGTCTCGACACAATCTCGCCCTCCATGGACTGTCCCCCCACGGCGTGGTCCTCCATGTTGAGAGGTTCCTCCAAGGGCTGTTGCTCCACAGTCTCGTCATTTGAAGTATCGCCGCAAATACTGCTGTCATCACCATCTGGGCGGTAGGACGGATCGAAAATTGTCGATCTTGTCATTGCAAGGTCCAAATCATATTCTGCGAATTGAAAGGGCGGGGGTGAAAAAGCATGCTGGGGACTTTGGCTCTCTTTTGACCGCATTGTTGTTGTCGGTGATGTCGGGACGGTGAAACGAGCATAGTTTCCAAACACGCTCGAGTTGGAGACGAGGCCGAAGTCTATAGCCGTACAAGACACCAGCCGTTTCCCCACGCGCACGGGTATAGGCTCGTCTCGACTAGAAGTAGATTGAGATGCACCATATACATCGATCTCACCCACGGTCAACAGCCCGGCCAAAAGGTCTGGCTTGTCCTCGGGATACCTTTTGGACGGGCCCTCTTGCTTCAGCTCCATGTCCAGACGCAATGTCACATCTTTGATCTTCAGCTGAAACCGATCAGCCACGCCTCGAAGAAATCCAGCAATGAAGCTGGGTAAAGAGAGCGTCTCATTTCCTAAGCCAAGCTCTTCATCCTCTTCGTCTGCGAAAGAAGTGCTTTCATGCACAGTATGTGACTGGGATGACAAAGCCGCCTGCAGCTCTTGCTTTTCCTCCGATGGCTCAGCCTCCAGAAACGACTGTGCCAGGTCGGTCGCATCTGGTAATATTTGATCATCCTCGGGTCTCCGAGACACAGGAGACAGAGGACTTGGGGAGAGGCCCTCCTTCGAGACTACCTCGTCCGGTAGAACCTGAATATGTACGTTTATCCCGCAGGCTTCGCAGGCTATCCCGCTGCTGTATATATCGGCCGGAACGGTGATCCGAAGGAGGCGAACGCGTGCACTGAGCAACTTGAAATTCGAGGGAAGGTTGAGAAGAGCGGTCAATTTCTGGATGACTGTACTCAGTAACGTGTTTCCCATCTTTGAGGTCCCTGATTAAATGCAAACGCATCGACCCCGCACAAAACACGCTCACACTGACCTCTAGCTTCAGCCCGATATCCCTAAGCTCCACCGTACTACGCTGTCCCCAGCGGATGCCGAGGTTGTCGGGGTCCAATGCATCTGTATCGACGATACCCAGGCGCGACAGGGCATATTTCAGCAAGCGCTTCTGGAAGAACGAAGGCAAGAAGTACGACATGTTTACAGTGCCGCCACAGGGCCTGGTTCAACAGACACAAGGGTTCATCGAAGTCTGGCCATCTTTTGACGTGAGTAGCCAAAGAGTTTCACACCACACCGAAGCGGCGAAGACAAAAGAGTATGGACGACCGATAGAGTGTGGTGGAGGGGGTTGTAAATGACGTGCGGAGTAGGACTCTCGATGGGCACCTGATAAAGCCGATAAGTGATCTACCGGTTAGGCAGTCAGGCGGACCCTCTTCCCCTTGGGACCAGATCCAAAAGCGACTGATTCCCCACTTTCGGGGGTAGCAGTAGCACCCTTTCACAACTGACTGCATGACTCGGATACATTTCCTGTTCTGTTCTTTGCTTCAAGCTACGGATGGCAAGTGTTCGGGATTCAACATTGAAAGGCTTCTATTTTATGAGATTTCTCGAGCCATGTGCCCGAAGCCCATAGCTATTGGGCTCTCAGAGATGCCGGGAGGCTCTAGAAGTACGGTTATGCAATGTCCGTGCCCATGTTCTTGGCAAGCCGATTTCAATTACTCTTCCTCGTCAAACTCCGCAAATTCCAACACGATCCACTCGCAGAACTTCTCGAACTCAGCATGCCATTCTTGCAGGCGGACGGCTTTCAGTCCGCTTCCAAGAATCCCTTCTTCAACATCTTGTTTCCATCTCGCAGTCGGTTGGTCCTCGAAACAGCTCCATCGGAGGGAATTCTGAACCATCATGGCCAGTCCAGCCAGGTCAACGTTCTCTAATCCCTGAAGAGCCTGCCAGAAGTCATGAGTCAGACCATTTCGCCCGTGACCGAGAATGGCGGGATCATCGTTACACAATGAGACGGCGACGCCCCGGGATAACAATGCCGGCAATGGGTGGGCCTTGATGGAGCTGGCTAGCCGAAGGATCTCGTTGGAGATGGGACAACACTCGATCATGATCTTCTTCTCCTTGACCAAGTCGATGAGCAGCGGGTGTTTGAAGAGGGAAAACCCGTGACCAATTCGTCGGGTACCCAGTAAGATCGCATCGAACAGGTTGTTGTCCGTTTCGTCGCCATCTCCAAGGCACTCCCCGGCGTGGAAAAAGAAAGGGATGTCGAGGCCTTCCTCTGCACAACGTTTGCGGAACCAGAACAAAATCGGTACCAGGTTCTTGAGAGGTCTACCCAAGTCCTCCTGCCCGACCAAATCAAAGCCACAGATGAGGTCGGGGAATGCATGTTTGGTATCAATGCACTGCTTCATTGACTCGACAATGTCCTTGTTGCCAAAACGACGGAGCGTGGTCCAGATAATGCGAGCGCCATAGAATGACTTTCCCTGTTCAGTCTTCTTAAAGGCTTCGAGTTCTTCCTCAACGACTTGACACCAATGATCATAGCCATCGTCGGTCTCGTCGCTCCCTTGCCTCCTCCATTGAAAGACAAAGGCAATGCGGAATTCCACGTATCGAATCCCGTCCGCGGCCAGTTGGCCGAGCATGCGGCGGAAACATGCCCGGAAAATTGGCTCGTACATGAGGATCGAGTTAATGACCGGGAAAGTAGTGGTGAAGATCGCCCAGATAGCATCGACACCGTGATGGTGGAAGTAGGAATGTTCGGGCATGATCATACAGCGACTACGCAGCCAGTCGCGAAACCCGGTCTCGCCATCAGGATGTGATGCAGCTGCCGAGTGGATTGGGATCAACGAGGACGGTTCGTACTTTTCCGTCCAGATACTAGCTTTCTTTTCGCTATCGGCTGTCGCCTGTGACGAGTACTGGAAGAAGACAGGCCCGTGCTCCCTGTCGTTGGCGGATGCCAAGGCCTGGGGTGCCAAAATATGCATGCCCGGCGTTGAGAAGGCTTGGTCGATGAGAAAGTCAATGTCGAACATGGCGTCCATATGGGCGTGTAGAAGTGAGCCCTTGGGCATTCTCTCGACAATCTTCCACAGGTTGGTCTTTTCCATACGTCCTTTGGCATAGTGAAACATGACACCCGGGTACAGGATCTCGTCGGATTGGTGAGCTGCATCCTCATCTAATCCGTTCGTCCAGATCTCGTTATGTTCGCGAGCTCGAATCTGGGAGACGATCTTGCAAGCTCGAGCAGCGATGGGAGATAAAGACTTCCGGAACAGTGCATCTGATAAATGTCAGAACGGTGCCTCGAGACAGGTACACACAACACACCAGAATCTGGCGGCTGTAAAATGACGAGCAATTCTAGGTGCTCTCTTACCATGGCGCCGTTTGCGCTCCTCAGCGATCAGCGCGTCACGGCCTTTCAGATATTGCTGGATGAAGGGATCTTCGAACTGAGGAATACCCTCCTCAAGCTCCCATGCACTGTCGCCGGCTTCCATATTTCACTTTTTGATCGTTCAGCCTGCCTGGATCTTTGACACCGGAACAATCCTGGTCAGCCGTGAAGATCGGTCAAGCTTCCTTTGGAGAACGACCAATGAACCTGGCCTCGGCGTGGCAGACACCCCGCATTGCACAGTGTAGCCTAACGGATCAGGCGCAAACCAGCCCCCCGGGACCATCGAGGAAATCATGTGGGCTCTCTCCCCATAAGCTAGGAGTTCGCTCCAGCACCACTGAACCTGCAGGAGTAGACAGACTGTTGTTTTCGTTCAATAACGAGCAGAGTACTACTGACTGTGAATCAAGAGAGCACCAAATCCCGGGCCCGATATGGGTCAAAGTGTCCCTTTGAAAATCGTTGATAGCTCCCACATAACCGCTTGCTACGGCCAGAAGTCGGTTAAGAATTGAAGACACTTGTAAATTAATAGCTAAGGTAGTGATACTAGTAGATACTAGATTAGTAGATGGTGCTGGATACTGATAGAGCTCTATATAAACCCGCTCTTCTGCTGTACGTTATCCACGTTCATCACATCCATAGAGTACAGAGTACAGACTAGTTACAGACAAGCGATGAACTTGGATTAATAACAGCCCTGGAGTGAAAACAGGATATCTCAGCTCCTGTGGATTAAGTGATGTTCCATTCCATAGGCTTTTAGGTAATTGCTCTAGGCTCCTTCGAGTTTCGACATGTGATTGAATAACGCGACCCGAATAAAAAAAACAACCAGACTTACGGTAGTGAATCACTGAATCAGTGAATAGTGAATACTACTACTACTGAGTCCTGACTTACTGAGTAGTCTCTATCCAAGGTCGCGACTGGCCCTGATAAGCTTCACGTCTCGTGACCTTCCGAGCAGCGCGGGCTGACCGCCACCGGACGAGATGATCCCAATCACAGAGTTCAGACGAGTGGACCCCCATACAGCCAATCGCTCGAATTGCCTACTGTTCACGTAACGCCAAGATCTGCCGGGCCGGGGTGGCGGTGACTGTCCCTATCGGTTGGTGGACGCTCGATCCCTATCGGGTCAAGGTTGCAAGTCGCCTTGGACGCCAAGGATTCGGGTCTGTCGAGTGTCGACCAGGACTGGGCAGAACAGGGTTGTCTCACAACGCCTATCTGATTCTGCGGAAATTGTAGGATCGTACAGGTGCGACTCGTACAGTTGGACCAGGTAGGGGGTTTATTCGGTAAGCGAAATCGTCAATGATAGAGTTCCCCCCGTTGAATTGTGTTTTCCCGTCGATCAAAAAGCTCGGGGTCTAGACTGCATGTGTCTGCTCACTCTGGTGTAAGGACCAAGTACTAAGTTGAAGTAGAAAGGGGGGAGGGATAGTAACGTGGATCCGACCACGGGTAGAGTTGGTTACCAACTTTGCGCGAAATCCTCGAAATACCGAGCGGCTAAGACGATGAGAATAACGAATGGAGTCCTATGTCACAGGGGTTACAGATACAAGGAATGTATGTAGCGGGCAGGGCTCATGGCAACGAGCAGGAGCCGAGCGTGATCTCTTGCCTCCAGAACAAATTTCCATATCCAAAGCTTGAGCATAACAAGATAGGAATGATCAACAGCCGGAGGCACTTCGGGGTCATGAGCATATTTGCACCGTGCGACACGTTTCCCACTGATCAGAAATTGAGGCAAAGTCGAGGCCTGAGACCTCTCCAGTATGAACTCCGCAATGTGTGATGATGACAGCTCTCCACGACACACCCGAGCGTGGAGGTCACCAACCGGGAAACGGGCAGCGGCACGAGAACTGTGAGTATGGAGTAGCGTCGTATTGTGACTGTCCAACGGGCTGCATGTCCCACCAGACTTTATTTCCCCAGACTTCGGTCGGTGCAAGTGGCTCGATCAGGTCACTCCGTGCTTGTGATCGGACTGGAGAAAGTACTCTACAGTTGCATACTCAGTATTCCCGCCGCAAATTCGACAGTAGCATCCCCATAAACTTGCAAAGTGTGCTGAATGTACCTGAATTATAGTCTTTGGAGCGAAGTTTCGCATCCCAACCTTAAAATCGGGCTGGCTGCTCGTCCCGATCAGGGACCTCCAGCACGCGACCATGGTGCTTGACCTTTGCCGACCTAGCAAAAGACCTATCCACAATCGGTACGTGCAAGACTTTGTCCCGACTACTACTCCTTTGCAGTTTGCACATTTGGTGCCTTGGTCTCCACCTCATGACAAGGTTCAGCTTTTCTCCCAACCACCAGTCAGGAGTGTCGTGAAGGAGGAGAACAGCACCGACTGCCGAGATTTGCACGCCAGCCAGTAATTTGATCCCGCACAGTGGCAAGATAGGATCTCCAGCGGCTGGCAAAGGTACTCAGCCGCCTCGATGCCGGCCAGGATTCGTCGAACCGTCATGATACTGCGCGAGTAGAGAGCACAGGCTTACTCGCGCTGAGATCCTTGTACAGTGTACAACTGTACGCTGATGTAGTGTACTATCATCAATAGTATCATTTCCCCAACAGGGTTACACGTGCGAGCCACCTGGTTCAGCCCCAAAACTCTCGTGTACACATTCGACGGGTCGTCCGACGGCGAGTCCGTCCATTCCGATAATTTACTCTGTCATGTACCTGTTGTCCTGCAGATGGGGAAAGTCCCTAGAATTTGGAGAGAAGATTTTTGCATAGCACGCGACGGAGAGGTACTGTTGAATGGAACACCCACATTAAAGTGGGTTCCAGGCCATTTCTTCGCCTCTCTTGGGTAATGGCCCGAAACCTTGGCGAGCTCCATTGGGTCAGATTCTCTCTCGAGACTTTTTTTTTCTTTGCGGCCTCCACTCACCAAGTCCCCGCTCCTGTGCACTTATCGCGCCTGTGAGGCTATCTCGCGAGACACACGTTAGGGTGTTTTCCCCGCACAAACCAAAGAAGTGAAGAAGAGGTAGATGAGGAAAAAAAAAAGAAAAGAAAACTGGAGCGGATCAGAAAACAGATTGAAAAAAAAAAGAGGGCTCTCGCGTATCGTAGGCCACTGATAAACTCCGGCCTCGCCGCCCGATCACTATCTCACATGTTCAACATGAAAAAAGCACTAAGCTAGCGCTCTCGAGCCTTCGAAGCCACCCGGCTCTGATAACAGAAAGGAACCTTGTCGGAGAATCCTGCCTCGTTGCTTCACGAAGATCGAATCAGCGGCCATTGGCTCCGGCTGATCTTCCGGCACCGTTGCTTTATTACCTCCACAGTGCCCCCAGTCGCATCTTCCCCGGGTCGTTCACAACCTCTCACCTTCTGTGCTCTCTCATCTCTGCCGTACAAGCTTGTACGTACTGTACTCGACGTCACTGCTGAGTGCTGACTGCTCCCTCAATCCTTCAGTACTGCAGTGTTAAAAGCCGAGAGGTGCATCGCAGAAGAGGAGGGCTGTTCTGTCTCACGTGCTGAGTGCAGTGCAGATCATTCCCAAGAGGGTCGTGACGCAAGTATTGTCACAGAGCAGCAACAAGGAAGATAAAAAGGGTTCTGTGCCAAAGTGAGACGCTGGTGACCGACCAAAATGACCGAGGCCAACCGAGGAGCGGTAAATGCGACGGAGCAGCAGGATGTCGTGCATCAAGACCCGGCGCTGCAACCCGAACATCAACATCAGCACGCACACCACCATCACACGGCCTTCGCCGAGGCCGGCCGAGAGAACGAGGTGGTCTACTCGAAAGATGCAAACTTCGAGAAGTCCATCGTGCCGGAACCATCGCCCCTCGACCATGGCAGTCGAAGCCTGAACAGCTCGGCGGAGAAGGACGCCGAGGCTGGAGAGACCAGCCCGGCCCCCCGTCCGTTCTATAAGCGCGTGTTGAAGCAATGGAGACATGCGATGCATGCTGCAATTTGGATTCTCTTCACCGGGTGAGTGAGCCAGAACTGAACCTGTGCACGATCCATTGGCCCTAGTTTGTGGAGGTCGCGGCACAATCTTCTCTCTCAGAACTGATGCTCTTTGTTTCAGCTGGTGGATTACCGGCCTCGTCAAGCATCGTGACCTGGGCTGGCTGATCCCGTTCCTGTTGTATCTGGCCATCACCCTGCGCTTGATCTTCTTCTACATTCCCATCAGCATCTTCACACGGCCCGTGTACTGGCTCTGGAATAGAACGGCCACCCCAGTGGTCGCGTTCATCCCGGAGAAGTTCCGCACCCTGGCCGGAGCTACCGTGACCATTGCCGTCATTCTGATCGGTTCCTTCGTCTCGCCCGAGTCCGAGGGTAACACCCGCGCCAATCGTGCCGTGAGCCTGTTCGGCCTCTTGGTCTTCCTGTTCGTGTTGTGGGCGACGTCGCGCAATCGCAAGAAGATCATCTGGCACACCGTCATTGTGGGAATGTTGGTGCAGTTTATCATTGCGCTCTTCGTGCTCCGCACCAAGGCCGGATACGACATCTTCAACTTCATTTCCCTGCTGGCGCGCGAGCTGCTGGGATTTGCCACCAGTGGTGTCAAGTTCCTCACCGCCGACAACTTTGTTGAAATGCAACAGCCCATCAAGCCAGGAGTGTGGTTCCTGATCAGTGTGATCCCTGCCATCATCTTCTTCGTCTCGATTGTGCAGCTGCTGTACTATTCCAGTGTCCTGCAGTGGTTTATCTCCAAGTTTGCCGTCTTCTTCTTCTGGTGCATGCGCGTGTCCGGTGCCGAGGCCGTCGTCGCTGCCGCCTCCCCTTTCATCGGACAGGGCGAGTCGGCTATGCTGATCCGCCCATTCATTGCCCATCTTACCATGGCCGAACTGCACCAGGTCATGTGCTCTGGCTTCGCTACCATCGCCGGTAGTGTGCTGATTGCGTATATCACCATGGGTGTCAACCCTCAGGCCCTGGTCTCCTCCTGTGTGATGAGTATCCCCGCCTCGCTCGCATGTTCCAAGCTGCGATGGCCCGAGGAGGAGGAGAGTCTCACGGCTGGTCGTGTCGTGGTGCCGGACAATGACGAGCACCGCGCCACCAATGCTCTGCACGCCTTCGCCAACGGCGCTTGGCTCGGTCTCAAGATCGCTGCCATGATCGGCTCGACCCTGCTCTGTATCATTTCTCTCATCGCCCTGGTCAACGGTCTGCTCACATGGTGGGGTCACTTCCTCGGAATCAACGATCCTGAGCTGACCCTCGAGCTTATTTTGGGCTACCTCTGCTACCCCATCGCCTTCTTGCTGGGTGTTTCCCGCGACGGCGATCTTCTCAAGGTCGGCCAACTGATTGGACTCAAGCTGGTCTCGGTAAGTCATCAGTCATTCAAACCCCCCTCCAAACAATTTGCGCAACCCTCTTAAACAAGATATTAACATGGCCCGCATGCAGAACGAGTTCGTTGCCTACAACGCCCTCCAAAACACCGCCGAGTATGCCGATCTCTCTGATCGCTCCCGTCTGATCGCCACCTACGCGCTCTGCGGTTTCGCCAACATCGGCTCCCTGGGTAACCAGATCGGTGTCCTGTCTCAAATCTCCCCCGGCCGCAGTGGCGATGTCTCCCGTGTTGCCGTCAGTGCCATGCTGACGGGTGCCATCAGCACCTTTACCAGTGCCACTATTGCCGGTCTCCTCATCACGAATGAGAAGCAGTACTTCTCTAGCTCATAAGATGAGGTATCTGGTTTTGGGGGTGGGGAGCGGGGGAGGGGGTCCGTACTCCATATGCCTTGCACGGCTCGCAAATGGTGTGAATGCAAAACGTTTTGGTTGTTGCTCTTCTTAATTTAATCTATTCAATTCCACACTCCGCTCGGTCGGATTCGATGATGCCGCTCTCCCATTTTATTTCCAAGGTAGAGTTGCGAAAAAGTACATATCGGGTGCTGTCGAGTGATGACAGCGACAGTGGTCACTGGATTAGGTTAGTCGCTGCCTCGTCCAGGTCACTCGCTAGCCACGAACACGACATGAGGCATATCGGCTGGGGGTGGAGGCCCATGGAGATTTCTCCTGGGATACCTAGTATTCCGCTAACCACAGTATGGCCATTCAGCGGTGTACAGCCCGATCTCTTCCGTATATATAAACATTTCCCTGGGCACATCTCGCTCGCTCGCCCAGCTATAGGGCAAAACGACACATAGTATGCATAGAGCTTTTTACCCTGAAGAGCGAAAATTAAAGCAGCAAACGACCTTATGAGCTAAAACCTAACCTATCAGTAAAACAAACACCGAGCCTGCTCGAACTGTGAAGCGGCTATTATGCACGTGCGAGACCCACTCCCGACCCGATGCCAAAAAAAAAAAAAACAAAACATTTGGAAGCAAAGTACAGGAGTACACCCAGTCAGCCAGACGTCATGTCCCTCGGCTTGATGTCGTGGCCGACCGACGCCATGTCCTTGACCACGAATGATGCAAGCAAGAATACGAAAAGAGAGGATCCCGATTTTTATTCCTCGTCGTCAAGATCGCGGTGTCGGCTCAGCACGTGCTTTTTGAACTCGGCTTGGTCGGAGTCCCAGAGCTCGGCGGCTTGGGCATTGAGCGGACTCGCGCTTTTTCAATCATATTGTCAGCCATGGACAAATCGCAACTCGACTTCAATCATTGACCGTGACTCATGTCCGCAAGTACTCACTTGTTGGGCTCTCCCAGGAGACTCTGCAAGCTCACAAGGACAGTCTGAACGTTGTACACGGCACTCCACTTGTCCTTGAGGATATCCAGGCAGATCCGGCCAGAAAAGTCCACGTTGGGGTGGTAGATCGGTGTCTTGAAAAGAACGGTTGGTGGGGAGTATGGGTAATTGTTGGGGAAGTCAAAGGTGAGCTTCAGCGTCAAGCCTTCGTAGGGCGTCTCAGTTGGGCCGGTGATCGTGGCCGTCCAGGCGAGCAAGTTGCCATCGGCGTTGGGGAATGCAGAGATTCCGGGCGACGGCGACATCATCAGTTGCATGAGCTCGGCTTGTAAACTAGACAGCAAGAATGGCCAGTTAGCTTTTGAAATAGCTCTCCCAGGAGGTTGTTCTTGTACGACGGGTCTACTAACCGCTTGGTCACGCTTTGTGTCTCATTTCGCTGTCCCGCGCCACTCAGCTTAGTAGTCTCGAGGCTCTCCGGCGCGGAGTTCTGTGTGTCCTCCATCGTGTAGTCCATAATGTCAGGTGGCAGGTCAGGAAGTTTGAGCCGGAAGTGTAAAAGGGCGTCGTTGGGAGCCGACTGAGCACGGTCCGTTAAGTTGCTTTCTGGGATGGATGACAAGCCTAAGTACTAAAATAACCCCCACTAGAAATGAGAAGAGCGCAGGTGAAGCGAGGCAGGAAAGCTAGGATGGTCGAGGAGATAGCCTTGGCAAAGGTGTGGATGATTCCAGTAATCAAAATGATAGAAAAGAGGGAAACTGTTTAGGAGTCAAATAGAAGCTAGTAATCTCTTAGGTCGTTGTTCTTTGGTCGGAGTGGGCGGCTCGGTCAAGTTTGGTTGGGTTTGTTTATTTCACTGTCCCCGGCAACGAGAGGTCCCCGCTTGTGCAAAAGACGGTCCGGACCAACAGACGAATTGCTCGTGCTTAAGCGCTTGAATTTGAGCACCGTTCGTGGACGATCGATGCCTTTGCGCTATCAATGAACATTCACCTAGAGAGAGAATTACGTATACCGGGCTATGAAACAGAATGAAGGGCAAAGGCTGATAGTAAAAAGCTTGAAACTCGAGAAAGGGTTAGCCTGCACAAAGTAAAAGACTTGATAGCCCATTCGTTTAATAAAAGTCACTTTTCAGCCGAGGTACTAAGAGGTGCATATTTATCAAAGTCAAAGTGCTACCCCTATAAAATATGGAGTCGTTGTACAGAGTAAATTGTCTGACTTTGTTCATCAGAGTCCTGTCGGTTCTAGCTCCAAATCATGCTAGACCGTCATTGCCTCATCCTCGTGACAGGATGACACTATGGCCAGTATAAACTACTACTGAATTTATCCTACCTATATAGTCGACTCACGCTGAACATCTTTCATAGTTCAGAATCTTTGCTTCGACTTGGCGAGGAAGCGAGGATCTCATTAGCACATCTACAGACAATTGCTTGATCTTCGACGATTCTTCGGCCTTAATCGTCAGGCCTGCAACTGCAGACATGATCCCGACAGAACACTAAACGACAGAGCGCTAAACCTAAAGCAGGTAAAGTGGCCTCGCGTCGCGTCTTGAAAGCTAAAATGCTTTAGTCACTGCAGGTGAGTCAGGAATCACGCGTTCAGGCGCTCAATAATAATACGCGTCTACTACTAGCCAGTCCCAGCCCTTGCGCCGTCAAACACTCTCTGCCTCACATTACACATTCCATGTCGTGCCCGTCGCCAGTCACTCCTTTGAAATCACATCATGGGACTGTATCCATTCCTTAAGCCTCTCAAGATAATTTGACTTCTGTGAGATTTCATTCTTTCCAATCTTCAGACCAAAAAGCCCGGCAGAGATGCAGCACTCCCAATTGGCCCCGCTGCCTAGTAATGTGCCTTTTCGCATCGTCTCTGAAACAATCGGCCAAGGAGCATATGCTTGGTGGGTCTCCCCTTTTCATGGAATCTAGACCAACATCTTTTTTTCGTGTTGAAGACTCTTTCTGACCGAGCCTCGCTTTGGTCGTTTTCAGTATCAAGAAGGCTGCTCCGCTCGATGCCGACAACCCCGTCTTTGCTGTCAAGTACATTCACAAGGATTACGCTGCCCGTCATGGCAAGATCAGTGCCCGCCAATTGGCACTAGAAGTGACAGTCCACCGACATGTCACCGGTCATAACAATATTATTGATTTCTATCAAACCGGCGAGGATGATACCTGGCGATGGATTGCCATGGAGTTGGCTGAAGGGGGTGACTTGTTCGACAAGATCGAGGCAGACGAGGGTGTCGGAGAAGACATTGCCCATGTGTACTTTTCCCAGCTCATCAGTGCTGTCAGCTTCATGCACTCCAAAGGCGTTGGCCACCGAGACATCAAACCTGAAAACATACTGTTGACGAGTGATGGCAATCTGAAAATTGCTGACTTTGGGCTCGCAACGCTGTTCGAGTACAAAGGGACCAAGAAGTTGTCAACGACCTTTTGTGGTAGTCCTCCCTATATTGCGCCTGAGGTGATTGCGTGCAGTACTCGGGGTCAGACAAAGGGATCAGGATATCATCCAGATCTGGTCGACATATGGTCATGTGGCATTGTCCTCTTCGTCCTCTTGGCGGGTAATACGCCTTGGGATAGCCCTACAGATGATAGTTACGAGTTTCACGAGTACATCACTACTAATGCACGACCGTCTGACGAGTTGTGGGAGAAGCTTCCTGCCGCCACGCTATCTCTCCTGCGAGGCATGTTGACAGTCGATCCGAGGGGCCGCTTCTCACTGGAAGATGTGCGACGGCATCCCTGGTATACCCGATCCAACAGATACCTGTCACCGGACGGCACAAAGCTGAAAGATCCTGTCAATCTCGCCACGTCCATGTTTGAATCATTGCATATCGACTTTAGTCAGGATCCCTTTCCTCAAAAACGGCCGGGCGCGAGCCGAAGTGATCCAATGGATCTTGAGTTGAATGTGTATGGCCCAGGTTCTTTCGGAGGCATGTCCTCAACGCAGCCAGAACTGGTTGCGAACGTCATGGTGATGGATTGGCATGTACCGCATGTGGCTGGGCAATCTGGTGCGACTCAACCAATAACCAAGCCATTTTCATCTCAAGATATGGAGCTCTCGGCTCATTTGGAGGACGAGCCTTCAATGTCTCAATTCTCCCAAAAGCCGACCGTGCCTCTGAGTCGCACTCAAAATGCAAAGCGCTTCCAAGATATCATTCCGCCTCGCTCACTGACTCGCTTCTATTCCGCTTGGGAGTTGAAGTTGCTGGTGCCCTTGGTCTGCGAGGCATTTCATCGGCTGGGGGTACCCGTTCCCTCCGTGCCTGGAGTTACCTCAAGTGACGTTTCCGCTACCATTCGCGTTGTGACTAAAGATGGTCGCGGATGCCCTCTTCATGGCAAAGTCGTCATTGAGTGTGTCTCGGAGGGCCTTTTCGAATTGGAATTCTTGAAGATCAAGGGCGATCCATTGGAGTGGCGTCGATTCTTCAAGAAGGTGGCCATCCTCTGCAAAGACGCAGTCTTTAAACCGGACGAATAAAATGGTGCACCTCACTTGGAGTACTGTCTTTGACCGACAATAAACGTGCACCCTCGATTCTTCGCCGATAGCTTGTGTATGCGGGGGTTGACTCTCATCTACACCCTGTGCGCCTAAGTCACAACTGTGTATGATTCTCTCTTGAGATCGTAAATGATAACGTACGTATTATCCATAGATAACAATGCTCGAAGCTTCCAGGCCGAAGCTAGACAAATGTCTCAGTTGACGTGACTTAAGTCTCCCTTTGGGAAAATGATAGACTTCTGGGCTTTATTGAGCCTTGAATTGTGAAGGTATCCTTCCACTCTGCATCCAGCACTCACTGTACTAAGCCTTGCGTCATTGTCTCTTTCGAGTGTTCCAGAAGCTTGTGCGCTCGCTACGTCGAACGAGCAAAAAATTGAACACTCTCCCGCCCACGGTCTGGGACAGTCGACCAGACTACTCTTGATAGTGTACCTGTCGTGACCACGTGACGATAGCACGCGCAGATCGCAAGTGCAGTGAAGCGAGTGAAATCCGAAGTAAGTGGCGATTGAATATTTCTGTGCTCAATTCATTTCCACATGATAGACATTGATCGGCCCTCAATGCAGCAATTTCCCCAGCCTTACTCATGGATTCGTTGCCGGTAGAGATTTTGACCAAGATTATCGACCGTAAGGCCCGCCACCAAGTCTTCCTCACTCCGTTTGTCCCCCGCACCAGTGGACCTGATTTGCTCTCGAATTGAGGATGATGCATCCCCCAACTAGAATATGGCTGACTCCGACATTCAGTCTTAACAACGCATGAGAAGGTAAAAATACAGCTTGTTTGTAAGAAGCTTTTTCGATTGGCGCGAGACAACACTTCATGGAAACTGCACTGTTATGAGCAGTCATGGGCTGCTCGACAAGCACTTCGTTCTCAGCATGATCGAAATGCAGAGAGTCTGTTATTGAACCCCACCGCGACCTTGAGAACTCTTGGTCAACATTCGTTACGAGATCTGATACAGCCGTCTGAGCCTTCATCAGAGCATCTCAACCCACATGGGACTCGGATCTCATCGCCAGGCGATTTGGCCCGAGCAGCCAGCGACTGGGACTCTTCAATGGAAGGAGAGCAAGTGGACTGGTACTCAGAGTATGTTGCCCGCCATGGACCTATGTCCTTCTCCTGGATTCAGCAGGCTCTCAAGCCTGGAGGGGAGAGTTGGAGAAAAGATGCACACGAGATCAAGGGTATGGGGTTGCTGAAAGACTGGAGCTCGGCAAAAGAGGACAGAATAGTAGCCCCTTTGGATGATGGCACAGTCTGCATCTGGGACATTGGCCATTCTCGGTCCGCCGGTCCTCGGTCCGTCAGAGGTAGGATCCTCGGGAGAAGTGAGCCTGGGATCCTCATGAAAAGTCTTCGTCCTGCCAGAGATGGTACATCCAGCCAGTCGTCTCTTTCTTTCCTGGATCTAGGGGAAGGCGTCTCCATCGACTCATTCCAGCGAAGAGCCTACTTGGCTGTGGGCAATATTTTGAACGAGATCGATTTGGAGACACTAAAGGTCGTATCGCAACAACGATATCCATGGTCAATCTTTGCTCTATCCCAGGAGACGGATTATTCTGTTCCACTTACACTCGCAACAACGCTCAGTTTGCAAATATACGACGGCCGGCTCTCTGCTACTGATGAAGCAGAAGCAATCAGTCTGCGGTGTGATAAGAACCCTTCATCTATGATGACCGGCTCAAGTCTTTTTGCTCGCCCAGAGTCACGCTTGTTTCAACTTCAGACAAACGGGCAGTCACCATCCCGCATTCGCAGCCCAGACTCACTAGCCGGAGAGGACTATGCGCCACTGTTTCAGCCTGGACCTCTTTCTGTACTTCACCCTTCGGCTCCTCATGTCAATTCCATTATTTTGGCTGGAAGGTTTCCGAGCATTCTTTGCTACGACCGTCGGTTCTTTCCGCGCTTACACAGCACAGTCCATTCTGGGGGCCGACTGTGTAGCTTAGCTTCGGTCCCAGGGCCGAGAGTCTCTGGTCTTTCTCGCACGATACATCCTTCTTCTCATAACTTCGTTGCTTGCGGCGAGTATAACGGACGAGGCTCGCTAGAGACCTACACCCTGCGGGCAAGGTCACAAGAAGCGAGCACCGATGTCGAATCACAACTCAGGCCACTGCACAAAAATCGGCAAAGTGCAGCTCGTTCAAAGCTACTCTCGGTGGCGTCTCATGGAAACCGCATCGTCTATTCCGACTCTGAAGGCAACATCAAGTGGGTCGAGCGTAATGGCCGCTCAGAAGTCCGCTCATGGAACATCAATACCTCTGAGCCTCAGATTCCATTCTTGAGATCGGATGTATCGACCAGGTCGCAACCCTCAGGTGCGGATGAAGAAGGAGAAGGAGGTCACGATGGTAGTTTGTGGCGAAATCCGTTGCAGGACAGCAGCGGCGAAGTTGCCCGTAAGATTCTTCCCACAGGCGAAAGTTTGAGCGGTGACGAGTTGCTCGTGTGGACCGGCGAACGCATTGGTCGGTTACGCTTCTCGATACCGGACAAAGTCGAATGCGTCCTGGAAGAAGATGAGGAGGAAGGCAGTCTCATGGGGACTGAGGTTGACAGGGAGACTCGGGAGGCTGCACGGGAGAAGCGCCGCGATGAGCTTGAGAAGTCGCAACGATACGAAGACATGATGCGGCGAGCGTTGGCACGACAAGCCGACGAAGTCAGATGGATGGGCACTGATACCCTTGGTTGATTTTCCTGTGTAATCATTCGTCGTTCCGGTCGTTTTGTTCTAACTGGCCCCCGCTGATACAAACAGCAACATTTGCCATTGCTGTGCTTTCATTCCCGTTGATAAGCGTGGTCTAGCAGCCTTTTCTCCTACACAGAGACTTTCAGCTGTCGCGCAACCGGAAGGGGTCACCGAGGTCTCCTAGAGGCCATTCTCTGCGATAATTGAAATAGCTCTGCCTGCCACAATAGTTGTCGTCCAAGCATACGTACGCCCATTCATGAATAGCAGCTGCACTTGCATAGACTCGCGGATTGTCTCAACCAGAGACCGATATTGATGATCAACCCTTCCTCCAAACTGTGGCCTGCATCGTGTTTTCTACGTTGAATACTTGATAGGCTTGGTTTTCCTTTCGAGTTGACCTTCTATATGATCTGGTAGTCGATAGCCCCGCTTGAGCAAAATGGTCGAAGGTCACTTCTCTCCAGTTGACTTGATCTCAGCTTCAATGATACTCCTTGACTCACCATTTGACAGTCAGAAACTTCAGATTAATTAGACCGTCGGGTCTCAGAAGACTGACCCAACTCTGTCGAGTTCGCTCCATCCCCGAACACCATACCATCATAATCATGTCAACCAGAGCCTCAATTGCGCAACAAACCTGATCGGGCAAGATATAATGTTCGATTACGATCTTTGAAACTTCATTTTCATTGTGAGATCGTATTCTTCACGATCTCTCTACAAGAGTCGTTGGACCAATTGTGCAGTATGCGCTGAGAGTGGTACACACGAGCATCTAGAAGAAATGTCAGAAAACGCAAGCTCTTATGAAAAAGAAGGAAACAAATCAGATTTGAGGCCTTTGACTGGCAGAATCTTGAGAAAGTTTCGCTCAATTATTTCTTTATCATCGGGCAGGTCTTGGATGTCGGAGATGACACAACAACAAGGAACAAATTCACAGTGCGTCCATTCATTCAATCGATACTTCCTCCGCCATTCGTCTCCAAAAGTCATTGCCCGCATATAAGGTCGGTTCCCGTTCGCTGACAGGGCCGTTGCCAGCCGGGACGCGATACGTCCCAGCAAGAAGCCTATGATTCATTCCACGAGTTTACCAAAAGAAAACAACGCTAGGAGAACGAGAAGAATTGGAGATTCATAGATACCTACAATTAGACAAGCTGTTTGTCAGCCTCCTTAATCTTGGCCAGCTGCGCGCATGTCACCCCGGTGGATGCCTTCGCCAAGGTTTGGAAAACGCCCTAGTCACCCGCTATTTTGACTGCCATAAGCACCGCGGGCGATTGAAAGATTGATTAGCGAATTTATAACAAGGTCTTCGTCGGCGTTTAGTGACGTACTGCTCTGAAAAGCGTATTGATTGCATCTGCGGGCTTCTCGAGAGTGGTGTTGAGTCCAATGACAGCGCTTAGTGCCTCCGGCCGAGCTTGTTCGGTCTGCGATTATTGAAAGCCATCGACAAATACAGTGACCAAGTTACTGATGTTCTTGGTGGTTGCAGATCGTGCTTCAGCCGTGTTTGAAGGCAAGTTTCCATTATTCTCAAAATCCATGCGTCGATGGAAAAAGAAGGTGGCTAACCTTATTTCCAGCTGTATGGGGAAGCTCGTATTTAAGCATTGCAGTGTTCCAAGGTACTTATTCTTCGCTGCTTCACAGACCCTTATGAAGGGAATCGCTAGGTCTAACATTATGGCACCTAGTGCGCCTTTGCCTCGTTCATGAAGCTGATGGCCGGTCATGTACCTCGGGTAGCTTAGGAGCAGAAGATAGAGGATGCTAATGATACCCCTGGCAACATATATAGATCTGTGTGAGGATTGCACATTACTCAGGCTCGGGGCAGTGAAAGTCAGGAGTTCCTCAGCCTCTCCAGTCTGGAGTGGTGCTGTATCCTATCTGGCATATTTGGAAACGCGCAACTATTTCAGGCTAGGCAGGAACGTGCCAAACCAAAAGTCTCTGGCACAGTCGGGTTCTACTCAGCAGGTGAAGAAAAATGTCGGAAGGTACGAGGAGATGTTCGGTCATGCCAGACATACTCTCAACTTTCATGGCGCTCAGAGTCTCCAGGCGAATATCTTGATAGTTCCTTCAGTCCGGGATTACCTACCATCAAACGATACGATGGTCATCCTGCAAAAACACCTGTGAGTTCTTCAGATGAGAAGCCTCGCGCGTTACAACAGGGTTGTGATTCTGCCTGGCAATAGCTCAGATCAGAGCTCTCGTGTAATCACCACACGAGGACTCTAAACTGTGCTAGGCACCGACTTAAGTCGAGCCTCTCACTCACATTCGAACCTACCTTCTTCACATTCACTCATTCACCCACATTCACATTTCTCTCACTTTGGGCTGCTGTCAACCTCAACTCAGCTCCCCCTTCTATCAAAAACCAATCTGAAATCCAACACACCTCCACAGACCAGGCAAAAAGATCATACAGATCCTTCTTGGCCTGCAAGATGACTTCGAGTGGTATGTCTTGCGAGCCTTCATCTGGAGCAAACCACGGATTTCTTTTGAGTGTCATCACACTGACTGTCCATAGCTCTATTCGTTAAAATCTCCACCGAAGAAGCAGGCTCATACGCCGTTAATCAGGTCGAGAACACTCAGGTTCTGGACCCGAAGAACAAGAACTGGCAAGCTTTCGATGCCTCCGTGGGACCCTTTTCGGTGAGTCAGTCGTCGATGAAGCGGCCGACTTTCATTCTAGAAGGAGAAAGTGACAATACGTATCACCCGATATTGTGCAAGCGGCTGACGAAGAAAATAGATGTCAGGTCATCATCACACAGGCGGTTTCGAGTCGGAAGTCAGTCAAGATGTGTTCCAAATGAATATGGGCACCTTTTATGGAAACCCTTACGAGGGGCTCAAAATCGACCTGAATCTCAGCATGGTCAAGGGACGCGTGGAGCTACGATTGAATAATCTCGATAGATTGTGGCTTGACATCGATGCCTGTGTCTTTCAAGTGGCAGAGAACGGGCCAGGCGAGTTCGTTGCATATCGGAAGACCCGCCTCATCCTGACCTTGCCTTGGATTCGATGCGAACCTTGGGTGCTAACCTAGGCGTATCACGATGAACTTGATTACTTAGGCAATGAGGCAAATGACTCTTCGGCTTGAATTGTTCAACATCACATAATAACTATAAGTGCTATCTTTAAAACCACTCATTTCTATTGCTGTTCGAGTCATTAGGGGTCATCTGTGAGTTTGGCCTACAAGCCCATTGAGCCCTCTTCAATTGCCGGCAGTGGTTTGGGCTGGACACTCTTAGCTCGTCTTTCGTGCTTCGGTGCCACATTGAGGTGCGATGTATCTATAATTTATTCCTCGGACTTGAGGGATCCCTGCGATAAATTGACGTTTCAAATACGCGATTTGCATTTTCTCATCAAACGAGGGCCCAGTGAACGGTCATCTTAGCATACCCACACCGGCCTGTCATCGCAGCCATAAGAAATACGGGCTATCGCGTCGGGTCGCGGACGGACTCCACTTGAATATTGCCTCGTGCCGATTCACCGCCCGGCTCCTCCGCGGGGTCCGGCATCACAGGCATTTCTAATGTCCTGTCAGCGATTACGGAACAAAAGCAGAAGCGAGAAGTTTAGGGACAACACAACGGTCAATTTGCCTTCGAATTTCTGCGGCACTGATACTCTCATCTGTTTGTATTTGGTGCATACTGTCTGCCTTCGATATCATTCAACATCTCCCGCTATATACCTGAGCTGCTATCGCTATTTTGTGAGGGGCAACTTAACTACCACCAGCTTCCTCTCAATAATCCCCTCCAAAACTTCTCCAATGCCCTCTACAACAGAAATCTCGCAGCAATTTGACTCAATTGAGGATACTATTGCCGCTTTCAGTGAGTCGAGAAGCAGCCCACGGGCCAACAACAATGTCCTGTCTATAACTGCATGTCATGTGCGACCCTCCACTCAATACTGACCTGCCGTGACTCACCACAGAGAATGGCGAATTCATCATTGTTCTCGATTCGCAAGATCGAGAGAATGAAGGAGATCTGATCATTGCGGCTGAGTCTATCACTGCCGCGCAAATGGCCTTCCTCGTGCGATATACAAGGTAAGCGCTTCATCCCCGGCCCCCTGAACTATCAACTGCAGCCCTCGGTTCCCGTCGGACACCACTGTACATGGCCGCTTCCGGACTCAACGTTGCCTCCACCCAGCCATTCCTCTGACAAGTCTTCTTTCGCCCCAGTGGTTTGATTTGCGCGCCTATCCCTCCAGACCTCGCAACTCGCCTCGCCTTGCCCCAAATGGTTGCCGAGAACGCCGATCCCAAGGGCACCGCCTACACTCTCACGATCGATGCCAGCGATGACTCCGTGACAACGGGTATTTCAGCCGAGGATCGTGCGCTGACCTGTCGAACTCTTGCATCCCCCGACGCCCAGGTCGACTCCTTCCGTCGACCCGGTCACATCATCCCATTGCAAGCCCGCGCAGGCGGCGTACGTGAGCGCACAGGTCATACCGAGGCTGCGGTGGAGTTCTGCCGCCTTGCGGGCAAGGCGCCCGTCGGTGTGATCGCCGAGCTTGTCGAGGCAGGTGAGATCGTCGAAGGTGTCCCCGAGATTAGCGGCAACAACGGCATGATGAGGCGCGATGGGTGCCTCCAGTTCGGTAAGAAATGGGGCATCAAGACGTGTACCATCGAGGATTTGGTGGAATATCTGGACCGGACCGAGGGCGTGAAGAATGGACATCAATAGCGATGCCTCGCCGCATGAGCTACGGATTGACTCGACAAGGGCACCCTTCGGTGCAATGTTTGCATCCCGGATTATTAGTCTTCTATCCCCACTTTTTCCCCATATCTTTGTATAGTATTGTGACCGGACAGTTCTAGATCAATTGACGAGATACCCTAGAGTTTGTGGTTTACACCATACCCTGGTATGATGGATCTGGGCAATGGCCATAACCTATTAGTAATGTTCCAAGTCGCCCGTGTCATCCTACCTAGCTGCTGCTTTTGCATGTAGATGGAACGAGCCTCGCAAAAATGCGAGAATCGCTGATTGCGAGATAAATGTGAAAACGAATTAAATGGGTTAATTTTGGGTATCTGTTTTTCATAAAATACAGTCGATAGCCATCTTTCTTTCTGACGATGCCGGATTGTGGAGATCGCGAGGAACAGCTTCGGGGATATCGCAGGAAAATCAATCAATCAGGGGAACGCCAGCGCGATGCAAAGAACTGAGCCTCAACCCGAGGCCAGAATGAGAACCAGTAAACCTGGAAAGGAGGAAATTTGAGCAGAACTCATCGCTTGAGGTGCGAGTAATCCCGCAGGATACCCTGCATGTGAGTGTTGGTTGTTTTGCCACTGCGTCGAGGTTTCTTGGTCTTCTTTTGTTCCACCTTGATGCGAGGCTTCATCACCTTGTTTTTGTTAGTCGGGAGGATGCCCGCTTTGTCCAGGGCCTCCTTGACAGCTTGAGGATCGGGAACCTTGATCTTCTCCCAAATCTGTTTGAACTCAGGATCGAAGTGCTCAATCAAAGATGGGTCATTGGCCCAGACCATCTTCGCGTGATCGTCCTTCTTGTTTCTGGTCACAAGCAGCTTCCCTTCTTTCTCCAGCTGATTGATCGTCTCTTCGACATTCAACCAGCCCTCGCGGAGTTCACGCACACTCATTCCTGCAGCAGTTTTCTGAGCCTGGAGCTTTTGTAGCAGCTGCTCGGCGTTTCGTACATTGTGTGGAGGTCGAAAGCTGAACGTGCCCTCCCCGCCAGCGCCGGCAGGATCGAAGTCGACCTTCTCATGACGTTGTAAAATACTGCGAAGTGCGTGAACATACGCGGGATCATTTGCACGATGCTGCAGTGATAGATAGGACACAATATCGGCAAACTTCAGCGGGACGGCCTTCGTCTTCATGTGCTCGATCGCGAAAAGGACCTGAGTCATGATATCTTTTCCCGTTCCCGTATTTGCTGGCTGCGAGTAGACAATGTCGGCGTCATGTCGTTTCTTCTTTAAATCGCCGATGGCAGAAGGCGTAGGCGTAGAAGATGGCCCGAGGGAACTGCTGCCGGAAACTGGAGGGTTGTTGCCCGCCACTCGCCGCTGCTGAGGCAAGCGGCTTGCCGACTCGACCACGCTTGCATTGAAGCTCTTGAGCTGTTGCTGCAGGTAGGACATGGTTTCAAGAGTCGCGAATCGCGAGTCACGCACTGTCCGAATACAAAAGAAGTTATTGTGAAAGGGAGGGGGAGCTGCTGCGATATGATGACAAGATACTGCGCCAGATAGCAGCCGAGCGTGAGTCACTTGGAGTTCCTGCACTCGAAGACCATAAGAGAGCTAGAACTCCATGTAGAGCCAGAAGGAGGAGGAGGAAAAGATAAAGAGACAAAAGTCAAAGGGAATGGAAGAGGTTGTTGATCCTGCCTGAGGTTCAGCGCGCTGTCGCATCCGACAAGCCAAATCTGAAATGAATGATCCTCGAGCCTCCAATCACGTGAAGCCCCACTGCAAGCCGCCTTTGACGGGAGCAACCCGGAGCGCGCAAGAGCTCCGTCCTGCGTTCTCCAGCCTCATTCTACATTTCAATTGCCCTTTTTTTTCCATACCGTCGTCGTCGCAGGGTACTGCCAATCCGAGCACCTATCTTATTTTCGAGAGCGCGATGCCCTATATTGCCTCTGAAAGTGTTGCGTGTACTCGAGGCTGAGCTGTGATTGCTACGCGCTTCAACACTCAGTCACTTCACCTCAACCTTTTCCTGTTCCGTCACAGCTCTTTCATTGGAGCAGAATTGAGCGCTCGCCTCGTCTCGCCATCACCGGGCTCTAAGTAGCCATGGCGGATACAGCGATCGCGCTGCCGTACTTGTCGACGCAGTATGCGATCCCGGAAGCAACACTGTCTGCGTTGACTCAAGCTCCAACTACGGATTTGGTCAATGAGCTCCTACAATCTATTACCAGGAAAGCACACGACTTCGACGAACTGAAATCGGAAAAACTTCGGCTAGAGGTTGAGCTTGAAAATGCTGTACGCAGTAATGAGTCGAAAGTGAAGGTGCTGAAGTCAACGGTCGAAAAGGGCCACGCAGAGGTGGAAGAGTTGAGAAAGAAATTACACGTGTCTGGTAAGATGGCAAACAATGTGTCCAATATCTTGTTCGGGTAGCTTTAATCTAACACATCTCAGAAACACAATGCTCGGCGCTGGAGTCCGAGATCTCCTCCCTAAAATCCTCGAGCACGTCGAACGCAAGCGAATTCACATCTCTCAAAACACGCATCTCGACACTCGAGTCTGAGAAGCGGGAAAGCCTGGCATTGCTTGAGTCGAAGTCAACCGCCCACGACAAGCTCGCCGAAGAGCTTTCGAACCAACACAAGAAAATCATCGAACTTCGCCGGGAACTCTCTACAAGCGAGCAGAACTTACAAAATGCCAATTCGGCTGCCGCCAGCTCACGCTTCCGCGAACAAAGCCTCCAGCAAGAACTTGAACTCGTCAAGAAGAACAGCGAATGGTTCGAGACGGAGCTGAACACGAAGGCAGCCGAGCATACTAAGTTCCGGAAAGAAAAAAGTGCCCGTATCGCCGAACTTCAGCGTGCAAATGAGGATGCAGCCACCACGATCGATGCCTTGCGACGCAGTGAAAACTCTCTTAAAGCTCGATTCGATGAGACCGAGCAGCGCTATGAAGAAAGCCTCGCAACCATTGGTCAGCTGAAGGAAGCAGCTATCCAGGCTGAGGAAACCTTCCGCATTGAGCTTGAAACTGCGACTCGTCTCGCAAAGCTTCAAGAATCCTCAGCCACGTCTGCGAAACAACGCGCCCAGGAATGCCAAGTCGCCCTGGAAAATGCCAAAAATGAAGCCGCCGAAGAGATCGCACGTCTGCGAGTCGAAATGGAAACGGAACACGCCGACAAGGAAGCTGCTGAAAGAAGAGTCTCAGAGCTCGAGGCAACAGTTGCCCAGTTTGAGGTACAAGGATCAGTCAACCGATCGACAAGTCCTGCCCGATCTTTCAATGGAGCACTACCCTCAACTCCTGGTCGACCAGGAACTCCTGGTAGTACTTTTTCGCCCAGAATGTCTCGTACTAAGGGTACTTTGACCTTTACTCAAATGTACACGGAATACGACAAGATGCGCACGCAACTTTCTGCAGAGCAGAGGACAAACAATGAGCTCAGATCTACGCTCGACGAAATGGTGCAGGAGCTCGAATCGACCAAGCCCGAGATCGATGACCTTCGAAGTGACCACAAGCGCCTCGAGGATGCCGTAATGGATCTTTCAGGTCTACTGGAGACCTCGGCAAAGGAACGTGATGACGCAATCAAGGAGGCTAGAAAATGGCAGGGTAAGGTTGAGGGCCTCACGCGCGAAGGTGACATTCTTCGTCAACAACTTCGTGATCTCAGCGCCGAAGTCAAGGTCCTCGTGATGGAAGTGGCTATTGTGAAGCATGGTGAAGATTACGACCGGGACGAGCTCGAGAAGATTGCTCGAAACGAGATTGAGGAATCTGCGGCTGAGCTCAATCCCACTGGATTATTCATCAGTCGGAATCTTGTTACGTTCAAAGATCTGCATGAACTACAGGAACAGAACTTGACTTTGCGACGAATGCTACGTGAACTCGGTGACAAAATGGAAGGTGAAGAAGCTCGTGCTCGCGATGCTGTCCATCAGCAAGAAGTCGAGGAATTGAAGGAATTGCGCATTCGTGTGCAAACATATCGTGATGAGATTGCCAACTTGGTCGCACAATCGAAAACCTACGTGAAGGAGCGAGATACTTTCCGAAGCCTACTGACTCATCGTCGTCAGACGGTGGGAGGCGACGGAGTTTTCTCTCAGTCGGTCCCCCCTGGTGCCGTGCCTGGGGGTCCCCTAAGCAGCCAGATGCAAGACGGCACCGATTATGGCGATCTTCTGCGTAAATTGCAAGCCCACTACGACACATTCCGTGAGGAGACGCTGGCGGACCACTCCTCTCTCCGACAACAAGTCAATGAGCTTTCACGCAAGAATAGCGAGTTGATGAGCGAGATCAGTCGGTCCAACAGCCAGCTTGCCGCTGCCTCACAGCGTGCTGAGCTTCTCCAGAATAACTTCGACATGCTCAAGAACGAGAATAGCGGGTTGCAAGGTCGCTATGCGACGCTCCTCGAGAATTCAAGCAAGCACGAACTCAAAGTACAACAAGCTGCTGAAGATCTCGTTGAGGCGAAGGGTTTGGTCGAAAGTCTTCAGCGCGAAAATTCCAACCTGAAAGCCGAAAAAGATCTTTGGAAGAATATCGAGAAGCGGTTGATTGATGACATTGAAAGCCTTCGCAACGAGCGTGCCCGTCTTGATTCCTTGAATGCCAATCTTCAAACAATACTCAACGAACGGGAACACACTGAGTCCGAAACCCGCCGTCGTCTGCAAAATAGCGTGGAGTCTCTCGAATCTGAGCTACAGTCTACAAAACGAAAGCTCAATGACGAGACCGAGAACGCCAAACAAGCAGCCCTCCGCCGAGATTACGAACAGGAGCAAAGCCAGAAAAGGATCAACGACCTGGTCAGCAGTCTCGGAAGCGTTCGTGAAGAACTGGTTGCAACAAAGACCACTAGAGACCACCTGCAAGCTCGAGTCGATGAGCTTTCTGTTGAGCTCGAGAGCGCGGAAGAAAAACTTCAAGTCATCCAGGCGCGCCCTGCTGTCTCAGCCGCTCCAACCGAGCGTGAGGTAAACGCGGACGACGCTGAGATTGGTACTGGTCTCACTCGTGAACAGGAATTGCTTGTAGAGATTTCTGAGCTAAAGCGAGATCTTGATCTGGCCAAGGGCGAGTTAACGCATGCAAAGGAGCAAGCTGAAGAATACCGTGCCATTAGCCAATCAACCGAGGAGCGAATGGAAGCTGAGGCAGATACGCATGCCCAGTATCGCGAGGAGACTGATGCCTTAATCCAGGAGAAAGACAAGAAGATTCAAGATTTGGAGACGAGAATCGAAGAGATATCTGCTGAGCTTTCAGCCACGAGTACAGAACTCTCTAAACTGCGAGACGAACAAGGCGACGTCACACGTCATATGGAGGAACAGAAGTCTCGATTGGAATCTGAGATCACTCGACTCAAGGAGGACAACGATAGGCACATTGCTGCCGCTCAGTGTCACCAGGATGATCTGAGAGCCCAGGCTGAGATTTCTCAAAACATGCAGAAGAGCTACGAGACTGAGCTCATCAAGCATGCTGAGGCCGCCAAAACTGTCCAGGCTGTGCGGGCGGAAGCTAATCAATTGAAGCTTGATATGGCCGAATTGCGAATCCAGGCTGAGACTCACAAGAGAGACCTCGTCCAGAAAGAAGAGAGCTGGGCAGAGCAAAAGGCTCGATATGAAGGAGAGCTTGCTGAGCTGCAGAGGCGTCGGGAAGAAGTCAGTCATCAAAATTCCGTCCTCCACGGCCAGCTTGAGAGCATCACCGGGCAGATCGCCACTCTTCAGCGCGAGCGTGCCGGCGCCTCTGAGATGGCAGAGCAGGAAGGTGAGCAGGCGGCTCCCGATTTGGAAGGTCTTCAAGAAGTTATCAAATACCTTCGACGTGAGAAAGAGATTGTTGAAGTGCAGTACCACCTTTCGACTCAAGAAGGCAAACGCCTTCGTCAACAACTTGATTACACCCAATCTCAGCTTGACGAGACCCGCCTCAAACTCGAGCAACAACGTCGTGCTGCCGCTGACAACGACCACAATGCGCTAAATCACAACAAGCTCATGGAAACTTTGAATGAACTGAACCTGTTCCGCGAAAGCAGTGTCACTTTGCGCAATCAGGTCAAGGAAACCGAAGCTGCTCTGGCCGAGAAGAGCGCCCGCGTTGACGAGCTCACACAACAAATTCAGCCCCTGGAGACCAGGATCCGTGAACTGGAGGGGACCATCGAAGCAAAGGACGGGGAACTCCAGCTGCTGCAGGCTGATCGAGACCATTACCAGAAGCGAGTACAAAATATCCTGCAAAAGTACGATCGTGTCGACCCTCAAGAAATGGAAGCGCTCAATGAGAAGTTGTCAACCTTGGAGAAAGAGCGCGACGAGGCTATTGCTGCCCGGAATGCACTTCAAACCGAAGTCGAAGAGAAGCTGCAGGCCGCGGCGCAAGCCGCGGAAACCCGCACAACCGAGCTTCGCACGAAACTCACCGATCAATTTAAAGCCCGCTCTCGAGATCTCTCTCATAAGATCTTGGCTCACAAGCAAGAAAAGGAAACATTGCAAGCCGAGCTGGATGCTACCAAAGCTGAATTAGAGACCACCAAGTCCAAGGTCTCCGCGGCTGAAGCAATGGCTGCATCAGCGGCAACCGCTAGTTCCGCCGTCCAGTCAGCGCCAGAGGAAGGAGTTCCTGTCAATTCTACCCCAGCCTCACAATTCCCTACCGCGACTAAAACTGTCGTTGCTACGGAAGACGGGCAGAAGATCAAGGAGCTGGAGACCAAGATCCAGAACTTGGAAGCTGCTCTCGCCGAGAAGGACACACTCATTGCCGCCAAGGATGCTGAGCTCGAGTCACGACTGAAGGAACGTGCCGACAAGCTCAAGGACATCTTTAACACCAAGCTTGCTGAGATAAAGGCTAGCCATCGCCAAGAAATTGAGAAGCTCTCATCGGGCGAACGTGCTAATCCGACGACCCCTGCTGTGGACACGGCGCAACCGGCGGCGACAACTCAATCAACAGCTCTTCCTGGCCAAGTTGGACTTAACGACGAGCAAGCTCGTGAGCTCCTGGAGAAGAACGAAACGCTTCGCAATATCTTCAGGAATAACCTACGTACGAAGATCGCACAGGCAGAGGAAAGACTCAAAGGGGAAGCCCACAAAGCTTCCCAGATGCACGAAGAGGCAATTGCAGCCCTAAAAAGGGCACAGGATGAAGAGACTGCCGAAAAAGTCAAGGCTGCTGTGCAGCTCTCTGACAAGAAGACGGCCGCCCGGATCAGCATGCTGGAGACTCGCATGAAGACATCTCTTGCCAAAGTCGAAGTGGTATCCAAAGCCGCCGAACAAACCCCCCAGAAGCCTGTCATTGAAGTCTGGGAGGTGGCCAAGACAGCGCGGCCGCCAGCGCCTGCCCCGAAGCCTCAACCTGCAGTGCCTGCGGTGTCTGCGGTACCTGCTGCCGCTGGTTCCCAGGTCAGCCCTGCAGCACCGACCCAGGTCACCACTGGGCCCAGTCCAACTCCCGTTCTCCAGCAACAGCCTGCTCCCCAGCAACAGCCTGCTCCCCAGCAACAGCCTGCTCCCCAGCAACAGCCTGCTCCCCAGCAACAGCCTGCTCTCCAACAACAGCCTGCTCTCCAACAACAGCCTGTCGTTCCTACGGCGGCGAACACCACGAATCAAGCGGCGCCGTCGCAGCAGGCTCCTCCGACACTTAACCCCTTCGGACAGGCCCAGCCTGGTACACCACAAGCTCAGCAGCCGCAACCATCATCATTGCCATCTAAGCCTCCGGGGACGGCGCCGGGCATGCTCCGGGCCTTGCAGTCCGGCCTCCCTGTTGCACGCGGTGGCCGAGGCGGCGGCCGTGGTGGTGGCCAGCAGAATTCATTCGGTCATGCACAATCGCAACAGGGTGAGCAGCAACAAGCTCAAGCCCAAGCGCAGACTCAGAGCCAACGAGGTTCAGGTGTCGCCCGTGGGCGAGGTGGAAGGGGTGGTCAAGGTCGCGGAGGCGCGCAGAACGGCCAGGCCGCCACCCAGGGACCATCTAGCCCTGCTGGCAATCGAGGTAGTCTGAATGTGCAGGCCCGGCAGTTCATTCCTCAAGGAAACAAGCGGACACGTGAGGACGGAGTAGATGTTCCTGCCGAAGGTGCTAATGCCGGCAAGCGCATGAGAGGTGGTGGTGGCGGCCAAGGTCGTGGCGGTGGATCATCTTGAAAAGGTCCATTTTGCCTGTTTTGCCTTCTACTTTTGCGATCAAATGTACTTTTTATTTGTCTGCCTAGACACATGCCCGGCGCTTCACGTATCTCGTTCTATCCATGGCTTCTGATATTACTTTCTTTCCTGGCTGTCACTGTTTCAGTCACGCTGTGAGGTCAGATGTTGGCTTATTCATATTTCTTTACTATTTGTATCTAGAGAACGACCTGTTTTCGTCTTGCCTCAATTTTTCTAAATAACATGACAACATTATTCCTGTGCCCATTACACCACCCGCGAACCGTAAACTATGTAACATCACGACCGGCCAGCCGTCGTACAGATACGCGATGGTTCATCGCCTTAGTTTCTAAATCCAGACACATTTTCCTGTCGACAAATTCGGTTACAAACAAAGGGTATCACTTGAAGTACAAAAGCATCGAACGTCAACCGCGGGTGCGTGAAAAAGAAGAAAACCCACCAGACAACAATCACCCTTTCTCACTTCCTCTTCGAAGCTCCAGCGGGCACGATCATCCTCC
This sequence comes from Penicillium ucsense, assembly GCA_014839625.1. Lineage (NCBI taxonomy): Eukaryota > Fungi > Ascomycota > Eurotiomycetes > Eurotiales > Aspergillaceae > Penicillium > Penicillium ucsense. Next base: position 86,349 of record WIWV01000051.1, on the reverse strand, counting down.
CCAACACCTCCCTCTCCTTTTGAAGCACCATCAACCTCGCATCCTCAATGATTTTCCCCTCCGGCGCCGGCGCCGGAACCGGACTCTGCGTAACGTGTGCGGCGACGACCACCGCGGGCGCGGGATCCCTCGCGGTGCGCGCACGCTTGCGCCGCTGTCCTACCCCCGAGCCCCATACCACTGTCCATTCAGGCACGATGCCGTGCACGGGGACCTGACAGCCGGAGCAGATCTTGGAGTGCGCGCCAACGTCGGCGTGGCGGTTGATTGTCACGAGGGACTCAATTGTGGCTGCGGAGTGGATATTGGCGCCTGGGAAGATGGCGGAATGCGGGCCAATGGTGACGAAGTAGGAGATGCGAGTCGTGGGAGTGGTTGGTGAGTTCGAGTCGTGCTCCCTTGGCAGGGAAGACGACGGCGCAAGATCCATTGATGAGGATGTAGGAGACGGTCTTGTTGACGAGGAAGGTGAGGGTCTTGACGAGGTGGAAGAGGAGGAAGAAGACCCCGGCGCGGCGCCGATGACTGTTTTTTCACTGATGATACATCCGTCGCCGATGGATATTGGGCCCTCGAAAGAGTAGAATTTGGCGCGAGGGTGAATGATGGTGCCTGCGCCGATTGTCACAGGGTATGTGCCTTGAAAGACAGCGGTGTCTGCTATGGTCGCCGAGGGATCAACTTTCAGGGGAGCTTTGGGAGGCCCAGTGGAGGTATGTGATGAAGATGACCGGTGCTGTAGTGAAGGCGGTTTGAGGGTGGACATTGTGTGATGCGCACTTGACGAAAGATGGTGAAAGGCCACGCTCAGGACGCTCAGGGTGAGCAATTAAAAGGGAAGCCGGAGGTTGTTGTTTAAGGTGGGTGGGTCGCCGACGATGGAGCTTCGGAGCTCTTCGAGAAGCTTGACCCGAGCCGCCGGGGTGCGTTCGGCTGAGGTTCAGCTCTTGATGACAAACACGCGTGATAGATGTGGAAGCATCGTCCCATTCTGTTTTTATTAGTCCATCCAAAAGAAAAGGGATCACCTATTCTAGCCACCCGAGTTGGCCTGACATATTGTTTAGATAGGTGGGGAAACTTCAGAATCTCAACCCGCCTTAGAGCCCACTATCCTGTCGCCCACTACCTTATGTTCCAGGAACAAAACGGCGTCTCAAGACAAGGGCAACAGCAGGCCAACCGGTGGACTTAATCATTCATCACTTATTCAGTACCTAGTGCATTGATCTTAGTAGCCCCGCCTATGTTTACCTAACCTTCAAAGGTGTGAGCCAAACCCTTGCGAGGCGAAGTCTAGCATTCAAGATATATCCAGGCCCACGTCTGCTTTTGGAAGCTACTGTACGTCTGCTGCGTGGCTTTCACCTGAAGATATTAGTGATGGTTTACAGCGATTCATACATACATACTGGCTGCCGATACAGTGTAATAGCCTGCCAGTGCATAACAATGAGGCCATCAAGAGAAATTGAGACCCGCGGCTGCCGCTCAAGGCCAGATCGGAATGAAAATTAACTCACCATACCGGTGAGATTCTTGTCAGTGTATATACTCCCTAGTTTAACATGAATTCTGGGATGGCGAGGCCCTAACTGACTATGTCAACCAATGGCCAGTCGTCCACAAATGTATGCACAACCCATCAACAGGAGGCCTATCTCTGCGTTGGAAGTGCTTCCTCTCGCCCTGACTCTCTTCGCAGGGGTTAAGCCACCGGGCCGCTATGCTCTTATGCAGATGAATCGAAGAAAAGTGCGTCAGGGCTGCTTCGGCTGGCAATTCATGCAGGGATCCTTTTCGTCATCTCCCAGGGCCTGCATTATCCGACCATAGTTGCCGGTCGCCTGTGTCAGAGCTAGATGATCGCACAAGATCGCAAAACAGTTGACGAACCAAAATCTGGATATGCGGTCCAATCAAGCATCGTCAGCCCCGATCTTCGACTTCTTCCCATTGCGCTTTCTCCATGCCAAAACCCCCTTGTCAACCTCATCCCGCGTCATACCATCTCGGACCAAATAGAAGGTGACCCCGAGTTCCGTCTCAACATTCCTATTTCGGGCCTCGTCGTCGAAGAAGAGCATATCTTCGTATGCGATTCCGCTGGCCTGATGGATCTTCGCAAAGTGTTGCGTCTTGTTGGCTGGAAAGATCTGTATATATTCAAAATAGTCCAGCGCACGAACAGATTTGGCGCTGTTGGCGGCGACATCGTCGGAAAAGGTAGGGATTATATGGAGGGCTTTAAGCATGTCGCGGGCCAGATCGGGGGTATGGGTGCGAGAGGCCAAGGCCACGGGAATTGACCGCTTCTTGCAAGCATGGATAATGGACGAAACGGCGGGATAAAAGGCAAAGGACTCTCCCCATCTATGAACAGATACATTACCCTGTTAACCATGTTTGCCCGAGCTCTGTCTCCAAAGCTAAACGTACCGATCGACCACACGAGAGTTGTTATCTCGTGCCTTGACGGGCGCGCTGACATGGGTATCTACCCAGAAGGGCCAAAGAGTGTAATCCAAGTCAAAGACGATCAACTTGGGTAATGGTAGGCCGTCTGTGAATGTTGCAGGAGCCACGTCGGCATTGTCCATCGTCTGGGTGGTTTGGCGCTTGGTGCGTACCATGACGGGTGGGCGGTTCAAGTGGTCGATTGCGAAAATGGTAGAGGACCGTGTCTGCTGCTGCAGAAGTATGGAATGACCTCGCAAAAGATCTATACAAGCACAGAGCTGTGAATGCCGTGCCAGAATGACAAGAGTATCAACAACTCCCAAGTGATTATTTGTGTAGGGCAGGATGCGCGAATCAAAAGACGAAAAGTTGGGGCGACGTCATTCCCTCCCACGCGGTAGCGGCACGTGGATCGACCAACGAACGATCAAAGAGACGGACCCCACAATCAGAAGGGGTTCGGCAGAAGACTAAGTTAATTGAAGAGCCGCCTTCGGCTAAACTTCTAGAAGGGTACTTCCACCATGGATATAGCTCTACACTGATAACAACGATGCATCGGGATATGTTAATCAGAACTCCTATCCGAGTATAAGAGGTACCGTGAGTGTTCCCCTCCAAAATCTTCCATTTTACAATCCGCTTTCCGTATGGGGTAAAGCGTGGAATACCCGCTCCGCAAAGACTGGACTTTGTTGCCCTAAGTATAAGCGCTTGGGCCTTCCCGTAGATTGCGCAAACGACATTTGATTCTGTCGGATCCTTGCCAGTGGGATCGTACAGTAGTGGCGTCTTTCTTTATGATCAAGAAGTTGCAATGGTTCACATGTAAACGGAAACCCGCTAAGCCATAAGTGTTCTCCGCTGGCTTGCAGATGAGGCGTGGGATAGATACTGATCCGCCGCCATCAACCAGACTACCGCCATCAGGCATTAGATAGCGGTTGACCTAACCCAGGGACATGATAGCGCTGCTCTGATTCCCTCCTTCTGTAGATCTGATTGAAATATGGTGGAGGCATGCATGGTTCAGGTTGAGAGAAAGAATGTCAAGGAACTACTGAAGCAACCGCGTAAAGACATGAAGCCGCTTCGACCGTGATTCGGATGATCGCTCGAGTCACAGGAAGCCGTGTATCTAAGCTGTTCTTCCAACGTAGGAAGATGTAGAAGTCTGTTCTTGCACAGGACCTGCGGGGGACCCCAAAGCTTCAATGGAGAAACGGGGTAGCAATCGCATTCAAGTATCTAACACGGAATTTAGACGAGCCTTTCGAACATTCATTCTTGGTGAGGGGTCGACAAGCTGGTAACATTAATCGTACGCTGCATTTCTATGCGTCGAGACCCAATAGCCTAGTCATACAAATCATTAAGTCCTTCAAAACGTGTCAAGACCAGGAACCAAGAAACCGTGAAACCGTAAAGCCAACCCGTGCGACAGCGGGAAACGGACGATGAGTGGTGATCCACCAAGTGAGAGTCGAGTCAAGGCCAGGTGAGTGGAAAGAAGCCAGCCGGAAGTGAGGCGAGACGCAATACGCAATACGCATTTACGTAGAACGCAGAACGCAGACCCGCTTTTCATCGGCGTCATGACTGTATGGTGGTGTGTCGGACTGTCGGTCCATCTGAGCCAGGAACACAACCACAGCACCACAATCATCGGTGGGGTTTGGCATCTTTCACCCACTCGAGTCCATTGCCGTATCCGACAACTCATCCTCGGAGCTCTCCAAGAAGGTGGCAGCTTCCTCTCTTTCAAGAGGAGACAAAAGATATTCCGAGATAATCTCCTGTGTCTCGGTAATCTCAGTCTCCTCCTCCTCACAAGTCGCGGCTCGGGGAGGAGAGAAACCGGCCCTTTCTGGACAAGAAGTCGGCTCGCTCGGAAGCAAGGTCATTCCTCCCTGCTCGGAAGAGAAACGAGTTGTCGCTCGCCGTGGGGAAGCGAGGGGAACGGAAGGCTCACTGGTCATCTGGCCCCCGGCCGAGTCGTACCTCACGGCAGCTTCAACCGCGCACTGTGCCACAGAGGCGTCGAGTGTCGATTCCTCGCGCAGCTGAGCCGATGCTGCTTGAGAAGAATCATTCTGTGAGTCCTCTTGCCCTGGGTTGGTCTTGCCGGCGATCTTGGACTCCTTTCGCTGTCTAGACTTCTTGGATCTCCACCATTGCTTGGCCCCTTCCCTGCAGCATCTATGGGTGCATCTAGTGACGTTAGCTAAGTGTTATTTGCACAGATCATCAAGGTGCCCTCACCTTCCCGTATCACGACAGGAGTGAAAGCAAGTCCACTTCCCATTCGCCTTGAGAGTCCGCCCAGTACTCTTTACATCGACTGACTCGTTATCTGGAGTCTTTTCAGTCACTGAACTCTGGGCGGCGGCAGTTGGTGCCACGTTCTGGTATGGACCCGAGGCCCCCTTCCGACAGCAGTCATGATTGCACCTGGAACCGTCAGCCAATCGTCCTATCGGTATTAGGAAAATACCCTTACCTGTTCTTATCTCTGCAAGGATGCAAGCAAGACCACTTTCCATTTGGGTAGAGAATCCGTCCACGATCCTGTGTTGTGACGGATCCAGCCTCCGCAGTCTGGCCAGCCGCAGGTTTTCGTTGGCGTGAACGCGCCTTCTTAAGGTAGGATTCGCTCGCCCCCTCGCGACAACAGGTGTGTCCGCAACTATAAATGTTAGTCAGTGATTCTAATCGTATGCTGAAGATGCTCTTACTCCGAGTTTGCACGACAGACATGAACGCAGGACAGTCTTCCATTCGGAAGAAGGGTCCGCGCAACCTGAGGGTTGTGCTCGATGACCACCGGTTTGCCGTCTGCAGTCTGTTGAGCGGCCGAACCTGGTGCGGCCCGGGCCGAGGAATCCGCCTGCTGTTCGCTTGATGCCGCTGGCTGCTCGAGTGGCGCCGCTGGCTGTTCGAGAGGCGCCGCTTCCTGTTCAAGAGGCACCGGTTCCTGTTCGAGAGGCGCCGCTTGCTCTTCGAGTGATGCCGCCTGCTGTCCAATTGGAGTCACCTCCTGCACAGACGATACAGCCTGCTGTTCAAGCGATGTAGCCTGCAACTGGGGTGAGGGCATGCGGTGTTGGATTGATGCCGCTGGTGACGTTCTCTGTGTGCCTGTCGCGGGCGGTAAGTCAAATGTCACCGCCCTATTCGATCGTGGCAGTCTATTGCCATGAGTGCTTGAGTTCCAGCGCGCTAGCTCAGAGAATGGGTTCGAGAACGGTTCGGCAATTGGGACAACAGGTGGGTAATCGACTCCTTGAACAGCACCGTTGGAAAGGACGGCCCACCGGAATCCACTCGTCGAGGATGTTCGGCTGGCTTGGGAGCCTAGTGCATCTTCAGGATAAGGACCCAAGAATATGCTAGCCAAGGAAGGTGCTGGACTGCCGGAGCGCAGTGGAGGAGTAGGAGAGTCACCAGTCGAGCCCTCGATGCTGGAGCTTTCCGTACTTTGGTATGCGAAGCCAGGATCCTCGAGACTGGAAGCCTCTGTGTTGAGAGCCGGGAAATGACTACCGACCCAGACCTCACGCATGGAAGCATCACAACTGAGACCCCCATGGATGAAAGCCCCTGTGTTGGAAGCCTCTGCGTTGGAGGCCTCTGTGTTGGAAGCCTCTGTGTTGGAAGTCTCTGCGTTGGAGGCCTCTGTGTCGGAAGTCCGCGTGTTGGAAGCCATGAGGTTCGGGGCCTCGGGGCCTGGAGTCATGAGATGAGATGCGCCGGAGTTGGAGGTGACGAAGCTGTCTTCTAAGCTGGGATCAATAACATCTACGTGTTCATCTTCAGAAAGGACAAGCCCTGCGGGAAACTCGGGCTCGATCCTCGCCTGCTGAGATGTTCCAGCTGCAGGGTGTCAGCAAGCTATACGGCCAGCTCGTGAGTATACAAGACTCACCAATATCGTCACACATGACGTGAGACGTAATGTGTTGATCTTGACTTGTGAGTTTTGCTGTTAAGACGAAGTTGATGATGTTTTGAAATTTGGTTGCACTAAAGGTTGGGTGTTGTTGTTGTGAGAACGAGAAGTGTGCAGAAGTTTGGAAAACAACAACACGCTTGGAGGGGGCGCTGACCTGATGCGACGAAAGTCGACTAAGCGGCCATCTGATATTTCTGTCAAACAACAAACGAACACTGGCTTACGGTGAAAATACGCAGGCACTGTATTATTATCATTCATAAAGGCCACTTCAACCTTGAACCGAACATTGACATCTTGCCGGTTCATGGTCTGTACTTTGCAAGTGAGACGATCAGCATCAATCGGTGCGAAGATGAAAGGTAAGTCTCTTACCGTCTCCAGAACTTTCAGCGTAACTCTCAGCTTTGGAAAGTCCTTCAGCCGTGACAATACTTTCACTCCAAATGGGGGGTTCTTGCTCAGAATCATATCGATACGAGGCGCTTCCGTAACTTCAAGCTCTTGGATATCTTTGATACCCGCCGCCGCCAACTTTCGAACAGCCACGATCCCAATTTGCTCGATTTGCTTCATCTGAAGCGGAGAATGGTCCCAAACCTTGGCTCCAAAGCTTCTCGCGAGCTCGAGTGCATTTCGTACCGTGACTGAGTCATTTTTTGCAATTGAGCAATCAATAAGACAGCGAATGAGGCGGCCCATGTGAGCAAAAACTTCGCTTTTCTCCTGCTGAAAGATGAACTTGTGCTTTTGAAGTTGCCCACTAGCTGGAAATTCAACTGCACCAAGTTCAGACTGGAGTATGAGAGAGACTTTGTGCCATGCTAATACAACGTTACCCTCAATTGGAAACCGGATGGCGGAATCCTTGTTGATCTCCCGGTAAAGTGCCTTTTCAGTGATCTTGAGTCGAAATTCTCGGAACTCTTCAGCTTGACAGAGGACATTCAACTGATTCTATTAGCTTGCATCGTGCCTCCAGGCATATCGACAACACTCACTATATCGGGAATGTCGCTTTTCGTCTTCAAAGACAAAATCTTCTTCATTGTCTCGAAGCGGACATAGTATCGAGCCATCGCATCCCCGTGCGCAGTTGTGCACGTCTTCTTTGTGTCCACAAGTCCGTTCTGTCGCAAGAGCTCGAGATCTTTTTCACAAATCTGTTTCAGCAAGGTCTCTTTATCGTCTTGGCTGTTACCGTCTTGAAGTTTATAATGTCCTGGGTTTCGACGAAGTCGCACGAAAAGGAAGGTACTTGAGAGCCATTTGATCGCCGTCGGGATGTCTGACACAATTCCCAGGCCAATCTCCGCGTTCAAATGCTCAATCAGATTGAGATGCAAGCAACTCTCAAGACTTTCGGAGCCAGAGATCAGGCGTTCATAGTGAGCAACTCGGTCTTTGCGTGTAAGAATAACGGCTGTTGCCGTGTCATCAAATTGTGGTCGTCCAGCACGACCCAACATTTGCATCATCTCGAGGTCTGAATACTGCTTCCATCCGCCATCCTGCCAGCACACTGTGTTTTTGATGATCACCAGCTGGCAGGGGAGGTTTACGCCAACGGCGAGTGTGGAAGTGCAGCATATCACATTCACTTGACCCTCCAGGAAGCCCTTCTCCACTACAAGTCTATCAGCAGCACTGAGGCCAGCATGATGAAATGCAACCCCTGCGGCCGTGGTGGCTAATTAATGTCAGCCAAAAGCTCTTGTTCATAGTATGCGGCTAGTCTCACCTTTGAGATCATCGTTGCTGATTGAAAGTCGTTTGCCTTGACCTTTCCAAAGGCGGGCCGGTGGGTTGGTCGAATTCCACACCTTGACAAGCTCTTTAGCCGTTGTGACAGCTGAGTTACGGGTGCAGCAGAAGACCATGATAGGTTTCTGGCACGAATGCTTGCCGAGCACTTCAGGAAGTCTGCACACTGACAATTAGTGATTCACCTCTGAACACTTTCCTCGAAAGGTGAACGAACTTGGACCCGCAGATCTTGTCAAGCACAAAGTCATTACCCGTCGAGTGGTATCCGTATACGAACTTCTGTAATTTCACGGGCCGAAAATCCTCTCCGAAGTGCTCACGATGCGCAGGGATATGTTGATTTGTTGCGTCTTTGCCCAGCCACGTCGCAATGTCTTCGGAATTGGGAACAGTTGCGCTTAACGCGACAAATCGTACATTAGATCCGATATTCTTCATGCGCGAGACAACGGCTTCCAGTGTAGCTCCCCGAGTTTCTTTGAGGATGTGAACCTCGTCGATGAGAAACAATTTGACCAGTTGCATCAATCGCATATGATCTTTCCATTTGCGTGTGATGCTGTCCCACTTCTCAGGTGTGGTGATGATGATCTGGCTGCTTTGAACGCTGCGTAACTGCGTGTGATCAGTATCACCAGTCAATTCTGCACACTTGAGACCGAGTCTTGCGAATTTGTTACTCCAGTCTCGGAACCTCTCGGAGCAGAGAGATTTGGTTGGTGCCTGATAGACCACCTTGAATTGCTCGTCTGTAAGACTATTCAGAAGTCTGCATATCGCCAGCTCCATGACCACTGTCTTTCCGCTTCCGGTGGGAGCTGCAAGAACCACGTTGTCGTCTGTGTTATACGTAGAATGGAAACTTTTGGATTGAATGGCATTAAAAAGAGGAAAGGAAAAAAGTGGTCGATACCTTTCTGGAAGGTCGGCTACGGCCACGAGAAGAATTCCTCGTACGGATAACGGGAGTTGTCCAAATGGTGTGATGTCTACTCTTGTATGACGTTGGATAGGAGTTATGGGATACGAGCGGCCTGATGGCTGAGGATTCGAGGCACGGACATCATCTGAATACCTGTGAGTAGCTTCGGCTTGGGGTTTTTTATTGCAGTTGTTCTGCCAATGGCGACTTATATGAGTCTGACGGGCCGTCGCCGATGTCAAGGAAGGACCACAAACTAAGCTGGAGTTGCCACGTTCGCGTTCGCCAAGGAACGGCATGCGAGAAACATCAACATTGGGGTCGGAATCTCGACTTTCACCTGCAGAGCGTTGAACATTCTCTATCGGTGCAAGTCGCGCCCGATTCGTATGCTCAAAGAAGCGAGATCTTCGAGGCAGCGAGGCCTGTCGTCTCAACGGGAGTGACGATGATGCATCCCCACTAGAAACATTTAGATGATTGCTTGAAATGGGAAACCAGCAGGAACTGCTGTTCTTTTGTTGAGCTAACAACTCAAGGTCTGCAGCCAAGTCAGCAACTCATCGTATCTGATCGTCGGTGGGGACGCACCGAATGAATCCAATGGCGTCTCAGCCCGCTCATCATTATCTCTTTTACGATGAGATTGCGGACTGATAATAGTAGACGAGGCACCCTGTCTGACGTTGCTCTGATCTCCAGGTAGATGAGAGCCGTCAATGAGTTTCTGATCAATGAAACCCGCTCGACTCGATTGATGGGAACCCGCTGTCGAGGCATTGACTCGACGCCGTTTAGGCGAAGGGGAGAACTTGTTGCAATGGTCGAAATCGCGACGCCTCATGACCACTGAATTGATCAACTGTCATGGGAAGGTAATTGTATTTGACTAATTTCAGATGTGTGATTTCGTGGAGCGGGGGGTGAAATGTGATGATAGTTAGGGTTGGACGGCAGCACGTGGATGGCCAAGTCCTGTGCCCCTTTGTACGAAAAGACGAACCGTCTATTCATCAATTCAACATGTGATCCGAAATTCCATTCCTTCGCTCCTATTTGTACACAACCGAGAGTCCCGAGAACATACATCTCGCTCCACAAGACATGCGCGCCCATGAATTTAATGCCGAAGATGGGTACCTAAGCAGGTGTATACCAGAGATCCACTCAAGCATCAAAAGCGGGCAATTGTCTCGTGTCTATACTCATTTGATAATCATTTCTCCATAAGCACATCACAAAGGGTACAATATCAACCACGGTCCCTTGTAGAAGTGAGGACCTTTGCAAAGAACTTCACTTCTTATCGAAATAACCAGCTCCACTGGTATTTCGACTGGCACTCACTCGTACGTGACCCGGGCCGGGCGATGTAGGGCGCGACGACGAGACTCCGTCGGACAAGAATGGACTGGTGGGGAGCTTGATGGAGATCTCATCTGGAGGTCCCCCAGCGGGTGATTCATCCCCGTCCCCGACGTCCTTCTCATAACTGTCAACTCGGATTGGCGGTGGACGCATTCCACCAACCTTGGTTGATAAATGGTTGTAAATCGGGTTGCCATAGTAGTGCGTCGCAACGAGAACGGCGGCAGCACCTACGAAAAACTGGATGATCATGTAATCAGCATCTTTCTGTCTTCCAACAGTATGCAAATATTGACTTACGCTAGCCGTCAGCTCGAATTCGAAGAGCCAGATACTCCCAACGATGCTGAGAACGATACTTGTGGTCGTGGTCAAGCTGTGGGGGTCACGATAAACCTGACCAAGAGCAAACGTAGAAAGGACACCTCCCAGCGTCTGGATTAAGATGGTGGCCCAGACTATCAGATTATAACCTTGGAAGAAGCCATCATTGGCGATTCGCTCGCCATCTTGGAAGAGAATGCCGACAAAAAGCGCGGGGAAGATGGAATAGAGAGACAATTGGACATTTCGCACCCAGAGCGAGATGTGGGAAGGACTGTCCTTGAGGACTTTCTCAAAATAGACATCTGCGACACCAGACGTGAGTGCAGCGCCAATGACCGCAAGCATGCCTACCGCATGGCTCATTCGAGGGTTGGCCGTCAAAATGTCTTCCTCGATCCCTTCGTAGGTCGCAGAGCGCTTGTGAACCTTGGCGACATTGTCCACACCCCTGGCCGCCTTCCATTCTTCTAAGGATCGAGGGAAGTGCAGATGGGAGTTGTCGCTGCCGGTCGACTGCTGCTCGACACTGGCGTTGGGAAAATGAACTAATGCAACACCGACTAATAGCAGCAATAACAGACCCCAATTACGGGGAGAGATGCTTCTGCGAAGTGCCACTAAGCCGAGAACAGCCACTGTGACGAACTGCAGTTGGAATGTGACGGTGAAGGTCGCTGCACTCATATTCGAAAGCGCAACGTATTGAAGAGAGTTGGACATGACGCCGAGACAAGCTGGAATAGCCAACTTCCAGCTGTCACCCGAAAGCACGGCGTTTGATAGAGAGAAGAAGAGGGATGTGGCAGGCATCGAAGGGGGTGCGTTCTTTGAAACATCGTAGAGGGCGATCGTCAGGGTAATGGCGAGTTTGACGACTTCACTCATGAAGACAGCAGTCGAGGTCAGGTATCGTTTTCCACCCGCGGGCGGCATGATCCGAGAGTAGTGCGCTAGCTGCATTCAAGGAGAAACGGCACGTTAGTTTGGAGTGACATTCAAAGGGTCACACGGGGAAAGAAGATTTACCAGCACAAAAGCCACGGATTGCGCAGCCAGCTAGACGAAGGGGAAAATTGTCAGCGAGCCATCTTCCGCCAGCTTCTTCAATTCGTCACTTTTCGTACCAGAAACCATGGCACCTTTTTCGTGGAATCTCTCAACCACGAGGATTGACGTTGTGAGCGGTCCCCCATTGTGCGCAGGGTGGTTAAATCGTCTTCGCCTTCTGGGCGGGTGTTCAGACTTGTTGTCTGCAGGACAAGGTCGAGGTATCAAAAAGCAGATATATAGAGGTCCGTGTGCGCACAATCACTTGTGACGGATTGCAGGCGTTAACGAGTCGTCGGGGCCGGGGGAAAATTGTCGAGATTAAACCCTGAGGAACTGAGGATCCCTTGTCTGAGCCCAGCGTTCAGGTTCCGAATGACGATCACAGCGGAGCTCCGTGCGATGGTGGCTGGGATTGGCCACCTGACGAAGAGGACAGATTTAAACTCGAGGGTCGTCTGTGTATCCGCAACGTTGACTTGTATCGGAGGTACGAATGAGTAGACAAGGAGAAACTATTGTACGGTTGGAAGGTCGAAAGAAGGGTGTGGATGGAGAAGTCGTGGATCTGGGGTAGTAGTAGTGACCTAGGAATGGTCGAGGCATCCAGTCGCGCCGAATCGGCGGTGTGGATCACGGGGAGACGCGATCGAATCCATATTCAGTCACGGGCCCAGATTTCGAGTTCATCCAGATGCCAGTGTATGGGCCAAGACCCATGGCGCAGCCCTGGACAACACACAAGATGCCAACTTTGGGCATCCAGAGCATTACTCCCCTGAGGATCAAAGCAATTTACGGGTGACCCATGTCTAGCCCAAGGTCGCGACATGTGGGCTTTTGCTGCACGGGAATCAATTAGTGTGCCCAAAAAGCTCGTCTTGACCTGGCTGGCGGACGGAAAAGCTGCCGTGGTTGAGCTGCAGGAAGGAAAGGCTACCTTACTACTGCTATCGTACTGACTCCTTAGGACCCCCTTGTACAATTGCCACAGTCAGCTTGCACTACAAGCCTGTGAGGTACGGCAACGATACTCATTCCCTGTGTTCTGGGCGGGCGTCCCTTTCGAGGGCCCCGTGTAAGGCAGTCAGTCCGGGGCTCCACAATAATAAGGCTGCCCAAGAAAATTGATCGGATGACGTCAAGCGTGAAGTGGATGTTCCGATGTCCGCCCCATCCTGATCTCATCATTTGTCAACTCGTGTGTCTCATGATTTCCAAAATCTCCATAGCACAAGGCTGGACCGTTCACTGATGAGGGGACAGAGAAGGAACCAAGCAAGGTCGGAGCTTGTTGACGACCATGGAACAGCGTCACGAAATGCCCGAAGCTTGGCACTAGTGTGTCTGACGACTCTCATTTGGACACTTCGGCCAGACTGGGCAGTGGGCAAATCTCGCCACACGCGAGCGCCTGTGTCTACCTGGTTGTCATGGGTGACTTGTCGCGTATGATCACTGACATTTGGTGGCTTGATATAAGTCACGTGTGAATGTCAGCTTTGCCCGACATCACCAACGGGCCCGTCCATCCATTCATGGACGAATGGAGGATGACACAGTGAGATGACTAATGATTTACCCTTAACTTCCAAGATAGGAACTTAAGTGGAATCCACTGACAGAGATTCTCTTAGGTGTAGAGGTATACTACTCGACGTACTCGTGCCTCGTTTCAGCAGGCCTGCCCCGCTTGTTCGGCGGTCTCGCCTGTCATGGAGTTCTTGTTCAACAAGACTGAACAAGATAGGTATTTAATGTACGGGAGACGTGAGCTTGAACGGAGATTAATATACTGCAGGGATTCGAGGGCCCACATGGCATTGATCGGAGAGTGTCCCTTCGAGCAGCGGTTCTCAGGTCGTCGGAAACATGAATGCATCAACTGCTTCGCTATCGATGAATCAATAAACCTGATCAACGCGGTTAGACAGGAAAGTGACCGAGATATCGCTGAATCGAGTAATTTGGTGTCGAGGGTACGTAAGACAATTGGGAAGGCAGACGACAGTTCTCTGCACATCAGAGTACCATCACGTATGTACAAGAAAGAAAATGGAAAAAATGAAGGTGTATACAATGAAGACGACGTTCAAGATGCGGAGAACGCTCAAACAGTGTATCATGCAACAGGACTGGGAAATCTCCGAATGAGGTAGACAAACAGTTCACGGCAATGGGAAAAAAGAAATTGCAGAAACATGATGCAAGGAGATTTGGAGGGAGTTGTAGTGGAGCAACGCTGCAAAAGTATGTTCTAATGGGCAGAGCCAATATTCACCCGGCCTTGATCCCATGCACGGTCGAAGGCCCAGATGGGAAGGTCCTGTTTGCGCTGCAGTTCGCCATCATCGTTAAGCATGATCGCTTCACTGCTATCTGTTCGGCGACGAGAGTGCAGCTTCAGGTCCTCTGGAATAGCAGGGGGAGGCCGCCGAGGGGGTGGCTTTGCGGACGGCAATGGTGAGAATCGATGGCTAGGGAGAGTGGGCGTGAGAGGGGAGGCAGCACTGGCAGGGGGCGAAGGGAGGCTCTCACTGTAGCCTGCGCTCCGTCCAGGCCAGGCGAACCGGGTGTCATTCGTCTGTTCGTTATCAGACCCCAAGCTTTGCGAGGCTCCTCCGTCACTGTCTGTGTGGACGACACCTTGATCGGTCCGACTCTGTACGGAAGACAGAGTAGCGCTCAGGCGCAAGAACGACGTGTCAACGTCGCAGAATGAGCCTTGTGATGGTCCCGACGCAAGCGAGTTACCGTCCGACTCCGCCGTGCCACTGTTGAGGTTCAAGATGCTTGGTGTGATCTTGCCTTTTCGCTGCCGCATTGCCTCAAGCAGATCCTGTTCTTGACGCGTCACCGCAATGACACGGCTTCGCCGATTCAACTCCCTCAATTCTTGGGGAGTACGTGAAGGCTGTTGCGGGAATTGGCTCAAAATATCGGGCTCGGCAATGATGGGAATATCACTTGAGCGCGCGGAGTTGGGAATTCGGCGAGCGGTAACGGACAACTGGCCAGTAGACTCAACCGAGGCATATTTCTGAGTAGACTGTTGGCGGCTTTCGGAGTAGGAGCCATGACTACTATTTGACGGTGCCCGATCAGGCCGTTTCGAAGCTAGGGCAGGTAATGTTCGCGCGTTGGTAGCCTCCTGTTCCGGATCGTGATATGGGGCCGCGCGGTCTCGATGGGTGACCTTGGTATCTCTGGTTGGCTCGAGTCTCGGCCTCTCATCGGCACACTCTTCATCTTCGTCCTCGGATGATGAAAGGCAAAGTACGCTTGAGTTCTGCAGATCTTTGTTTCTCAGTGTACTCTTGCTGCTTTGGCGGCTCACTGAGCTCTTTCCGCCCCGCGACTTGCTAGACTCTGTGGTTGACGCGCGGTGGCGGGGGGTGCTCTTCGGCTGTGGAGCAGCCACCAGAAAAAGTTCTCCAGGCCGAGAAGTCGGGGGAGCTTGCTCTCTTCGAAGCACAAATTCACCTTCAGTGGTCCGCGGAGAATCCAGTCGTAGATGATCTCGACTACCCGTATAGACACTGGAGCGGCTGAACAACGAGCGGCGGCCTGCATATCTGTCCAGGGCGATATCGATCTCACTAGTCCCTACGATCCGCTCTAAAGACTGATCATACCACTCGCTGTCCTTGGACTCGGGAATTGAATGCAGATCAGAGAGATCATTGTTCGACTTGCTCCCAAGACGGTAGATGCCGAGCGACCGCGGTGGCACAGACTCACCCGGTGTCTTCGGAGAAGGAAAGCCTGATCCTCGCTCTAAACGCGCGGAAGGACGGTCCGACGCGACACTGGACGCCGGGGATGGCGATTGTGTCATGCGATGGGGAGACAACAGGGGTGGGGCGTGATTCCGAGGCTTTGGGAAGAGCAGCGACAAATCCAGACGCGAAGGACGCAGCTTACGCTTTGCTTCCTTTTCTATGCCCTGATCTTTACCAGCTTTGCTGCGCGGTTGTTGCTTGTAAGTAACCTTGGGATCGAATCCAAGCTCGTGACGGATGTGAGGCTGCAAGCTTGATGGTTTGATACTGGTTGGCGAGGCGACAGATGAGGACTTATTTTGTTCTTTTGAGCTGAAATAGGAAAACAAAGTTGAGGAGGATCCGGATTGATGAACCTTCTTGGACGTCCTGGTCTTCGAGGGCGCTGACTCTTGAGCGTGATAGTTGTAGCCGAGCAAGGGAGACGAAGCTCGCACTCGAAGATTGGGAGGAGGGGCAATGGCATCTCGTGACGATGGAAATGCCGCAAAGGCCGAGCTCTGTTTTTGTTGTCTCGAGCTGTTGTCCGGAGTTCGTACACTGTGTCGACGGGTCTTCTGCGGCTTGTCGCATTCCCTCTGCGGCGCTGGGAGAGGCAGGTTGGTGCCCAGGATCCGCTGCGCTTTTGAAGCTCTTCGCTCGTTATAGATCTTGTCCTCGCGATTCTCCATGGTGTGATCTCGGCTGGGTACTCGACGGGGATCATGTGCCGGGGAAGGATTGCGATGTGCCTTCGAAACACAAGAGCAGCGGATTTCTTGGGCCAAGGATCATCCGCTGGGCAATGCAAGCGGAGGGTCCTCACGATTGAGGCGCACTTTCGACGAGCCTTCCGTTGGATTTCACGTCATAAGACTCACTCCACATGAGAGACTCGCACTTCTTCTATTCACTTGATGCCACCCGGGTTTGGAGACTAGCCCCGCAATTCGGATCGCGAATTTCACGAGAACTCCACGGCAATGTCGGACACGTGCAGGTTCGATCAATCACACAGAGGCAGAATATGGTGTCTTCGAATGATACCAATGGCAACAGACAGGAGAAGGGGGCTGACGAGGAAGGTGAGTGGAAATGGCGGAGGGAAGATCATAAGTGGACGATGGTCCAAGATGTCCCGTAGTTACGTACAGTGATTGACAGTATTTCCTCCGGAGTACAAGCGGAGGTCAATCAGTCTTCCCGCCCTCGTCCTCCACCCTCCGTCCGCCTTCACTCGAGTCCTCGAAATTTTGCCGAGCCACATCGTTCCTGTCGCCAACTAGCTCGCGTCAGCTCCATGGATCTGCCATTGTCACGCCTGATCCAATCTGCATTGAACTGGTCTACGATCAAACTAGTCCGAGCGAACAGCAGCGATCGTCAAAAATCGGGGGTGCATCCTATGATCCTGCATAGTGCATCCAACGCCTAATAGGGGCGACCCACTCTGGGCAGCCGCTCTCCTGCAGGCTGCATCGGCTGCTCCAGAAATTTGAACCTCCCCTGAAAGCTGATTGGAATATCCTCGCCTTCTCGGGCTTTTAGGAAAAGCCCGGCGCAGCCCTCAGGATGCGGCCAATCTGTAATTGTGGTCCAGGAATGAAGTGTGGAGCGCAGATGTCGTGGCGGGGCGGTCTATGCTGACATGGTCTCAAAGTCTGCTAGCGCGAAGTCAACCAATTCGTTGGGTTTCTCTGACTGTGCTACTGTGTTCCATGATGAGCAAGGTCGCTTCGGACTCGACAAGCTTTGGCGCCTCGAAACCACGACTTCATGGCAATGCCGAGAGGGTGTGGATCTTTCGAGGTGTCGCGACGGGCCATGGACAGGTTGATCTTGTGTAAGATCACCGGGGATATACCGCTGGCGCTGACCCAAAGAAGCAGGTATCGGCAGGCACCCGTCCTCGCATCATGAACGCTTGTGCCCAGAATCTGATCTTTAGATGAGATTGGTGGTTCGAGCTTTCTTTTAATTTGATTCTTGGCTTTCCACGACCCACGGACCTCGAAGTACAGAACGTCGTTCAGGAACAGCACACAAGTGTGCTGTGGTAATAATAGCACGTTCGAGCAATAACTCAAGCTGATCGAGAGTGCTTGCTTTTCAGGAGTTCATCAAAGAGCAACTTTACTGCCCCGTCCCTCGAGAAGAACAGAGTAATCAAGTGAGACAGGAGCTCCATCTATGTCCGCCTCAGGCTCGGATAATCGGTGGAGCTCTCCGTGAGAAATACGGCAGAATCATGATCCGAGGACATGTGCCAATTCAGTGTGCTCAATGTCACTGCTCAGTGCTCAGTGCTAACTACCTACTAACCATCTGGACTTGTCTGGACGGGTTCCAAGCCCTTGAATACTCGACCCAGCAGTGATAGGCCACTTGATAGTAAGTACAAGTATGCACTTTTTTGTTCGACATGCCTTCATTAGCATAAACCGCCTGAAAATAAGTTTGGAAGTTCCGCCTCTCGTCATACTGTCTCTAGCACCGAGGTTCATTGGACCCTCGAATATTATAGGTATCGCCGTGCTGCTATCAACGGCATACGTAGACGCTCAGCGACATCGAAGATGTACCACTGCCGAGGCATCGTCCGTCTCTCTCCAAGAGGCCGATACCTAAGTCTCAAATGCACGACATACATTTCGCATGGGTCATTGGATCTGCTGCCTTCTTGCTCAGAGGCGATCCATCTCCCGTTTTGACAGAGCTGATAAGCGGCGCTGCACTCTATATTGAAATACCAGGCGGGCGAGGATCTGCGCCGGAGCCTCTACACCAGAATCCAAAAATGGCCATGGTGCAATCTTTCTCTATAAGAGATAGAGACCAAGTGGCTTCAATCTATCAATTACGTGCTCTCGGAACGCTTTTCCAGAGTGGTGGCTTGTCTCACCATGTTTTCCGCTTGCTCCTGTAAATGGTTGATTTTGCACCCCCATACCTAGTCCAAATCCCCTTGGCAAATTTAGTGTGTAACAATAAGCTTAACAGGGTACATAGCCCCTTTCGAGTATGACACACTCCAATCACACACAGCTCCAGGCTTGACAGGGGTACCACACTGGCAAGGACTGTGAAGTTGTGAATAAATGTCACTTGGTCACGTTCGCCCTTAACGTTGCAATTGAGCACCTTGGCTGGCGACTCTACCTCATAAGCTTGGGCGATCCTCGACTCTTTCACTCATCCAGATTACTTCGATTTTTACTGGGTCGAGTCCGTTCTGACTGCCTTCTCGGGGATTGAAACTCAAAGACGAACCGCGTGCGGAAAGGGGTAACCAATTACTAGTAGACTGACTCGCGGTGGGGTTTCCCTAGCAACGCGTCTTCTGACTGCGCTTATTGCCTGATGATCTACCGGACCTTCTGATAGATCAAGGACGATCGTCACAATATGATATTCATGGGGCAAAGCGCGCGGTGTGCAATTAGTGCTCGCCTGGTTCCCTTTCTCCGTGGTATCGATGAGCCTACAAGCTTTCTCAGGATCATCACGATCGCCATCGTCGTGAAAATGCTCCAATGGGGCCGGCATGAGGCTGATCCAAACATCTACGAGAGAATTGATCTGCGTGGCACATTCTGGGGCCGCCTACTAAGAAATTTTTGATAACCTACCAAACAATTACCTATTAAATACATTACTAAAGCTCTGTTACTACAGCTGTGTAGCAGCAAGATGGACGTGAGCACTCTACACGAGGCAGTAGTCTCTTGATCACCAGAAGCAAACGTCAGGGAGAAGCTTAGTAGTACATTTAATCAAACTTAGCATCGCATGGAGAAAAACGCCAATGGATCAGTGTGGCAATTTCATCTTCCAAGCATTATCACTTATGGAGTAAGAATGGCTTGCAATTTTATGGTCGATGGTAGCCATGGCTCACACTTTGAAACTAGAGATCTTCATAGCCCACATGGATTTCAGCCGTACTTGTGGGATCCAAGGATAAAGTAGAAGCAGATCATTTTATGAGAGAGCTCGCGCCGACCACATTTCACAGACCATATCCAATTAAGGGGACGGGCGCTGCGTATCATGTAGGGATTCTCTTTCTCTTGCCGCCATCATCTGGCTCCAGATCATTTGGTTGGCTTTTGGCATTTCGGATTGGAACCACTCTCTTCGTTGGCACCATGATCGAGTAACACTACTGACGAGTTAACTGTTGAAGTTTCTGTTTCTGACTTCATGAAGCGGGTGACATTGAGTCCAGCTCTGTTGAGAATCAGTTCCAAATGTCTATTTGTTCAAAGAAAGGGAGTGTCCTCACGTATAAAATCCGGTATCGACGAATCCACAGTCCAGAGTCTCTCGTCTCCATGCGGTAGAATCCAAGTTGCAAATTGGGTTGTCGGGCCAGTCGGAAAGTCCGCATTGTAGGTGTTGCTTGGAGACTGGGCCATCGAGGAAGTAGTGAAGCACAAGCTTACGGCTGTCTTCGCCCGTTGTCAAGCTCAACCCCCTCAAGATTTCGTCCATTGACGACTGTGATGAGCCAGCTTACATACCTGGTGTGCTATTCAGCCGATCTGCCAGAACCGTCAATTTGCGAAGCAGACCAAAAATCTCTCTTTTGAATTGTGTCGGCTTGTCGATAGTCCTCTTGGGCTCGTCAAGGTCAACTAGCTTCTCGCTATCGTCTTGCGTAGAACCCTGCCGAGACGCCGAGGCTTTGCTACTTGAGCCAATAGAGATGCAATATTTCTCGAGAATTGTCAGACTATGACTTGAGCTCTCACAAAGCCAGAGCTGAATGCCGGCAAGCTGACGCCTGGTCAATCTTATCAAGATCTCATCGTCCTCCGAGCATCGTCAGCTACCTGGACACACTTTGGAATCCCTTGGACTCACAAGCAAATCTAGTAAGTCGTCGGTTCGCTCATCTTTGAATCTCTCCATAACCATAACCCGGCCGGCTTGTAATTCAAAGATGTTGGCCTTCTCCAAATCGACTCGACCGTGTGCGCCGTGAATAAAATGCTCTTCGTAGCAGATCCCATCTTCATAAGAGTAAGCACGCAAGTCTCGAGCTCCAAAGGATGCTAACGGTAGAAGTTCTCTGTGAAATCGGTCAGCTAAAGCTATCCCAGGTTCGCCGTCGGAAAAAGACGGTACAACCGAAGATAGGAGATAGAGGCAACCTGCGTTGCTAGTCAGCGCCGATACTTTGAAGATCATGGCGCACCTGAAGCTGCCACTTACCATCGAATGAATGACGATTTTCATCAGCTCGATACTATTTCTCTGCAATGCAGTTCTTAGCCTTGCGCCCAATCTTCACTACGGGGGAATGTTCAAGTACCAATTCTGGGTAATTGAAAACATCCGTGGGAACTACTTTCCAGCATCTTGTGGATAATGGGGCACTCTCTTGAAAGTAATGAAGAGCTCGCTCCTGGTACTGCTTTAGACGCTGACGTTTGCTTGCAGGCTCATCCTCTCCGTTCATCAATCGGGCGCGCTTGCTGGTGACTGACGGGCCTTGAGGGGAATGCAAAGAGAGAACCTGTTTCGCTGATGGAATTCTGAGTTTGATTTTGACGGGTTTCGTGACATGAGGCTCCTGCGATTTGGCCGATGGCGGAGGGGGTAAGTTGAGCATCAAGCGGGATGTCATTTTTGTAGCTGGCCCTGGTGATTGGGACTCGCAAATCACCATTGCAGACTCGAGAGAGTCTCAAGCCCAATTGTGAAATGGCTGAACCGTGAAGGGGACTGGAGACATGGTGGACTAGGTAAGGTAGAGGTAGCGCCGAAGTGACTCCATGTCACCTGGCTTCATTGAATGCAAGCCACGTGCCAGCTCTCAAGAGAATGCAGCTCTACTCGACCGCTGGTCAGCACTGGGGCTGACTAGTAGGTGCAAACTATTCCAACCGACTAGATTACCCGTACTACCGCTCAGGTATACGACCTTCTCGGCCTCTTACAACAATCTATGATATCAGGTTGCATAAAGGGCTTGGAATCCCAGCATTGGATGTCCTCAGGATCGAAGAGATACAAAGTAATCCATCAGTAGGAGGTACCAAGTAGTTACCGGTCGATATCACTCTTTACATCTCGAGAATTTGGGACGAAAGGCATTTCCATCCAAGGCATAATGAGGACTCGCCGTCGGCCGCTTATCTGATCAAGGTGCACAATATCAGCATCAGCTATTGGATCTCGTTGAGTACTCCGTAATCAATCAGAAAGCTTGGTCGTCCGTGCTACTACTCGCGTCTCCCAATATTGAGAAGTACTATAAGATAGAAGGGAAAAGTTGGTACGCGATCTATATCAATCGGAAAATTACCCATCAGATTTACTGCTAAGTAATAAGTAATGATAATCCATGAGGTGAACCACCATTTCGACAGTTCCTACTGCTGCTCTCATTCTTTCGTGCATGCGAAAGAAGTACAGCCGCGCAGGCTATCTCGACCAGGTGGTACGCGGAGATCACGTGGATCTCCATCCTTGTGTGTCAATTTTGATTGTAAAAGGCAAATCGCTCCATGAAGCAATCGAAAATACCACGAGATCAGCAATGAATAACATGCTTTCCATCGTGGCAGCGGACGTCGATAAACAGGGTACCTGCAGGTGACGTAGAAGTATGTAAGATAGGTAGTAGAACATTCCTGCCCTCAACCGGGCCAACCTTTTCCACCAAGAAGGAAGTGGAGACTGGGGATCACGGAGTGGAGACATGATGAAGGGCCTGAGAGACCAAGAACATACATCAAGAACAAGTTGTCATGAATCTGCCAGGGATACTAGCAATCTCAAGTAGCACATCGCTGGAAGATGTGGTCTCCATGCCCCATTCCAGGAAACTGGTCCCCAATGAACGCATCCGTCATGTGGAGATCTGCGCTATGATCAACATGTTGCTTCATCGGGTCGGCGAAATGCATTGAAGTTGTCACATTCTGTCTGCTTACTAACGAGATAATTTGCTACATCTCGGCACTTCGATCGAGGCAGCATAGCCCATCGAAGTTTTCGGACCTTGTCCAGACATAAAGAAGGGACGAGCCGAAGTCTCCCCGGGTGAGTGAGAGGTCATATTTCGGACTGAAGTAGAAGTCGCGTGAGGCTATCTCTTCACAGGGTCGTGTTGATTAGTTGTCGGAAGACCTTCGTAGTATCAAAGACCGAAGAGTCTATACAGGATCTCAAGTCAGTACATTGGCTATATCATGACCAAACGAACGTAATCTCAAGCGATGAATGTCCGCTGAGACATCCAGCTAGTTTCCGGCCCAGCTATGTTGCATTAGATGGGGACCAGCGTTAAGTCCCCAGACCTTGCCCGGGCCCATCCCTTGACAGGACGCAAAAAGACATGATTCAAAGTCAAATTTCACTCTGATTGTTGCGCGACTCGGAAGGGGCATACAGTCTCCATGCGCGCAGTTTGTATGTACTGTGTACCACTGTACCGTTAGTTAGGTATATGCAAGTCAAGGACATAAGTTGGAGTGAGGAGACCCCCAAAAGTCCACACTAAACAAGCCTGCCGACGGATGGTGTGCCCCACAAGCACGTGACTTAATAGTGGCAAGCGTCTGGACCGGCCGTTGCGGCTTGAGGTCTCTCCACTTCGCCCGAACAGCTTGTTCAGGAAACAGGTTTGGGTTTCTGAACAAGATAAGATGTACCAGAAGGGGTCATTCTCAGCAGGCTAAATCTACCCCACTGCCTGGATCACAATATGTCTGTGACCAAAGAAGTTCTGTGACTGACACACTGCTATGAGTGCCATACTGTCTTGCGAAGACCCTGTGACCTCGCCTCTTCGGGATCATCGATTCATCATCAAAGCAGTTTGTCCTCGAGGCAATAGTGCCTGAACAAAGGCACAACAGAAGCAAAGAACGAAGCATTGAAGGGTAGTGGGACCAGCGGGAATCTTGGCAGCTTTGTGTCCAGCGAGCAGTATATGACTATAATCATACAGGTCCAGCTGAGATATCGAGGCACTTAGTCGTGGCGACGGAATGGACAGAATCGACAGGTCGACCATGTCTGTGGAGTATACTAGTAGGCAAATCCGTGCTACTATTAGCATGGCAGTAGATGCTTCACTGCATCATCCTATCCCAGTCAAGTTGGGAAGTGTCCACCGGCCCAGCTTTGTTCATAGGGAGGAACTCAGCGGCGGAGTGGAGAGGCATTCAGAGGATGACGGTACTGTAAACACTCAACAGGGAGTCGTGAAGAGAACAGCCAAGAAACTGGAGGCTATCAACAAGCATAGTTCTAAACTTGATGCCAGCTGTCAACTGGAGTTGAAAGAGCGATGAGCCTCCTCAAAGAACGGACGATGGCACGCTGAATGACGTCCAGGCTGAGACGCCTCCAGTGGACTGCGACGCCAACCACCCAACCCGGCTAACCAAAATTGGGGGTCGGGGGTTGCGGGTCGTGGGTCGTGGGTCGGACCTAACATCTGCGTAAGGCGAGAAACTAGTGCTCAGAAACCACTACGGTGGACGAAGGTAATTGTTGTTCTCCGCCTTCCTTCCCCCTCTCTCTCAAACTCAGCCTGGCCCTCGTCAGCCGCCACTCGATCTTCCCCTTCCCGAAATTCTTCCTTGCTTCCCTCTCCTCGCTCTTCCCCCCCCCCAACCCAGAATACCTCCCCGTCTTCCGGTTCGGTCATGCTTTAACCATCTCCTTCTTCTTCTTCACGAATGCTGGAGACAGTTCCCGACTCTCACCATTTTCAACAGCCTGACTTGCTGACACTACAACAAAAGTCACGTCCTCACTGACCACTATCTCAAGTGGCATTTAGTTGTCTTCAGCCTTTGACGGGCATCTTTAACTGCCTATCTGCTCCGCCCACAGTCTCGCCTTCCAACGGAGTCACTGTGCCACAGACTCTTCTCCACCTACCTGCTTTCATTGCCGGCTCTGTTCATTCACAAAGTCTCACGCGAGGCTGCTGGGAGGCAACGTCCATGTTAGGCGCAAACGGCAACCTCGCCTAGTTCGGTTTCCAGATCCCTCGGAATGGGCGAACAACGCCACGATGACGCTGAGCAACAACTCAGTGCAAACGACTCTCTTGGGCAGTTCTCCTTTGCACCAGCAACTCGGACAACCGTTGTGACGACAACGACCACGACAACTACATCCTTCCCACCGCTCCTGATCAAACCTCCACGTGCAACAAAAGACCTAGATCCTAGACTTTATCCTCTCGCTTCTCTGCCTACCCCAGCAAACCTCAAAAACGTGCGATTCAAGATTGGAAACCAGTCCATCATCTTCAAAGAACCGAATGATACCTTGGCAGCTCTCACTGAAGTAGGTTTTCCCGCAGGCATCACGTGTCTCACAGGGCAGAACTCACAATCTTTCCAGTTGAACGAGAAGAATGACGCACTCCAGGCCTCCAACGGCTCGATTCGCTCTGTTAATTCCTTCGCTACCGAGGACGACAATGTTACCCGACGCCTAGCGCCACCGCGGCCTGTGCGGCAAGTCAATCAACCTAGTCCTCAGCATTCCCAGCAACAACGACCCGTCTCGCCTATCTCGATATCCGAGCCTCGTCCAATTATTGTGCCTCGGACACGGCGGGTACCCTCTGAGCCGATCATCCGACGCAATCGTCCTGCGTCTTCGTCGACCCACCTCTCTGCTGGACTGGCTACTCCCGGACTTGAAAACAATGTGAGTGGTCTCGGCGAGAGCCAGGCCCAGGGCCTAGGACAGCGAGCTCTAAGTGCGGCCCTTCCACGCAGAGAGACACTGCTACGGTCGCCTCTCTCTACTGAACTCGAGCACGCTGAGCCGAGCGATCACAACCTGGACCAACAACTCCCTCTGCACACCGAATCGCAGAGAAGCGGGCTGATCCAAAGCGCTGCTGCCACGTCACACCCGGCCTCGTTCGATCAGAACACGTCGTTTGGATCCAGCGAGAATGCTTCCCAGCGAAGACCAGAATTGACAACGCAGCTGTCAGCAATTGAGAATGCCATGGCACAGGACATGTGCCTGCCCAGTCCTAGCTTGTCCCCGGTAGCCGCCATGAATGCTTTGCACGGCGAAGCGTCATTTGACTGCGAGGAGCCAGACGTTGACACTGATTCCAGTGCTGACAATGGGGGTCCGCGATACACGAAGGCTCTTCGTCGATTAGATGCCGACACGTCTCGAGGTCGGAGTCTGGCCGCTCCCCAGACGGCATCCGCGCCCTCATTGATGGACATGCCTCAGGTCCTCCAGTTTTTCGATTCGGTGCCAGACGAGCTCAAAAGTTACATGATGTATCAATTCCTACGACGTTGTCCCAAGCCGACCCTGCATTTCGTCGCGGAGGTTGTGAACCCAACTTTGAAGTGCGACTTTTTGACTCTGCTACCTCTCGAGCTCAGTTTGAATATCGTCAAATATTTCGATGTGCAAACCATGTGTCGCGCATCGCAGGTTTCCAAGAAATGGCGTCACATTGTCAGCTCAGACGAGAAGACTTGGAAGGAACTTCTTGACCGAGACGGTTACGCGTTGTCCGAAGGCGAGCTGGAGCGAGCCATTCGCGAAGGCTGGGGCTGGCAATGCAGCAGCTCGGATAATTTCGAGCGTGATCTCAGCAAGGCAATCGTTCCCGTTTCCTGGCCTGCCAAGGAAGGATCTCCAATTGCCTCGTCCTCCCAAGCCCTCGAGCCGATCTACGAGCCTTCCTCCACTCCGATCAGACGAGCGAAGCGCAAGGCAAACACCCGCACTCCGAGTAGAAAGCTGGCAAAGCGTAAGATCTCGTCTAGCGGGAATGACCACGATGAGCCGGATTGGAAGAGGGAGATTGCGGCATCCGAAGCACCATATGCTGCCGCCAGCGCTGCCGCTGCCGCTGTTTCCTATCCAGACGTGGGCATGCCATCGCTCCGTGGGTTGTATCTCTACAAAGCGCTCTATCGTCGCCACCACGCCATTCGCCAAGGGTGGATGAACCCGGACGTGAAGCCGCAGCATCTCGCTTTTCGAGCCCACGATCGTCACGTCGTCACGTGCCTGCAATTTGACACCGATAAGATCCTGACTGGCAGCGATGACACAAATATCAACGTCTACGATACCAAAAGTGGCGCTTTGAAAGCGACCTTGGAGGGTCACGAGGGCGGTGTGTGGGCACTCGAATATCACGGAAACACCCTGGTATCTGGCTCAACAGATCGGTCGGTCCGTGTATGGGACATTGAGCGCGCCCGATGCACTCAAGTATTCAATGGCCATACCTCGACAGTGCGCTGCCTACAGATCATCCTTCCGACTGAAATTGGGAAAGATGCACACGGTCGCATGGAGATAATGCCCAAGGTTCCTTTGATTATCACTGGTTCTCGCGATTCGAATCTCCGTGTCTGGAAGCTCCCCATGCCCGGCGATCGGGAATACTTCCCAAGTGGTGCCTTGGCGGAAGATACTGATTGTCCCTACTTTGTACGCACTCTGTCAGGCCACAGTCACTCTGTCCGCGCGATCGCAGCACACGGTGACACCCTCGTCAGTGGCAGTTACGACTGTACAGTCCGAGTTTGGAAAATCTCAACTGGCCAAGTCCTTCACACCTTACAAGGTCATTCCCTGAAGGTCTACAGTGTTGTTCTTGATCACAAACGAAACCGCTGCATCAGCGGTGCAATGGATCACTTGGTCAAAGTCTGGTCGTTGGATGACGGCTCACTGCTGTACAACCTTGAAGGTCACAACTCTCTGGTCGGACTGCTTTCCCTACAGAACGACTTTCTTGTGTCTGCCGCCGCCGATTCCACTCTTCGAATTTGGGACCCTGAGCATGGTCACTGTAGGAGCAAGCTGAGTGCTCACACTGGTGCAATTACCTGTTTCCAGCATGACGGCTACAAGGTTATCTCCGGATCAGACCGGACGCTGAAGATGTGGGACGTGAGTACCGGTGCGTGTGTGCGTGATCTTTTGACCGACTTGAGCGGTGTCTGGCAAGTGAAATTTAATGACCGACGCTGCGTTGCTGCGGTGCAGCGTGATAACTTGACCTATATCGAGGTAAGATATGCCCGTTCTCATCAAATCGTATCTCAAGCTAATCGGCTTCTCAGGTCCTTGATTTCGGTGCTGCCCGAGATGGCGTTCCCGATACCAAGCTCGGCAAGCGAATTGTCGTCAACCGTCGTGGAAGGGAGATCGCCGCCGGCAATGTCGACTCGGGCTCGGACTCGGACTAAGAGCTTTGAGCAGACGGCTTGGTCTGGCCCTCTCCTACAGTGTCCACTGTCTTTCAAGGATAGCGGATTCCAGTTCCATCATCCTCCGGGTTTTTTTTGTTCTTTCTTCCATTCTGTTCCTCTCATGATCCCCAGCGAGTCCTATTCTCCTCCACACTTTCATCCTTATGCGCTATACCCTACTGCCCCGGTCCTCTACTGTTCCCCATCTTCCGAATTTTATTTGCATAGCGTGGTCGGCGTTTGCGGCTTTTCTGCATTACGAAGGGAAAGCGGCGTTTGGTCGTCTCCGTCCTGATTCTCCAC
The DNA here is from genome assembly GCA_014839625.1 of Penicillium ucsense. Classification (NCBI taxonomy): domain Eukaryota; kingdom Fungi; phylum Ascomycota; class Eurotiomycetes; order Eurotiales; family Aspergillaceae; genus Penicillium; species Penicillium ucsense. The sequence continues at coordinate 58,215 of WIWV01000051.1, read as the reverse complement.
GGGCCGCCATTGGTACCTGCCTTCTGGTGTACATTCAATCTGCGTGGCCAGCCCTGATCGTGTTCGGTGATCGGCCGTTTCTCTTAGCAAGCGATTCATCTACTGAGTCTGGCTCATTCTCTCCCTCACTATACCAGCCACTCTTTTCCATCTTTCTTCACCCTATTGACCGTGCGATTGCCATTCCGTTAATGCTTTGATTGCAGGGGTTGCTTGCATATTAAGGACTCCATCATTGACTTCTGGCCTACGGAGTGGCTGAAGCTGAGCACATCATATCTACTATTGATTTTTGCATTTCTTATCTTTGGCCGCAGGTCTTGACTTGGCAGTCATAGACACAAATTGAATACCGCTATTTATTTTTTCAGATGTTCAGTAAGCGCCGCGAGCAGTGGGCACGTCTTTGGTATAATGGGCATTTTCATGCATACGCTGATCGATTTGGCATGAGTGCCTAATGCCTATCTATCCCTACCAAGAGTCGTCGAAATGGGAGAAGATTAACGGAATGACCAATCCACTCGACCTGAGTGTTAAGGTTGACATGTGAGAGCATGCGGACAATTCTCAAATGAAGATAATTCTAGATAGCCTTGGATTGGAGCGTGGGTGCTTGGATTGACTGCATGCCAGTATATGCTTGTTGTTACATTCATTTTCCGTATGAAACGCCACTTCGACACTTCATTTTTGGCGATCCGACCTGGTAGGCATCGCACCCTCCAAGCTCCCATCAATGCCAGCTGCTGACAAAATAGCCCAACGGACTGCGTCGACGCCGAGGATTCGGCCCGGCCCAACTGGTGTGTCTGCACTACACGTCAAAATCTCTCCCAGTGCACCTGGTCCGTCTGACTCGCTCGGATCTGGCTGCACCTGTGTTCGTAACTTCCGAAGGGCATCCTGAAGTCGCTGGATACCTACTGTAGAGGCGCCCGTCTTCATTTGCTTTTTGCCCTTTGCAAGAATTTTGTCCACCTTAGAAAGGACAATTTGATGTGGGATCGCGTATCGCCTGAAAAGACCTAGTATGTCTACGTCATTTTGCTTGATACCATGCTCGCTGTCAATAAGTATAAAAGCTCGACGGAGTCTGTGTTAATGGCAGATTAGTAAAGCTGGTCGAAACCGTAAAGCGCGCAATTCACCTTCGCGGAATCTACAGGAAGACTCACTGTTTTCGGCCCTGAAGATATTTCATGATTTCCATGCCCCATTCCGCGCGACTTGCCTTACCATACCCTGGCATGTCCAGCAAGACCACTTTGTGTTCACCTCCTTTGGTGCCGCCAATTCCAAAGGCGTTCATCTCACGTGTGCGGCCAGGCTTTGAAGATGTCCAGCATATTTCCTGACCCATGATCGCATTCAACAGAGAGCTTTTGCCGACATTGGAGCGGCCGAGAAATGCAACTTCGGGCTCGGTGGAGGAAAGCGGCGTGGTACGGAACTTGCTGGCAGACCAGAGCTTCGTCGGCGAATGTCGCGATGGTATAAAAATCTTGTTTGCAAATGCGAGTTGGGAGGGGGTGGGAGGTTTTGTGTCCCAGTAGTAGCAAAGATCGGATGGTGTGAGTTCTTCGAGGGCGCGCTTGTTGGGATTCGATGAAGGTGAAGGAGGTGAGGGTGAGGATGAAGGTGACGGATCTAGTAGCTGGTCATGTTTATGAGTGACCGCTATGGCCTGCTCAATCACCGAGTGCCGAGTGACAGATCTGAGAGCATTCAGAGGTCGAGCAGCTCGTATCCTCATCTTCTCTGTTCGTGGTCAACTGTGAATACATCTGGACCCTTGCAGTTCGCGGCAAGTCGATCGCCATCTCCAGAAAATTGTCCGCACGGGCCGCCCGGGCTCAGGCCGAGGCCGCTCTTATCGGCATGGCTGACTGATAAGAAACATCACCGGCCCGCTGGCTTGAGCTTCGATGCGGAGTACATTCTCAAGTTGCAGTCCCGCACAGAGACCACAGTTCTGTCGCCAGGTTGCCGCACCCGGGTCTCACGCTCAAGATGATCAATGCAGTTCTGGTGTTCAACAATAACGGACAGCCTCGTCTGACCAAGTTCTACACCACCCTCGTAAGTTCTACATTGCTTGGAGACTCACTGACTTGCTTTCCCACGCGCAGTCGACTAACGATCTTCTCACAGGATACGCAAACACAACAGTCCCTCATTGCGCAAATTTACCATCTGGTTGCCCAGCGTCCCTCGAGTGCCTGCAACTTCCTTCCTCTTCCGCCCCTCCTTTCCCAAGGTGCTGCCAGCACCACCGGGCCTTCCGATGCACCGACACAAATTACATACCGAACGTACGCTACACTCTCATTTATCATGATTTCTACCTCGACAGAGTCGCCACTAGCCTTGATAGATCTCATCCAAGTATTCGTGGAGGCTTTGGATCGCATGTTTGAGAATGTGTGCGAGCTTGATCTCATCTTTGGCTATGAGACGATGCATGCCGTGCTGAGTGAAATGATTGTGGGTGGGGTGGTTGTGGAGACAAATCTGGAGAGGATCGTTGCTGGTGTACGAAGTCAGGAGGGTACTACAGGAAAAAAGAAGGCTATTCAGGCTGCAAGCTCGGGTCTAGGGCGCGGAGGCTTGCCTGGTCTGGGAGCTTGGCGATGATAGAAGGATATACCGTATTCCGTGCATAAAAGGCGTTGTACCATATCCTAATGTGCTATGTTTTTTTGCGCCGTGGGCGATTAGATACTTCCTATGAGTTGGATCTTGATACTGAGCTTATTCTGGACGGTGTCAAGGGCAGTGTTTGAGTATTGTTTAACACATCTGTCTTGCTTGTTTCCCAAGTATTACCTATGCCTTTTTGCATTTCGAATTGACTTGCATCAAATATGTAGAGAAGCTGGCAATTAGGCCATTACTTCAATCATTCGGCTACTCCATACAATAATCATTTGAAGAAGCACATGCCATATGTCATTGAATAGACCAAGAAGCATATCCAACAAACGGAGTAGAACTGAGTGGGGTCAATGGATTATAATGCTTATCTCAACACGCCCTGAGGCTGAGGGTCTCGATCCATGATCTTATCACGTGATCAGGGTGCACATCCCAATGCAACCCACATCCCTGCCCTGAGCCCTAGTCACGTGGATACGCTAGCGCGACCCACGAGAAATTCAAAAGATTGTCTTCGGTCCAGCAGTTCTTTGATCTTCTCCTCATCGTCCATCGTCACCCAGCGCACCGATCTTCAGTCGACAAAATGGTAAGCACTTGAACATTTTCGTTCAGGCTTCGCCTATTGCAGCGATGCCATAGAACAATTGTATTTTGTTTCTCATCATGCTTCCGGTTGTTCATTAAACCGAAGCACAAAATCCCGTCGATTGTTCCAAGAGCTCGAAAGAGTAAATGGGACAATCTTGACGATGATCTGGCTGGAGTTGTTCGTGTAAAAGGCACCTGTAACAAGGTCTCTTTTGCGCGGCTCTCCTTAGAGTTCAAAGAAGATGCAGCCCGTAAAGGACTAGATCGCTGATCTTCTTTTTCTCAATGATAGCCTCCCAAGTCCGGAAAGAAGACCGCCGCCATGCCCTACCCCCAGGGCAAGGCTGGCTCCTCCAAGAAGGCCGCTAAGGTTAGTACTTCTTTCCACTGGGAGCGCACGGCTCGAAGGAGCGATGAATGATACTAATTAACTTGACACAGAACCCTCTCATCGAGAAGCGTTCCCGCAACTTCGGCATTGGCCAGGATATTCAGCCCAAGCGCAACCTGTCCCGCTTTGTGAAGTGGCCCGAATATGTTCGCCTCCAGCGCCAGAAGAAGATTCTGAACATGCGTCTGAAGGTTCCCCCTTCAATCGCCCAGTTCCAGAACACCCTGGACCGCAACACCGCTGCCCAGACCTTCAAGCTCCTCGCCAAGTACCGCCCTGAGACCAAGGCCGAGAAGAAGGAGCGTCTCGTCCAGGAGGCTACCGCTGTCTCCGAGGGCAAGAAGAAGGAGGATGTCTCCAAGAAGCCCTACAACGTCAAGTACGGTCTCAATCACGTTGTTGGCCTCGTTGAGAACAAGAAGGCTTCCCTCGTCCTGATCGCCCACGACGTTGACCCCATTGAGTTGGTCGTCTTCCTTCCCGCTCTCTGCCGCAAGATGGGTGTCCCATACGCCATCGTCAAGGGCAAGGCCCGTCTCGGTACCGTTGTGCACAAGAAGGTATGTTCAATCTACAAGTCTCACCTCAGTCACCTCAGCACATGACTAACAACGCAACACCAGACCTCCGCTGTGCTCGCTCTGACCGAGGTCCGTGCCGAGGACAAGGCTGAGTTCTCCAAGCTCCTCTCCGCCATCAAGGAGGGCTACACCGACAAGTACGAGGATGCCCGCCGTCACTGGGGTGGTGGTATCATGGGTGCCAAGGCCAACGCCCGCCAGGAGAAGAAGCGCAAGGCTATTGAGTCCGCCATCAAGGTCTAAGTTCATCCTTTCTTGGATGACTTGGGTTTGTCTTGACGTGATCGGTTCCCATCAAAGCGCTCTTCTAAAAAGTCTTTGTTGGTTGAAGAAGGTGTTGCGAACAACCTGGACAGCCAAAAGTTTTCTTTTCTAGCTAGACAAGGGTGGGGATGGGAAGTCTCTTGGCTCTCATCTGCGACACGCTTTTTTACCCTCCCAAAAAAGAAAACAACGAATAATTCCCACGACTTCCATACGGCGTCAGGCTTTTGATGTACCACAGCCCTTATGCTTTGCCTCTTTTGCCCTCTTCTTGCAGATACCCATGAATGCATTTCTCAACTTGTTCAAATCATGCCTCTTTGTCGTGGATTCGCCACGTCCATGGCTGATTGTAGTCCTTGTTTAGAAAAGCATTCATGCAATCTGCTCGGCTTCTTTATCATTCCCTTTGTGTAGTACTGTAACTTCTGTGGTAGGCCATACGGCGCAGTAAGTCCTCGAGTGTAGCGAAGTCAACAGTGATTGGAAACCATCCGATTACGTGCAAACTTGGTGACTTTGGTATGGATGTCTCGGGTGAAGTGCCTTCATCGCGAGGGTCAATGGCGTATATCATGCATCCAGTAATGCTGTGTTGCATGCCTCTAGTTTCAGAGCGCCCATCTCAATAGTCTTTGGGATTTTCCTCGAACCCACCTTGCCTTTGTTAGTGTCTGCATAACCCTAATCTACTTCTAGGCTTCTACATAATCTGAATATCCATGAGCATGGGCATTACCTGCCTCGGTGGGAACAACACCACTCAAAACATCCCGTCCGATTCAGCACTGATCACTAAATATACCTCCAGCTCTACCTTAACAAGACGTGCAAATGAACATCCTGTCAACGTCTACTAAAACGTACCCGACGACGATGAGGATGGGACCGGAATGCAGCGCCAATCTCAGCCTCCAACCTTTATGTTATTCACCAACGGCCTAGATTGCGATATACTGCGTCACGTCAAAGATTTATATCCCAGGGCTGTGCTGCTCATAACCTCCAGGCCTCCACGGGCCTTGGAAGGTTTGGTTCGGCTGGTTCTCATTATGATAATTTAGTTATCTAAGTTGTTAGCCCTCCGAGACACCAGACGGAAAGGGCATGAGGGGAAAATATATTCGAGTTTCCTCTTCAGAAAGGTCCAACCTACGGGAAATACTTTTACAAAAGCATGCGCGGCTTCCATTGTCAGGGGTAAGTCCTGCCCAGTGTCATTCCACCGTTTCGTTCTTCGACCTAGAGAGCTTCCTATCCAATATACTTACCGCGAGTCGTGAGTCGTGACGCCTCAGGATTAGTTACGGGCCCAGGAAATGTATCTCGCCCTGCCCAACTCAATGGGTAAACAAATTTCGTATTACTGCACGACAAAAAAGCTGCCCACCTGCAGTCCAATAGGCAGATTGAGCGCTGATGATATCTATGATACAGAGACACACTCAATGAAATCAAAACGGAGGAGCCCGAATATGCCTAATGCGAGGCTGGGGTGAATGACTGGGAAGAAGACTCCACAATCCTGAAAAAGGAAATCAAGAGAATAACAAGCACAACAAAAATCAGACCAGCCCAGTCCATCACGCCTCGTAGATTCGGATATTGTTCGGCCAGAGAACCAAAATGCAACGAAAAAAGAAAACAAACGGAGGCGCTTCTGTGGGGCATGTTGCGCACAGAAAGAAGCAACAGGAGTGTGAAAGAAAAAGTGTTGAAAAATGCATCTTAAATGGATGCAAGAGTAAGAGGAAGCAGAGGGAAGTGGAAATACTTGAATCAAAATGGCGAGGCGTTGGTCATGAATGCGGTCATCCAGTATTGTCATTAACGGTGTGCAGGGGGTCGTGATAGTCCTTGCCGAGCCTGCCCTCGAAAAGTCGTTAGTCGGGTTTCCGCTTAGTGCAGTCGTTTTTCCGTAAAAGAACCGGCTCCGTGTCACGTACCTTCATTTGCTCAATTCTCGCCTTTAGCTGGCTAGTCACTTCTGCAGCACGCTTCCAGTTCTCGGCAGGCTCTGCGGAGCGCGGCGCCGCCTCGTCATCAGTGGCATGTGCTGAGCTTCGAGATGATCGCGTTGGGCTGCCGAGACCAGACAGCCCATATGTAGGGCTGAGCTTCCGGCGCCCAAGGCCAAAGCCAGCGCTCTCCCGAGCCCCAAGACCACCTGGTGACTCAAGTCCAGTGTTTTCCTTCTCCTCGCTCGGTGTGGCAGATACGTAGCTTCGCGGGCGACTATTTTCGAATCTGGACTGAAGATGCAAACCCGAGCGAGCGGCGTGGCCATTGCTGACAGATTCTTGATACATCGATGCAGAGTCGGGAATACTGAGACTGCCCCCATCGGAACCGGCATTGGGCGGACTCATTGCCGATGCACGAAGAGCTCGTGCGAGCTCGCGCTTCAGTCTCTCAATCTCGCGTTGCTGCTTCTGAACATTCTGCTCAGCGGCTTCAGCATCACTACGGGCCCGAACCAGTTGCGTTTCTTTGGCTTTAATGCTCAAGACATCTCTGGTGTGGTCTTCAATCAACTGTGCGTTTTGATTTTGAAGCTCGGTAATCTGAGAGTTGTACTTGGATCGCTCATTCTTCAAGTCGTCGATCGTGCGCAAGAAATTCTCTTTCTCTGCTCGAAGTTCCTCCAGTTCGGCACGGTCCGCCGCGGACATGGCGTTTACAGCTGGGGGTGCAGGAGCCGGAACGGGCTCAGCTGGCGCAGCAGGTTTGGCGATGGGACGGCCAGCGAGGCCACGTCCGAGACCAAATTTCGGAGCCGCAGGAGGCGGCGGTGCTGCATCTTCCGTTGGTGGAGTTGCAACTCGTCTCTGTGGCGAAGCAAGACCTCCGGGACCACCCAGCTTGCGCTGGAGTTTCATACCTGCACTAGTAGGCGGAGCAAGACCAGGTTTTCCAAGTTTCGAGGGAACTCCCCGAGGCACCACCTTGGCTGGAGGCTCTTCCGCTGGGGCAGGTGCCGCGGCCGCTGGAGCCGGTCTCTTGGTCCCCAATGCAGGTTTCTTACCCGGGGCAGCTTTGCGGCCAGCTGGAGCAGCAGGCTTGGGAGGAGCGACAATCGGCTTCGGTCGATCCTTGGCCTTCACCTCTGCCGTCTCGAAGTACTCTTTGATCTTCGTCTTTCGAATGTCATCCAAGCCCTCTAGGTAAGGATTCATAGCTCTTTCACCAAGAATCTTCATCAGTGTGCCGAGGATCTCTGCACCACCAGATCGAAGTGCCTCTGTGGACTCAGTCATTGCTTTGGTGCCAGCATCGGCAATTGCCTTGATGTCTGGCTTCGAGGGCACAACGCGGGTCGTGCGAAGACAACGAATCAAAAACTTCAGCGTTTCTTGCTTGACTTGGGGGTTCTTGTGCTTCAGGAACTCGAAAATCTCCTCCAAACATTCAGAGAGGTCTGTTGAGGTGAAAACGGCATCTAGTGCCTGACCTAATGCGTCTGCTACAGACTGCTTCTTTTCCTTCAGACGCTCCAGCATCGGTGCCATAATGATGGGCCGATACTTCTGAAACCCCTCGCGCAGGCCCTTGGCCAGAAGATCAACGCAATTCGCCGCGACCGTGACCACGGCGATATTGGCATCTTTCATGCATTTAGCCAGAGCCCTCACAATTTCGTCAAAGGGTCCATCTTTGATGCGGGGAACGTTGACCCCGGTGTACAAGGCATCCAGAGCTTCTTTGCGGTCTTTCCACTTGGAGGATGCGAGCTGTTCGTGAAGATCCTTGGGAATCTTGGGCATCACGTCGACGGGCTCGGCCAAATCAAAGACGTCCACCTCTTCCGCTCCCTCCTCTGCATATTCTTCGCCGGCCTGATCATCCCCGCCCTCGCCAGCTGTGGGGTTTGCGCTCGCAGCGGCCATGGCATCTTGCTGGACCCGGGTGAACCGCTCTTGCTTGGGTGGGGCCTCTTGTTTGACATTCTCGAAGAGCTTTTCCAGGTCCTGCTGCTGCACTGGCTTGAGCTCAGACCAGAAAAGAGGCTTGATAGCTTCGCGTAGCCATCGGTACAACTCCACAGTCAGATTCTGTGCCTCGGCTCGGACGTTTTTGTCAGCGTGACCGAATACTTTGGGTAGCGCTTTCAATGTAGGCTTGGGATCTACAATCTTGCAGCCAAAGTTGTGGTATAATGTGGTCAAAGCGGCGAGCGCACCGGCAATCGTCTTCGGCACCTTGTGTGATACAACGGGAAGGAGATCCTCAAGGACACCATCGGCACTGTCTAGCTCAACGCATAGCAGAAGAGCTTCCTGCGCACTGGCCTTGCCTGCTGGCCTGGCACAAGGTAGACCCTTTTCTGCAATTGGTCCAACAGTGGAGGCACGGGTCCTACGTAAACATCAGTATAATGAACAGAGGCGTCTTCAGGGGGAGATAGGCCGCAGTACCTTGTACAGGCCTGCACTCCACCAAACTTCAAAAAGGCACAATAAGCGCCTAAACCTTCGACCTGAGCGGCGACGTTGGAATCTGCGACTGCACCCTTCCATAACCCAGGGTCTTGTAGGAACGGTGTGAACACGGGGTCAGACTCGTCGGGGGATTTTTCGAATTGTGCCTTCGCATCTTCGTATCCTTCTTTTCGCACTTTCCAGTTCTTTCAAAGCTGCTAGTCAGTGACATCATCAAAAGGACCAGAGGCGCAAAGTACTCGTCGAATTCATGTGCGGGAACGAAGTCACACCTTGTGAGCGAACCGGTCTGGAAGCGGCAGAGAGGAGAAGTCCTCCACTGCATCAGCCATGTTGAGCGATTAATGGATTAGAGGGGTGGAGTGTAAATGTTCGGAGGTTTAAACACTGTCTTGAATATGTCTTCTGATTAGTTCTGATCATCGTAGTCGATAATGCGCGGGAGATCCCTCATGAACAAAGGGGAGGCAAGCCTTTTCAAAGGCAGTGCGACGTGGTGATGGTACCTGAGACTTCCTCGGTGCCCAAAGCAACGGGGGTTTGCCGGATGAGGTCAGTCTGCGACCAGAGAAATTGATCGCCAACAATGAGGAGCACAAGGTGGCATTCAAACCACCTGAAATCACATGAAACGTGGGCTGCTGATTTACAGGAAGAGAAAGAGCGACTCCCTTCGAAGTTGTGTGTTGTATGGTGCCTGCGACCGTCTTCTAAAGAGGGATGGAATAAATAGCGGCGGACTGGCGATCAGAAAGTAAACAAGCGGGCTTGGCGGTGTCGAGGGTTGTTTTTGTTGTGACCCCGCGATCACCGGCCTTTGCGATCCTCAGACCTGACAGCTTTCCTTGTCGCAAATTCTGAAATCACTGAGCTCACTGTTGCTAAGAGACCTTCCAATATCAAAATTTTGACAGCACCAAGTGGTGTTCCACAATTACAAGTGACCAGGAGACTCGACAGTACCAGTCCTCCCCGGCATATGCGGAGACGCAGTGAAGAACTGATCGAGACGCACACAATCCCGCCGGCACCATGAGCCAGCTCCTCACGGCGCGACAGGCGGAGGAGCTGTAAGTATTGAATCAAGGCTTTGATTTACCACCCGCAAATGCTGACACCTGGATTGTATCGCAGACACAAGGCAATGATTGCCTATTTGACCGCCGCGAACCTGCCTCAGACTTGCGCTGCACTACGAGAGGAACTCGGGGACTCGGTCTCTGTGGAAGACTCTACACTCAAGAAGTATGAAGGCTTGCTGGAAAAGAAATGGACCAGCGTGGTGAGGCTACAGAAGAAGGTGAGGGGCAGTCCTGTTCGGCCTAGCGCATGCAGCATTGCGCAAGGGCGCAAAGAAAGAGGGAAAATGGAAACTGACGTGATATCCTGGTAGATCATGGATCTTGAAACTCGATGTGCTAGCCTCCAGACTGAACTGGACACCGCCACACCTACTTCCCTTTCCCGAAGAAACCAAGATCCGGTATCATGGTTACCTCGAGAGCCTGCGCGCCATGACCTCGAGTCGCATCGGGAAGCTGTAAACTGTGTGGCTTTTCACCCAATCTTCTCCTCACTCGCATCAGGATCAGAAGACAGTACGATCAAAATCTGGGATTGGGAGCTGGGCGAACTGGAGAGGACCATCAAAGGTCACACGAGAGCTGTGCTTGATGTTGACTATGGCGGGCCTCGTGGTGGAACGCTACTCGCTTCCTGCTCGTCTGACTTGACGATTAAGTTGTTTGACCCAGCGGATGAGTACAAGAACATTCGTACTTTACCTGGCCACGATCACAGTGTTTCAGCAGTCCGATTCATTCCATCCGGAGCCGCAGGGTCGCCTATGTCGGGCAATCTGTTGGTTTCTGCGTCTCGGGATATGACTCTTCGCATATGGGACGTGACGACGGGGTATTGCGTAAAGACGCTACATGGTCATTCAGGCTGGGTGCGAGATGTTGCGCCCTCGCCGGATGGACGGTTTTTGTTCTCTGCAGGAGAGGATCAAGTCCCGCGATTATGGGATATCTCATCCGGAGAGCCGAAAGCCACCTTCCTCGGCCACGAGCATGTGGTGACGTGTGTCGCTTTTGCTCCCACGACAAGTTACCAGCATCTAGCACCGTTGGCTGGGCTCAAGAAGCCACCGCCGTCATCATCGTCTGCAGAATTCGTTGCCACTGGCTCCCGTGATAAGACCATTCGCTTGTGGGATGCTCGGGGTAATCTGGTGAAAACATTAGTGGGCCATGATAACTGGGTGCGAGGATTGGTATTCCACCCGGGGGGCAAATTCCTTCTCTCAGTGGCAGATGACAAGACTCTCCGATGTTGGGATCTCACACAAGAATGCAAGTGTGTTCGCACCATCAAAGCTCATGATCACTTCGTGAGCTCAATTCGATGGGCGCCATCACTGATCAAGGAAAGCCACGCCAATGGGACTGCGGGGGCAAATGGAGAAGGGCAATCCAGTACAGCCAAGGATGATCCCAATGCGGCCCATAAGATGTCCATTCGCTGTGTTCTTGCGACAGGGAGCGTTGATAAGAAAGTGCGGGTCTTTGCATCATGATCACGATATAAGCGCCATCGGCTTTGGTGCTCATAGTAGACACCCGAGAACACATACTATCCCCCTTGATGGGGCTGCGCCTTCAGACGCTCATTGCGAGTCTTGGGATTTAGAAGGGTCGCCGTTTGTCATTTTTGGGTAAAGGAGTTGATTTTCTCTTCCGTGATACCAGTGACTTTCCATTTCCGTTTACCATTCTCGTTGACATTGAAAGCAGGTCAGTGTTGGCTGGCCATGAAAAGCAGCAGACAGAGGGTGGATTCATTTTGGCCTTGCCAGTTATATCAGGCTATTCTGCTTTTCTTTGATGGTCATGGAGCGTTTTCTGAGTACAGTACATACTTCCCTCACGGTTCTAATGCCGCCTTATGAGATTCATGCTATTCCCACTTCAATGGAAGTCACATATTACCACGAGACCGTGTCCAACAGCAAGAGGCAGAGAGATCCTGCCTGTAAAGACAAAGAAAATATTCATGGTAGTGTAGTCAAACAGATATAGTACAGATTTGTCCCAGTGTACATTTCCCGCACAAGCTAGAGACAATATGGACAAAGAGGCACGAAATGAAATTCGCAGTAAAACACACTGCTATGCTCAAAAGGCGAAAGCCCGTCAAAGAAGGCACTCAGCCTCTCATTAAGAAAGCTCTCTCTCTCAAGCTTGAACTTCACCAACTCGCTCTTGCACCAGCTTCTTCACCTTGCCGATGCGCTCCTGGCCCTCGAAAATGCGATGGATCAACTCAGCTGCAGACAATGATTCCCCATCCTGAATATATCCATGTGCTCGGGCAATGGTCTCCAGGTTGATCTCTTCTCCCAACCGCCGCGACTCGCGACGGACGTATTTGGCAGCCCAGCGCCTCGCCCGTTCCTGCTCTCGCTCTTCTTTAGTCATCACAGCGGGTCGGTCCTCAATTGGCACGGCGAAGGGGGTAATGATTCGCTCAACGACGTGATGCACCCGATGGCTCTTGGGTGCGCCAGAAGAGAATTCAATGACATCGCCCTTGCGAAGAGAGTTTTGAGGATCTGAGACCAGGATCTTGACATCCTTGCGGTAGTATTTGCGGACGTGCTTGTCCCATTCATTTGAGCGATAGACAACTGTCACTGTGCGGTCCATGCGACCGACGGAGACCACGGTGCCGCTCTTGGTTTTGGAGGCATAGTTGCGAAGGAGAGTGGGCGGCTCGAGGTCGTTTAAGCTGAGTGGTGTTGATGTGGAGGGAGCAGGTGAGGATGAAGAGGCCACAGTGGGTTCTTGTGTAGCTTCAGTGGGTGTGTATGAGTTGTAGCGCACACTCTGGCCAAGAGCAGTGGTGGAACGAATAATGCTGGAGCGGGCGAGGCTCCCGGTTGTTGCAATTGATTGCATTGGCCTCATAGCCCGCACGAGATAGCCTGTCGCCATGGTGGATTCAGCAGGCCTCCTGAGAAACAGCCCTTGTTGGTCTCTGCAGATTGAGTTGAGTGTCAACAAGAGGAGTGAAGGTCGTAGGACGCGATGTTGGACAAGCTGGTTTGTCGGACTCCCGAATAATGTTGGTGCCGCGGAGTCGCGGCTGCGGAGTTTCCTTGAGAATTTCTCGGAGGGTGTTTGCAATGTTTGCTTGGAGGACACGGGGCGGCTCCGGCAAGTCCTCAGCCCAGTCGAGCCATCAGCCCAACGCTGTCAGGTGAATATCAAGACAGGGACACCTTGCTTCAACTAAACCGATTACTCGAATGGAGTTTTTCAGTATCCAAGCTTTCATCCCTGAGCTTGGTGGTCAATTCCATTGTTGGACACCATGATGAGAGCCTTAGAATGCCTAGATTCTGGATTTCTGTCTGAATGAATAAAAGGATGTGGGCCATATGCTAGTCAAAACAAGGTCAGGCATCTTTGATGTGTTCTTTGAACTACAAAGTCAAAGATTGTGTTCTGTGCTGGATGTAAGCAAGGTATGGCACCTTCCATTCTTTAATGTGCAGCAGGGTGAAGGTTCGTAGTCAGGGCTGTTTGATATCAGATGATTCTTCATCTCGTTGTGACCTTCGACGAGAAGCATTTGACGAGACGGAAATGAGAATACGACGATAGCCTTGGATTCTTTTGGTCAAAGATAGGTGAGGTCTAGATGGGGGAGATTGTACAGATGAGCTCAGACATTGCTGAGTAGCGAGATTCTCATGAGACGAAGAAGTAATCAGACAAACACGCCAGCCACAGATGCAGCACATATACAGGGTACCATTTTGCAACATATGAGTGAATCTGATTCTCTAGCAGAACTGGTGAGATGATTTGTTAGGGATACTTGTTAGCAAGCTAGGAAGAGAGGGCTGAAGAGGAAGAAGCCTTGACCTCCCATTGAAAGAATCCGGAAATCTCTGGACGGGCGCTGAAAGAAGCCTAGGAAGGGAGCTTCCAGGGGCTGAGCTCCTGGAAGGAAAGACCATGGAGGGGGGACCTTCCAAACTGCTTCTTTAGTAAATTCAGAACTTCAGAGTCGATATAATGGGAAACGAAAGTGGGAAAACAATGGCAATGTTAGTGTTTCACCCAACAGGTATCAGCCCGAACGCGTGTGTGATATGAGCAATTGTGAATGTTAATTGTCACATATGTACCCTAAGATCCGTTTCATCTCCAGGAAGCGTCATCTGGATCTAAGGAGCTCGACTTTTGCCTGGCTTATCGCAGTATGCAATCGACCTGTTCTAAGACTGCAATTTATTGAATTGACCTGTTTAGCCAGACTACTCCAGTGTTATCTCGGTCTACATACAGCTCGCTGTAGAATGCTCGTCCCGTCCTGTCTGATCAAATATCATTCCAGGGGATTCAAGGCAAATTGGCTTCTTTATGTATGAGCTCCTGGCCCTCTATGGAGTCACGAACCGTTCTGATACCTACACTTGATCGAATTGAACTTGATGGATCGACTCGACTAGACTTGAGGCACGGCTCAAGATCTGTATGTTGACTTTGTTTTCACGATCGTGTCTTGATTTTTTTTTTCGTCGATGAATACTGGGGTGGAAGGAGGTCAGCCTTCCATATCTTGACAGAGACTGCCTGATAACTGGTATACATGGACAAGAAAGAGACGGAAATCCCTTGGCGGACAGATACTTTACCTATCTAGGTACCGTAGGCCCGAGAACATATAGTATAGATTGCCTTATGTTCGACGAGAAAAAATCCTTCAAAGGTACGAACCATAAAGTCTGCTTGATCAATGGACTCGATATCACCGAGGTTACCTGTTTCCATCTGCCAGTGATGCGCTGATCGAAAAGCGAGCCAAGAGCAGCACAGCCGCCTTGTGCACTCCAGTTGGCTTGATCATGTCAAGGTGCAATCTAGGATAGCAGATGATCTTGTCAATGGCTAGGGAATTATGGCAACTACCTGGTATGACGATGCACTATGCTCTCCTATCCCACAGACTTTCCTTGGAGAGATGGCCGGAGTGTGGTATGTTCAGGTTATGGTCCATCACATGTTATCGTGGCGGTGAAAATAATGTCTAGCCTGCCTGAGGTTGCTGAGACATCGTGATGTCACCTTCGTAGTCTCCATTTGACTAAATGTCAAACTATGCGTGTGGCAGCGACAGGGCTCTCGTAGATGGTGGTCACTGCCTTACCCTCCGCTGCCCACCGAACGAGATGTTCTGTGAAGATCAGGTACAAAACATACGATCTCGGTAGGTGTCCTGGTGTGATTTGGATTGGATTGGAATACCTCAGGTTGCCAGGCTGTCAGAGTTCTGGCATGGTGTAGGTATTTATCCTATCCGCCCGACGCTGTGAAGCTGAAGCTGGAGTTCAGTCCTATCTACCAGACCGAGCTAACCTACTGCCTGCGGATAAATATACAGAAACGAATCTGGAACCAGGTACCTAAACCACTGCACCTCCCCGTCCCTGAAACCCCAGACTTGGGGCCGTTGATGACAGTCAGGTAGCGTACCTCGCTTCCCTGAAACCTCTATCGAATTGCTCAAACTCATGGCATACCACGCTTTATCCAATTAAATCCTAAAATTTCAATACCTCCATCACCTCCCCCGTCTAACCCGTCTTCAAATCCATGCCGATCCCTCACACCGAAACCGCAGATTATCTTTCCCGCTGCCTACCTCCTACCCACCGTACTAAATTAGGGCCCGAATTGTCGGACGACGGTGAACGGTACCACTACCGAGTCACCGACTAGTTACTACCGACTCTACCGAATTCCCGACCAAGTGGTCCACCAGACTATCACTTGCTGATCATACTCTTTTTTGCATGAAGACTGCGTGGTTTTTTTCTGTTTCTTTTTTTTTTTGGTGCCCAGATGCCATGTCATGCCGGTAGGTTCTTGTGTCATAGCCCGCTTGCTTGGTATCAGTGCATATTGCACAACCGCACATGCACTGATGTACCCCGGAGTCCTCGGGTGCTTGGTATGTGCGTAGTTCATGCATAGTAGTGGATCGCTGGATCCATTGCGACGTGTGTTTTCGCGGATCGTATTACATCAGTGAGGGACTGACGGGAGGTGGCTGACCACGACGGTCTTGGATATGGATGATTTGCATGCGATTCGGTTGTCCGTTATCGGAAGAAGAAGGAATGTCCTGGTGCTCGAAGTTTTGTACAAATGCTCTGTGGACGGTATGGAACCGGGACACCGAAACCAGTGAGTAGTGAGTAGTGAGTAGTGAGTAGTGAGTACTAAATGGCGATACTGGAAACATGAAGACGTTGATGACAGTGTTGGGAAAGCTCACGCATGACCTGGTCTGCATGGCTTGTCTTGAAGGTTATATTGCCATTTTGTCCGGACGATTTGGATATCCAATATTGAGGCGGAAATTCGATCCTGAATAACTTGGTGCAGGGCAAAGTCGATGGAGGGTCAATTTGGTTTTATCATGACATTATTTGATTTGTGCAATATTTGTTAATAGATCCCAAACTTGCCTCCGACCTGAACCCGTGCTGTGTTCCATAGATGCAATCATGACCGCATTCCCTGATTAGAAAAAAAGAAGAAAAAGTAGAAAGAAAAACATTGTGGATGGAGAATGATGATGAGGATGTAAAGGAGAGGATGGAGGTGAATATGAAAAGGAAACATGTGAGAAATGAGTGGATGAAAATAATACACTGAAGGGCCAAAACAACCCTGGAAGGTTAAGGGGAGGAGGGGGGGTTACCTGTGGCTCTGATGTTCATCAGAAACCACGGTAATTTCAACCTGCTTCGTAATACCAGGATATCCCTCGGGGGACTCGGATCGACCACCGACGGTAGTACTAGTATGGGTGGTAGATGGATCCAAGATGCGCTCGACGCTGCAATTCTCCAGATTGTGGGATTTGGTGAATCGTCGAGCCATCTTGGAGTGGTGCGTCTCATTTTGACCGGTGCGGTGACCGCTGAATGGACCGCTGAGTTCGTAGGATCGGGTCACGCTGGAGAATTTGCGCACAGAGGAGATGATCAAGGGACGGATGCAGGGAATCGACGAGGTGATGATGATGATGCTGTTCTCGACATATCCCCATCGGATCAATTCGGTGGCGCCGTCGACGCCAATGTCGGTGACACTGGGGAGGGTGTCGAGTTTGGTGGTCTTGATGATCGAGGCAATCATTGCACTGCCAGATGTTGAAGAAGAGATTGTTAGTCCTGCAGTGCCCATCGCATCAATTCTGGGGGGGGGGGATAAAAAAAGGGAAGACGTACACAAAACCGATACTCAACAAGAGGATCAGGCCAACCTTGATGCGCAGCTTGAGATTCAAATTCCAAAACACCACAGCCGGGAAAACAGCCAGGAAGAAATCCGTCGCCGAATTGAATGCTACCGAATCTCGTGTGTCAGTCATGGCATGTTTTTTTCCGAGACAATTTTCCCATCCACATTCGAAGAAGAGACATCTTCAACAAACTTACTGTTGGAGTAGTAGGCGAAGTTGATCACCGCTTTCACATCACCACACGTCGTGTGGATAGCGGCCTCCAAACTCCACAACGCCCTTGCATCCTTGCAGATACTCAATGGCAGCACGGCTGAAGCGATGTTGCCCGCGGCCTGGATGACACACAGAACCCACAGCGCAATCCGGTAGCCCTTGTTCGTTCCCAGCACCGCAAGAAGGTAGATGATAAAGGCCGTTCGGGCGGTGGTGGTGCTGATGGTGACCAGTGGAATCTGAATCGCAATGTACTTCAAGACCGCTTCCCGGTCCGTGGCTTCCAAGTTGGTGAGGTTGATGCCGAATCCATGTCTGACGGAGAGGCTTAAGAAGGCAGTGGACACGATGATGAGAATCTGCGAGGACCAGGTCAGGACAGTTCGTGTGCGCTTTCCAGGTCGACACGAAGGGTCAATCTAGATTTCATACCTGCGCAAAGATCATCAAGATATCATCGGCGGCAAAGCGCTTGATCTTGATCTTCGCAAAGATCCTGAGAGCGACGATCACAGCCGAAATGATCACTGCAGCCCAGATGCCTTTCTCCAGGGATTCGCCTTTGGGGTTCTGCATGGTGACCGTGCTGAGATCGCGGTGGGGACGGGAAGATGCGACGAAGACGAAAAAGGATCCCACGGGGGTTAATAATAGATCCAGGCACAGTAGATCGGAATCGGCACGAAGAAATAGGACCCCCTCGACACCTAGACCTGCAACATAACCCTGGCTCTGCAACTTCGTGTCTCGTCGGACGATCCGCGCGCGAGAGGAAGATGACCGGGGGATGGGCAGATCGTGGACTTGATAAAGTAGAAGAAGCTGAAGAACCGATTTGGCTGACCAAAGAGAGTTCGAACAGAGTGCCGACTTGGAGCAGCACAGCCAAGCAATCGCTGGGCGAAGATTAGGAAGGCGATGGAGAACCTACTGAAGTATATTTCTTTTTTTGATTGGAGCAGCATTCCATTTTTTTTACACAATAATCCAGTCGTTCAGACTTTCCACGCCGTAGCTAGTGCCGAACCTACAGTGATGAGTTTGGTAGGCTAATTGTAGCTGGAGAAAGGGTTTGTGCCTGGACCTGAACCATTGGCATTGGAGACGAGACACAGACAAGGTGAGAAACGCCATACAAATCGATTGACGCCCATGGACCTGGAGAAGGGCGTTTCTCCGACTGTCGGTTCCGCCGTGAAAGAAGGTTTCTATGGTCGGAACCTTCCTTTCGCCCGTTCCCCTTCTTCCACAACTTCCACTGGTTCGAGAGGACCATTCCACGAGGCGATTTGCACTCCTTGAGACATCTCGACATAAGCGAAGCACAAGGAGGCAAATTGTGGTCATCTGGGTCCTGCATATATCGCCAATGTCTTGCGTTCTCATTTTTGAAGTCATCGACACCGCAGTGCGCCAAATGACAGCTGCGAGATGGCCGAAACGGGTCTGCCGGCTTGTGGGTTGCGATAGGTATGTGTTCAGTGATGCAGTGCCAATGACGCCCGGCTGCTGTGTCCTCGATTCGATCCATGGTCCGGCTTGACTGATACTCTTTCGCACTGGCTGATGACGGACCCTCTCTTCCTTTTCTTCTTTTTTTGTGTGTTCGGAGTCTACGGATGGATCTTTCCTGACTAATTCGGTGGTGGTGATGTACCCCGTGTTTCCACTTGGACATTCTCTTGGCAAGCGTAAAGTACCTAAAAAGTAGTAGTTCACTAAGTGACTTAGTACATCGTAGTCGTACAGTACGTAGTAAGGTACCGGCTGGAATGTAAAAGCCAGCATGAGAGTGAAAGTACCAGAGTAGATGAACAATCCCGAGCGAGGCGCTTATAGTTTCTTGCCTTGTCTTAGCCGAAATGGAACGGGCAAAGTCTAAATTATACGAAAGACATGGACGGAGAAATGAATCCATTCGGTTTTCTTTTCTTTTGGTTTTTTGTTTTTCCCCCATTCTTTTCAGCCATTTTTTTTGGTGAATTTTCATTTTCATTTTCTCTTTTTTCTGGAATTGCACTTGCAGCCGGGTTAGTTTTCCCCTATCTGGTCAGAGTCCAGGCCGGCAACACGCTCTGATGCGAAAGTCGAAGGAGTGGACTCTGTCATCTCGACTCTGGACTCTGGAGAGCGAGTTGGTGGCCGGCGCTCTGGCACCTGCCATCTGAGGACTTTGGAGGGTCCCACGTTCAATATCCTCAATTCCCAGCGGGAAGATGACTCCGCCGGGTTGGGAATGACAGGGCACAAGATGGGTCAACGTTTGTGTTGTCGCGAGCTGATTTCTGAGGGTCAAGAGTGGAAAAGGGCCATCGGTCCTCTCCACAGGTGCACTGGACAATGACAAAGACATTGGAAAAGACAGCGACTGGCTTGTCGTTCGACAGTCCCCACCGCCCATTCTCTGGGAGTCTGGGTTGCTTGCGAGTCGACCCAGTCGACCTTTTCTCCCGATTTGGAGATTCGCGGCCGGGGTTCCGCCGGCCAGGATCGGGTCATGGATCATGGGTCACTTCGAAGTTCGAACCATACGGGCGTTTGCCAATGTCACCGGTACAAGTGAGACATCGGATGACCCGAGCGTCTGCGGCGGTCGTGGACTTCTGGACGGTCTTGCACTACTCCTGGGGGGGAGAGCGCTCTTCCCTCGTGTAAATTAGACGCCGAGCTTCGATCATTAGCTTATCTTTTGCCCCCGGTCTTGGCAGGCAAAGAACCGACTGAAAATTGCGACCGAATGGACCAAACTTTGTCGTCGATCAATCGCATTGACTGGCGGAGTCGCCTCGAGACCAGTGAGTCTCAGTCCAGTCATTTCAGTCAGTCCCGGCAAGTCCCACTTTTGCTTGTGTCGCTGTCAACCAAACTCCATGAAAATGATTGTCCGCATTGTCCAAGAGCCCGAGAGGCGCCCCCGCTCTTCTCGACTGCATGTAGCCATGTGTACAGTTATGAGTGAACAGTACAACGGTACAACCTATCCTCGAGGCTCCTCAAAGAGACTTTAATGATCAGTGGCGGGAAAGACTTCCCGCAACCACTAGTTCTGGGACTGCCTCCCCCATGTGATGAAGGATACCTCTCACCCAATTTCTCGAGGGTCAGATTCTCCATCGATCAAAACGCTCGACAACACCACCACTCCAGTTGGTGCCGTGTTTTCAGGGAGTGCTGAGTCGGTAGTCAGGACACCGTACACTTACTGTAGTACTGAGAGTGAATAGTGAACACTAAGGACTCGTGACTCGTGAGTACAGTCACCTGCAGTACACTGGTACAGTCACTAGTAGTGCTAGTGTCCACTGTCCAGCATATCCAGCATATCCACTCGCACCTTGCGGACGACCAGGGGAGGGGCCGACAAGTGACAATAGAGTTTGGAAGGGTCTCTGGACCGGATTCCAACTGGCTGCGAGGCGTGTCAGAGCCCACTTGATGGAGATTGCTGGGGGGGCGATGAGCCAGAGAGGCTGCCCCTTGTTTCTGGAAAGGCGGCCGAAATCTCCGTTCTGCTGGCCCAAGGGCCGATAGCAGGGATACGCTCGATCGTACTCGGCCTTTGCAGTTGATGATAGGCCCGTTGTGCAGATTCCCCAGCTCATGCAGGACATTGTGCAGCTGCATGGCCTTTTCGCAGTCCTGCTCATGCGAATCCGGCATGGTGTCTGTCTGGAGAAGTCTGCAGTAGCCGTTCGGGGCTAGCTGGTCCGATGGTCAGCCACCGCTAGACCGAGTCGGGTTTGGATCAGAGAACGCAAGATACACTATGGCTATGCAGATTGCAGAATGCCAGAATCACGAAAGTTGCTATCACGTGGACAAGGACTGAAATGACCGTGATCGCAGCCAGCATCATCGTATATAACATGCTACATCTTGTCTATCAGTACCAGCTCGCTAGCTCGCTAGGCAGAGAACTGGAGTGATCCGTCGGCTGATGGCTGAGGGCTGATGGTTGATGGTTGATGGCTGACGGGCTGCTCGGGATCTGCTGCTGTGGTTTGGAACCTTCCTAGTACGGGTACCTGGTGAGTCCACCGCGGCTTCGTCCCAAGGCCACAGACAACACGGTGGCAACCCCCAGCTCCACGGATGGGAAAAACAAAAAAGTTAATTTTGCGCCTTCGGACCCAGAACGGCAATGGAAGAAAAGAAGGTTCAGTGTGGCCATTCAGCACTGGACTCGGGCTGATTTCTCCGGGAGAAGAAAGCTGTGTACTGTCTGGCGTGTCTGCCAGGTCTGGTCACCACGTAGTCGTACTCTTTACGAGAAAGACAGGCGTGAGTGAGTGAGTGAGTGAGTGAGTGGACGAGCATAAAGGCATGCCCATCTAGACTTACGGACCGGAGTCGGAATGAGGAGATGGACTATGCACGGCCACCTCCAGAGGCCCAATTTTCAGACTCCCGGACGGCTGTGTGCGCACGGAGACTCCGAGCTTCAAGCATAGACGGACTCAAGTCCAAGACAGGAATAATCAATCATCAATGGACTGCACATTCTAGACTATCTTTCACCGCGGGGCAGTCCTGACTAGGACTACGGTACTGCTGTAGATTCACTAGATGGTAGTGAGTTGGACTAACTTAACTACTATGTTAGTATGTTGTGAATGTGAGTCTTCGCTTCTTGTATCATCACCCAGCATAGGTGACCAAAGCATTGACCCGGTGGGACTGACCAGATTGCCATCAATATTATTATGGGCCAGAATGACCGACTCAAATCCCGACTAACCCGGCCGTGGTCATTCTGGATAATGTCATTGTGCGAATCGCCATTACCCGAAGAGGCTTATTTTGGCCATATACTATTGTACTATTGTACTGTAGGTTTGGATCTGACTGCAATGCCGCCCGTTCCACGAACAACAACAAAACTCAATTTCATCATGAAAGCAAGCAATATAAACCTTGTACCTTGTAATAGTCGTCGATAAGCCAGACCTTCTCCCTCCTTTTTATGAAACAATGTACCCGTGCGATTATCCCTGAATCTCTTCCTATACTGCGATCCTGCACCGTCTAGCGTGTTTAAGATGGCAGGGATGCAATCTGGTTATCAGACGGCCTGCCTGCTCCAAGTAAATAGCATATACTATATACTTATATACTATATACTATATAGTATATACTATACAGTACAGTTCTACACCATTTGGCGCTTTACCACATTCAACATTGTCGATTGTACAACCACCAGTCACTTGCCATGCGCTAGACTGCACGTGGCGATAGCATTGCAGTACCTGGCAACCTGCAGGGGCAGGACTAGCTCGATCGAAAGCCGGAAAGATTTCCCAAAATGGCAAGTTCGAGGGGGAAATCGAGACATTGCAAGGCCTTCCCCGCTGGGGGCCGTGCGTCTGGATAATCAAATTAGGCAATTGAAGTAGATGGGGCTAGTCTCGTGTTGGCTCTCTTGACAAATCGTGAAAGATGCAAAGTCATTAGCGTTGGAGAAAGAGGGGAGGGGGTTGTTTTTCTTTTTCTCTCTCTTCCCCTATCAATGCACCAAGTGCATGCCGGATGGGGTCGAATAGACGTTGATGAGGCAAGACTCGTCTATTTCCGACTCGAGTAATACAGTGTCAATCTTCGAAACACGGCCGTGGCTTCCATCGGGAGATGCAAAAATTGCACGGTGGCTGTGATGATCGGATCGACAAGAGATGCCAGGCAATGATCAGAGCAGATTGATCTGTTCTACTGTACAGACCAGGCGAGCCAGTCAGACTCACCAGCTTGACCATGGCCAGGGGGAGAGCCGAGAGAGAGGGGAGAGAGCTTGGTCACTCGGTTATCGCTCCACGCACTTTCCGTCGGTCTCGGGCCGGCATGACCGATCGGAATCGCCTCCATGTCTGAGATGTGCTGTAGAGTGTAGATCGATCGACGGAGGTCCCTCGTGGAGATTGATGACCGGAGATAGGGCACAGCTGGACATTCTCACTCGGATGAGATGAGATTGCTAATCAACCAGGAGTCCTCAAATAGAGTCGAATGAAAGATCCCGGGTGAGTTGTAACTCAGAATTGCCACTACCGGTAGTACTCAGCACTTAGTCTTACTAGTTACTACTACTCACTACTCAGTGATAGTGTCTCGTGGACGACCTCGTCAAAGCGTGCACTACCCAGCAGGGCCAGCACTGCCTGTGGTTCACTGGTCTGTACTGAGTACTCTGTAGTCTGTACTCTGTACTGCCACATACTACTGCCGCATACTGCCACACGCTACATACTTAACGGGTAGTCGGGTACTGCGGCAAGTGTCGTGGTACCTTGAAGTCCAGGGTGGGTACCTACTGCATCAAGGTCAGGTAGGTACCTCCCTGGGAGTGGCCCACCGATGGACTGACATGTACCGCAGGTACCACCACCCGCATTGAGCGTCCCGCAAACCCCATCTTGAACTCGGTACCGGATACTCCATCCCGATGCTGGCCCCCAACCTGCCATCGGCCACGACTTACCTCCGCGAGATGCTTTTGACCTCTCTCCACGACGCAAAATTCAGACCTTCGTGGATCCCGTGGTGAGGTATCCATCTGGTGAACTATCTCTCCCCTGACTCATGTACACCATTCGACTAGGCTCTTCTGCCGTCTGCTGTAAGCGAAGCTGGAGACCAACGGCCGGCGCTGGAATAGTCCTTAGTCACGACTTACGAGTCACGACTCACGACTCACGAGAAGATAATGTTAGCAACTGCCTTGTTGGGGGGAAAAATTCTCCCACGTGGCAATTCTACCACATGGCAGCCCGATTCTAAGTTAAACTCTGCTGTTGATGAAGCTTAAGTATTGATTTTGATATCAAACTTGTGTCACCTGGAAAGGGCTGCAACCGATTGATAGTTGATATCGCATCCCTTGATACATAGTCCACGCTTTCCAGCACAAGGAACCAAGATGAGTATATGTCGACATGATAGTAAGCGGTACGATACTCAAAGTACGCTCCGGGAAGTACAGCAGACTAGTAGGAGCAGAGGACTACCTTCATGGCCCAATTTTGGCGCTCAACTGCCAAGCACAAGAGTAATTTACAACTTCACGGACCGTCTGCCGGCATCCATCCTTCTTCCTCTTGTCTCTCAACCGGACGAGTCAAATCAAAGTGCTCACCACCACCACCAAGAAGATCAACTATATTGGATTATCTGATTTCCTTCCGCCGACCGAACGACCACGGCTTCTCCCGTTGAGCCATCGATCCACTCAAATGGACTCGCCACGCGCCTTTGGAGGTTGCCATGTTGCCCACCCGGGAACGATCTGGTCTCGAGTGGTGGGATCCGATGAGCCACAGTCCACTCAGACGCCGCAGTGATCCTCTGGTCTCCAGTTTATTGAATTTGGCCCTGGCCCGTTCAAATGCCACTGCCATCGATTTGGTGACCTCCGTCCGTACTATTGTCGACACTACCGACGCTTGCGGGAATACCTCCGACTCCCTCGAAAAAAAAATAAGAATCTCAAATTCGAGATACGCCTTCGAGGTGTCAACCGAGGCTCTCCACGATCTTTTCCACTGGATGGACATTCCATAAAACCCTCGACATCCGCGCTTTCAACTCAGTTCTACGTGATCGACATCTTCTCCTTCCTGTTCTCATCTCTAGGAAAGTCTGCTCTGAGACGGCTCTTTTGGTGGTCTACCTTGGTCTTCTCTCCATCACCTCGTCCTTTCTCACCCTCGCCGTTCCACCACCCCTCCTCCTCACTTACATTCTCCTCCACACATCATGAAGGCTTCAATTGTTGCCTTTGCGGCTCTGCTCGCTGCGGCCACTGCGGCTCCTCCCCCTCCTCCTCCTCCTCCTCCTCCAGGCTCTGCCCCTCCTCCTCCTCCCCCTCCTCATCACGGCCGTGATAGCACTTCCTGTCGCTGCATGCCCGGCGATAAGTGCTGGCCTGCACCTCCCGCCTGGTCCAACCTCAACAGCACTCTCGGTGGTCGTCTGATTGCTACCGTGCCCATCGGTAGCCCTTGTCACGATCCCACCTACGATGCCGCTGCGTGCCAGGCTCTGCAGGGTAACTGGACGCACCCTCAGCCCCAGTATGTATTTCCCTCTTCTGATATCGGATCGCCGCAAATTACAGACTGCTGACCCTGGTCCAATAGCCTGAGCTCCCCCACATCGATCATGCAGATCTTCTTCACCAACCAGACTTGCTCTCCATTCTCCGCCGAGAGCACTCCCTGCACTCTGGGTAACTTCCCCAGCTATGCTGTGAATGCTTCTTCCGCCTGTGATATCCAGTCGGCGGTCAACTTTGCCCGTGATAACAACATTCGCTTTGTCATCAAGAACACCGGTCACGAGTAAGTCCTTTCCCAACCCTAATTGAGCATGACCCCTCAACCTGTGGTCTTTATGGTATCCAAAGAGAAACGACGAAGAGGAGACCGAGGCTGACTTGGGACAACTGTGTAGCTACCTTGGCCGTTCCACCGGTGCTGGTGCGCTTTCCGTCTGGACGCACAACCTCAACAATGTTGAGTATCAGGACTACTCCGACGCTTACTACACCGGCCCTGCCTTCAAGGTCGGTGCCGGTACCATGGGTTTCCAGGTTATGGAGGCTGCTCACGCCAAGGGTTTGCTCGTCGTTGGCGGTGAATGCCCAACTGTCGGTATCGCCGGTGGCTACACGCAGGGTGGTGGTCACTCCGCCATGAGTACCGCGTTCGGTCTCGGTGCCGATAACACTCTGCAGTTCGAGGTTGTCACTGCCGATGGCAAGCTGGTCACTGCTTCTGCCTGCCAGAACAGTGATCTGTACTGGGCCCTGAGCGGTGGTGGTGCCGGTAACTACGGTGTCGTCGTCTCCATGACCATCAAGGCTCACCAGGATGCCATTGTCGGTGGTGCCAGTCTGCAGTTCACTCGTGCCGGTATCTCTGCCGATCTCTTCTACGAGGCCGTTGCTCAGTTCCACCAGCTTCTTCCCGCCATGATTGATACCGGTGCTACCGTCATCTACGACATGAGCAACACCTTCTTCGTCATCAACCCCGTCACCGGTTACAACATGACCTCTGCCCAGGTCACCGCGCTTCTGACTCCCTTCACCAACGCTCTCACCAACATGGGTATCCAGTACAAGTTGGGGGTCACTCAGTTCGACAACTACTACGAGCACTACCAGAACTACATGGGTCCCCTTCCCTGGGGTAACCTCGACGTCGCCACCTACCAGTATGGCGGTCGTCTCATCCCCCGCGACACCCTTGAGAACAACTACAACGGCCTGGCCGCTGCCCTCCGCAACATCACCGAGTCCGGTGTCATTGCCGTCGGTGTTGGCATGAACGTGACTGCCCAGGGTGGTCGCAACGCTGTCTTCCCCGCTCTCCGCAACGCCGCCATCACCATGCAGATCGGTACCCCTTGGAACGAGACCGCTCCTCGCTCCCAGATGGTCGCCGAGCAGATGAAGATCACCGACCAATACGTTCCCCAGCTCGAGGCCGTCACTCCCGGTAGCGGTTGCTACCAGAACGAGGCCAACTTCCGCCAGCCCAACTGGCAGGAGACCTTCTTCGGTGTCAACTACAACCCCCTGTTGAAGGTGAAGAACACTTATGATCCCAACTCATTCTTCTATGCCCTCAAGGCTGTTGGCAGTGATGCTTGGACTGTGTCTGAGTCTGGCCGTATGTGCCGTGCTTAAAAAAAACAAAACGAAAAAAAAAACCTCCACAAAGGGAAGAAACAAACCCGATCCGCCGATTGATTTTCCCACCCCCTTTCCCCCTTCCTCGTGTCTCTTCCTCTTCTCACCTTTTTCCCCCATTTCGAGTCGCATCTAGATGCATCATTTCATGACTTCCATTTGCATAGCGGTGATGCTGCTCGAAAGTATGATATAGATTTTTCTTCCCCCCTTTTTTCTTCATGTCATGTCAACATATCTCGATCCCCCAAATCAGTACATATAATGAAATAGACCTATTAATATCAACGAGTTCTCTATGAACAACCCTCCCCCCTCTATCAAGTCACTCCTTCGAAATTACCCATGAAATCTCACACCTCACGTCATCGCTCGTTTCTTCCAAAAAATAAAAAATTAAACAAAAAAACAAGAACATTCGAATCATCCCCCACAACCCCAAACCCAAATGGACATCTCCCGTCCTCTCCTCCATCAACAACCACGAAGGAACCCCCCCCCCCCAAAGAAAACACCCGACGAAACGAACCATATTCCCTCCATCCAGCTTCATAGTTCAAACTGACTCGGACCATCCAGTGAGAACTTGAAGAACCGCCCCAATAATGTCAAAGTTCGACTCTACCCGTGCCCAAGCTTACGGTATGCTTGCAAGGTGCAACGAACCTAATGGATCATGGAATGATGGAACACTCTCCTTCATGTCGAGCCGGCTCTTTTACTTGTGTTTTGTTTACGGGTTGGCTTGGTGTTGTTTTGTTTTGTTTTGTTTTGTTTTTCTCTTTTTTCTTGAAAAAAAGAGAGAAGAACAAAGTCTGAAAAAAGACACTTTCTTAGAGAGATTGGCTAGGTAAGGTAGGTAGGTAGGTAATGTAGAGAGAAAGACAATCTCCAGTGTCAGGAAAAGTGATCGCGAGACTTGGTCAAGACGGGAATTAATGACCAAGACGATAATCCCACGAGATGGCCATGTTCAGCCATGCTTTTAAAATCCAGGTATCATTATAAACCTGCACGGGTCCAAGGTGGATACAGATACAGATATAGATAGGTACACCGTTGTGACCGTACTTAGTCGACCAACTTCCAAATACCTGGGTGTGGTTCCAAGGTCCGAAGATGGCAAGATGCACTATGCAAGTAGTGACCCTTCAAGATTGATTGAGCAAGGAAATGCATCAGTCTATTTCGATCGGTCATTGTAGGCAAGGTATGAAGAGGCATTCTCAGGGTAACGTCGAATTGAAAAAAAAAAAAAAAAGAATGCCAGAGACGAGGGTACTAGCGAAAAACGGAAGAAAAAGACAGAGAGTTCTCAGCTCTCGCACATTATTTCCCCAAAAGACAAAAAAAAAACGAGAAGATGATCGAGGACACAAAAAGAGCTCAAGGCTCAAGGCGAGCAGATGATTTTCCACAAATCTTCAGAATGAGGAAATGAAAACGTTATCAAATCATTAATGAACATAAAAATAGAAACAAAACAAAAGAAATACCATTTCGCCACGTCCATGTCATGTCATGAGAGCTTCTAAATCAAAAGGAAAATATGTCGGGTAGAGAAGAACCAAAAACTAAGCAGTCTGTTCCGAGGTGACGCTGCCGTTGGTCGAATTAGAGGCATCCACGGCAAGTTTCTGGGCCTGGAATTTGTCGGTAGATTGGTTGGAAATCCGAGTCAATTCGGTCACGAAGGATTGTCCCCAGAATGCGCTATATACGAGTTAGCACCCCCGAAGAAAAAGGTCGTTCGTAAATTGTCACCTTTTCGGTGACAAGCGGATGATCATACCTGGTGTATTTGGAAACGTATTTGTCGAGCTTGGCAAAGTTCAGCGCACGCTGCTCGTCACTCATGGTGACCGCCTCCTGATAGGCACCCGCCAGTTCCTCCGTGTTCCAAGGGTTCACAATGATACTGCCGTTCAAGCTTTGCGCGGCACCCGCAAACTCAGAAAGTACCAGGCTGCCATGACGTTTTTGCTGAGTCGCAATGTACTCGTACGCGACAAGGTTCATGCCGTCCCTTGTGGAGGAGACAATGCAGGCGTCGGAGACGGCGTACAGGGCAATCAACTCGTCAAAGTTGACCGACTTGTGCAGGAAGTGGATCGGCATAAACTCGACCGTACCGAATTTGCCGTTAATGCGACCAACTAACTCGTTGACGACGGCGCGCAGGTTCTGGTACTCTTCGACATCCTGACGACTGGGCACGGCGACTTGCACCAGCACGACCTTGCCGACCCACTCGGGATGATCACTGAGGAAGACCTCAAGGGCGTGCAGCTTCTGGGGCACGCCTTTGATGTAGTCGAGTCGGTCCACCCCGACCATGAGCTTGACGCCCTTGAACTTTTCTTCCAACATGGCAATACGTTTTTGCACCTTTTCCTTCTTGAGACCCTCGGCGAACTTTTCGGGGTCGATTCCGATGGGGAAAGCGCCACAGGTGATGATCTTGCCCTGGAACTCAATTCCGTTGGGAGTAGTTGCCAGTCCACTAAAACCGAAAGAGAAGAAGTCGAGGTCAGACCTAGATTCTAGAGGGGGAAGGGGGGTACTTGCACAGGAAGATCAAGAACTCACAGTAGTCGGGAGCAACTGCTCAGGAAGTGGCGAGTGTAGTCGTAAGTGTGGAAACCGATCAGGTCGCAGTGCAACACGCCCAGGAGCAGTTCATTGCGCACGGGGAGGATTCGGTAGATTTCACTGCTGGGGAATGGGGTGTGGAGGAAGAAACCGATCTTGATGTTCTTCTTGGAATCACCAATCTCTTCGCGCAGCATCTGCGGTAGGAGCATGAGATGATAGTCGTGCACCCAGATCAAATCGCCGTCCTGGACTTCTTTGGCGATGGCCTTGGCGAAGAGTCGGTTGGCTTCCTTGTATGCCTCCCAGGCGGACTCGTCAAAGGTGATCTCACCGGGGTGGTAGTGGAAGAGGGGCCACAGAATGGAATCTAGTTGAAGCGAACGTAGACACGGTCAAAGTCAGTCCAAGTTCTCATCATCATCATCATCATCATCATTATCATTATCATTATCGTTACTTCAACGCTGCCACGGAGCGTAGCGCGCGCGATCTGGCAGACACCTCGGAGGGGCATGACTCACTTGAAAATCCGTTGTAGTGGCGGTCCGCCAGCTCATCGTCAATAAAGACGGGCACGGCACCATACTCGTCCTTCAGACGCTTGGTGACCGTGGGGATCTCGGCTTCGGGCACCTCCAGACCGGGCCAACCGTACCATTGAAAAGTGGTGGATTTGGACAGACCGCTCAATCCACTGACCAAGCCACCGGAGGACATGGAGAAATCATATTTGCCATCTTCTGAGCGCTTGATGGTGATGGGGAGACGGTTTGAGACGAGCAGCAGACGTGCGTCATTTGGCTTGGGATCCTCGGCGGACGACATGGTGGAGAGATAGAGAGAGAGGGATGGGCAAGTATTGCGCGCGCGAGAGTGGGGAAAGAGAGGGGCTGTCCGTCAAGTCGAGCGGAAATTCCTTGCGCCGGTCGCAGGGGCAGCGGCGAAGAAGAGGAGGAGGTATTGCGAGGTAGGAGCGTACGGTCACGTCAAGAGGGGACTGCGTGGAGAGAATTGGTGTAGAAGAGAGGAAGAGAGGGAGACAGAGAGAGGGAGAGAGAGAGAGAAAGAGGGAGGTGTGTCGAGTGGTTTGGAAGACACTAGAAAATTGGAGGTGTGATGGTTTTTCTGAAGCTGGAAACGGTCAACTGCAGATCTCAAATTAGCACGAAGCTAGTTTTCGGGTGCCCCGCCACAGCCAAGTAATCGTCGGCGGTAACATCATCATCATCATTCATCATCACCGACACCAAACAGCACCCGACGCCATGGCTTGTCCCATGGTCGCACTCTGTGGAGGAATACACTTACCGTTGTAATGCTGGCTGCTCACCTGGTCGGCGGTTGGAGTTTTTAATTTGCGACTTAAGGACACCCAAGAGTGCCGGCTTCAACGGTTCGCAAGCAGAGAGGGTCCAGACCGTCGCGGCAAAGACGGCAGATCAATGGAAACAGAGCAAAGCGGAGCACAAGCCCTAGCCGATGAGTTGTTGTTCAGGATCTTGGGGGTTGAAGATGTCAAGAAGCTCGCAACACGAGTGGGGGTGGATAGAGAAGAAGAAAAGGAAGAGGAGGAGAAAGAGAGAGAAAGGGAAGAGGGACGAAGGGACTACCTCCGGGTTGGGGCTTGGGGGAGGTGAGGTCAGGGTTGACTCAATGGAACCATGCGATAATCGGTTTGAGATTGTGATGATGATAGTGATAATAGTGATGATTATGCCTCTTATTATATATGACGATCGATTAATGAGGGATTACCATTACGGATGCTAGACCTGAACCTGGACGTGCACCTGCACATGAACCTGGACGGGGACCTGGGGGTTTTCGCTGGTCTCCGGCCGTTTGGAACCGGTCGAAACAACTTGGAACGTGGATTGTCCACCACGGATGGTGGAGCGGAGACCCTTGTTTTTCCATCCTCTGCTTGAAGGCAGAGGCTCTTCCAGGCTGACCATCATCAGAGGGGATGGAAAGGAGTATGTTCGAACCCGAACAAAGGAGAACGGGGCGCGTAGCGAGAAGGAGAGAAAAGTCAGTGTAGATGAGGGGCAGAGGTTGAGGAGTGGAAGAGGGGAAAAACAAGCCAACAAGCATGGAGAGAGGGGGAGAGAGAGAGAGAGAGAGAGAGAAAGAGCGTCTAAGCCAAGGAGTTCAGCCACAGGTGGACAGGTGGACGGGTGAATCACCTTCTCCTCCTTCTTGCCCTCCGCTCGATTCGGTCTTCATCTTTTCCATCGTGGACGCCGGTACCCTTTGGAAGACGGATTTGGCCGAAAGAGGAAATCCAACGCCTCGGCCTCGCACAGATCCGGGCACGTTGTTCCATGAAGCATCTCGAGTCGTCGAGTCGAGACGCTGGGCACAGTCGATCCGTCAAGGCGACAGCAAGTACCTCCTACTGTACTACTATCCCTGGTGGTACCTAGTACCTAGTACCTACTACCTGGTACTAACCTAGTATGAGACTAGGATGATCGAGGTTAGTTGGTTACTACTAGTTAACAGGTACTACTAGTTGATATAGTAGATAGTAGATACTAGATACTAGATACTAGATACTAGATACTAGATATTAGATAGTAGATGGTAGAACTACCTGGATACTACGAGACTGAGACGGAAGATGAGCACGGAGGTCCGGAAGGAACCACCGTATCGCACATGAACTTCTCCAGTGCTCTCCGAGAAGGATCGCCATCCTGGCACGACGGGCAGGGCTCTCGTCTCGGACCATCACCGGCATTTTACCCGTCAGGCCTTAGTAATCGACCTTGCCCATGATAATAGTAGTAGTATTACTATGACAGTAGTAGTACGAGTACTTTTATACGATGAGTTCAAGTTCATCCGGCCTTGACCGGCACGTACTGATACCGTCTATTTTACTTATCAAGTAATACTTGATAAGTTCATACTCCATGCCATGGCCATCAAAGATCACTCCTGACCCAATCTATCATCCGCTGTGCCATGAACGTCTCCCACCCACGACAAGAGTGTCAACTGTCAACTGTCAACTGTCACCTTGTTCACTGGCTCGTCGGTCTAGATCCAAGGTGCAACCCTTCCATGCGATTCTCATATACTCGGCCCCTGGACCGGGACCGGGGGACGTGGAGCCTCTCGTCTCCGGGCAGGCTGGCGCCAGGGCACCAGACCGGTCCCGGGCGGTTATTCGCTGGCCTGTCAAGCCGTTTTGGCACGTTCAACCGGATTCAGGACGAGGACGGTTGACTTGTTTGGGATGTTCGACAGGGACCGTAGAAGGAGGGTAGTCAAAGTATGACGGGATCGAGGAGAATGATCAACACTGACATGAGAATCACCGATTGCGGTACGAAGCCACTGGGACGATTGGTGTCTATGGAACTACTGTATAAGCCTATAAGGTACTGGTAGACTGTATAGCCACTCCAGTCAGTGAGCCACTACCCAACTCACTAGTGTATACTGTATAGTGTATACATGCAGTGTAAAGTGTAAACACACCGAGAAAGGCACACTCTAGCAAAAGCTGGGGACCAATAATTCAGGCCATCAATGACAACTCGACAACCAGTACCAGAACATTGATAATGTCAATAATAATAAACTCAGCTATGAACCATCTCACCTTCTTCCGAGCCCGTCAATTCAAGGACGACCGACTCGGAACGGGAGTGTGGCTCAAGCAGACCCTGATTGGTGTGTGTCTCTTTCCAGCCTGTCGGTCAGGATGCCGCGTGGAACACCCAGAGCGATCAGCCAAGAACCACATACACTGTCCATGTCTGCATGGTATGCCTCGCGGAGGACAATAAACCCTTGGAGAGTGCTGTAGTAAAGACTCAAAACTCTGACTCAGCAGAGTCAAGAGTAAGACTAGCCACTTTTCTTACGTTGCCCATGGTCATACATACCGTACATGATTACATGTTGATTATGCACCAGATTCCAAGTGAGCAGCAGACTCACCATTGACCATCCCATCACGCATGACAAAACTCAAAAACCGGGATAAATAGACCCGAACTGGGCGTGCCGGGTCTTGGCGAAACGGCTTTTTCCTTTTTTTTTCTTGACTTTCTTGCGCCGTTTTTCTCGGATTACCTGGTTGGACTGGACTGGATACCTATCTGGATACCTGGACAATGGGCGATCTTGCTGGTCGGACAGCATCCATATGAGCCGCAAAGGCCAATAGAGTAGTAGTCGAGGGGAACAGCCACAGCAATCACAACTGAGAAGAAGCAGAAGGAATAAGAATGACCGCCTCCTGACGTCGACTTGAATTCATCAGAGCCCGACGGGAAGGATGGGTCTTTTCGGGAGAGGTGGAGCAAAGGCACTCAAGCACCCGCAGTCAGGTCATGACTCAGCACTCCAGCCCGGAGGAGCTGCCACCATACATACATGGCGCTTGACTCGTCGAGGACCCGTCAGGGAGACGTCAAATGAAGGTGGGGTGTATGAACGGCCTACTCCTCGAGGCGGTAGTCTAGACGTTCTCTATACCCGTTTGAAAGGATGAGCCTGGATCAGAAGCCATCCAATAGAGTCTAGACAGCATGAAACCCTAAGATAGGTATGTACCAACTCATGGAGAATTGACTGCAGCCTGTCACTCATACCTTGAATATCTTGCAGGACTGCGGACCTACAATCATCTCCCTCGGTAAATTGATTGTCCGAGTGCTATCATGCGTGGAACGCATATCCGAGACCTTGCATACCTATTGGAAGTTACCTACGGTACTCTCGAACGTCCGAAAGCTGTCGTCTACGATGAGTATGGACTATGGAGTTATACTATAGGTGGGTATACTGGGTAGTACTAGCCTACTAGAAACCTCAGAGCTCAACCTTCATGCTTATAAAAGTACTCCTGTAGCTTGCTGCCCCAGGTACTGTGAGCGCGTAGGTAATTCTACAAGGCCGATAGTCCAGTTCAGTCCAGTAGATCAAAGCAGAGTACCACCAAAGCAGACCCATCGATTAGCGCACCTGAGGCCCCATCTGAGGTCACCACCCGGTCACGCAGTGAGAGTCACAATCTCTTCAGCGTATTGTGTCAGACGATCAGGTGGGGAAGCATGTTACTCACGTCGAGCATCTGCATTCATACGTCGGCTGCTACCTATGCATAGGACAGGACACGTCGAAGCCTCGCCTCACCTCGCCTGTGAGGTACAACTCCACTGATCGAACGGTATGTACTATGTGCTGTGAACTCGTGGACCTCGGGCAAAGTGCGTCCGCGTTCGGCTGCGGCGATGTCACAGGGTACTTTTCTCCCCCACCAGCCTCCATGCCCCCGATTCCTCCTGCACCGTCTTCCCTTCTTCCTGCAACTTCTCCAACACCAAAGAGATCCCATGCGATGCCGGGAGATGCAAAGTCTCCGGCACCCCCACGTAGATCTTCTGCACCAGCTGAAGTGGTGTCCACGCACGACGAGACTCGGGCTCGATGTCAGCGCTGCTCCTCCCCGAGGGCACCTCGAGTTGACCGTAGCGCAGCACGCGAATCACTTCGTCCTCGCGCTGTTGTCGATGCTGAATATACTCTTGGATGCGTGCCGGCGCGTTCTCGACCACCGCGCCGTGGCCGGGGTATCCGCGGCCGCGAACGCGTTCGCGCATGCGATGCAGACTCACCAGATAGGTGCGGAGATTCTCAAACACGGCGGTGCCGTGGCCGAGGACATCTACCAAGAGTTTAGCCAAGACGTTTTCACTTCTTCTCGATGGGTCATTCAAGTAGGTAGAAGAGCTGGACCCGTCACAAAAAGATGGATGAAAAAGAGACAACAGCCCAGGGGTGGTGACTCACTATCACCGGTAAACATGGCGTCCTCTTCCTCGAGCACAAACGCCATATGATCCTCCGTGTGTCCCGGCGTGAACAAGGCTTTCAGAGTGGCCCCCTCGACGCCAAATACCTGACCGTCCACGATAGTCGCGTAATCCTGCTCCAGGTCCGTGGGGCATTTGAACACCTGAACTTGGGGACAGAGCCGTTGCAGATCAGCCACGCCCCCGACATGGTCCCCGTGCCAGTGAGTCAAGAGAGCCTGGTGTACTGTGGCTTTCTCGTCGGTCAGCACAGTCTGAAGGTTCTTAACCCATGCTTCTTCGCCTTGGCCGGTGTCGATGAGGATGCGCTGATGCCCTCGGCCGACGAGGTATGTGTTTGTGCCTGTGATGGTGGTTGGTATCAGACGTACAATCTGTCATGCATCCCATGGACAAACTGCAAAATACAGAGATCAGGTAGGTAGGTACCTTGTAAAGTAAACTATAAGACCGAAGATCTAGGACGAGCAGGAGACAAAAGGGCGCCGAAGCACCCTCTTGCCCACTCCCATCCCAACTCAACAGTCAGCCACTCTGATCACTCATCAGACTGTACACGGGTGACAATCCGTATCATGCGCCAGGTTTTCCGCAGTCTCTTTACGCACCTTGCCCGGATTGGCACCCAGGATTCGAATCACCGAAGCGCTCAGTCGCTCCACCTCCGGAAGAGCCACCAGCGGCGTCGCCATTGCGGATGAACACGTGCTTCAAGGCTCTTACCCCAGCGTGATCTTCGTCGCGCCAGACACAATCAGATGGCTAGATGAGCTCAGCCCCTCTCCCTTGAACCATACAAT
This sequence comes from Penicillium ucsense, assembly GCA_014839625.1. NCBI lineage: Eukaryota > Fungi > Ascomycota > Eurotiomycetes > Eurotiales > Aspergillaceae > Penicillium > Penicillium ucsense. The sequence continues at coordinate 21,833 of WIWV01000051.1, read as the reverse complement.
AAGCTTTGAGAATAGAGGCAATAAGAACCCGCTCAGTTCCAATGTCGATATCGAATCGATCAAGCCGAGAGCAGCGCTTTAGTATCTCAAACCCCGAGATGAGCTAGACGCTCTGTGAAGATCAATGTCAAGACCACCGACGGAGTCTCAAACGTACATACGTAGATCTGTGCACGCTTCGCCGCGGCGTTCACCCTCTTTTTAAAGATGCAAGCCTCACCCGCGGGGTAGAAAGGACCGGGCCTCGGTAGATTAGCTCAGCCTCCATCAACCGGTAAGTCTCAACCAGGTACGAGACCTTATGGTGCACCAAAGTGACCAAACCCAACACCTCACGGGGGCTGGGGTGACTTGTGAGAGCCAGTGTGAGCCTTCAACGTCCACGAAGTGAGAAATAAGCTTACCCAAGTAAGAAACATGTGCCGCTCGATGTCTGGGCAGGATCAGGATTACGCCAGATTTGGACTGCCTACCCGCAAACTCGTCAAGGCTGCTTCTGTGCCCAGCTGTCTTGCACTACACTACTAGCAGGATGGGAAAAATCTGGATAAAACACGGAAATAATTCAACTGTATGCATGCTATCCTGGAAGACACACGGAAACATCGTGGTGAGAAAAATCAGATAAAATTATATCCAATGAGCCCACCCAAACAGGAATTGGGAATCCAACGCAAGGCCTGTGGCCGGGAAAAAGGAAAAAAGACAATAGGTCATGATAAGGTGTTTTTCTTCCAAGAAAGCACAACTCCTTCGTACCGGGCTCAAGAAAAAAAAAGTGAGTAAGAGACTAGCATGCATACACACACACACGAGAGACAGCGTGATAGGGGGGATAGTAGCAGTCTGTTGGTGAGTTTTCCGATAGCCAGCTATGTTCGCTCTCTTATTCGGAAGACGCTAAGCACATCAAGAGAATGTATTGTACATTCAATTCGAAACCACGAGAGAGGAGGGTGAGATGGCTCCGATGACTCGCGAGATCAAAAGGGGGAGATCATGTAGGAGAGAGTGAGAGAAGGAGGGAGAAATGAGGTATTAGAATTAATCCCCATTTAGTTGCCAGCCTTGCGGGCCATAGTGTTCAGGGCGGAACCGTCGTGGAACCACTCGATCTGAGACTCGTTGAAGGTGTGGCTGAGGGAGACGTCGAAGGCGGCGCTGCCGTCGGCGGGGTGGACACGGAGGGTCATGGGCTTGCCAACGGCGAGCTCAGTGCACATCAGGTCAACCTTGTCATCGGGGCGGATCTTCTCGTAGTCGGCGGGGTCGGTGAAGGTGAGGGGCAGCATACCCTGCTTCTTCAGGTTGGTCTCGTGGATACGAGCGAAGGAGCGGGTGATGATGGCGAGACCACCGAGGTGACGGGGCTCCAGAGCAGCGTGCTCACGGGAAGAACCCTCGCCGTAGTTCCAGTCACCAATGACGACCCACTGGACACCGCGAGCCTTGTAGTCACGGGCAGTGGCGGGGACGGCGTCGTACTTGCCAGTGAAGGCGTTCTTGACCTTGTTGGCCTCACCGTTCTCCTCGTTGATGGCACCGATCAACATGTTGTTGGAGATGTTGTCCAAGTGACCACGGTACTTCAACCAGGGGCCAGCCATGGAGATGTGGTCAGTGGTAGTCTTGCCCTGGCACTTGATCAGGATGGGGATGTTCTCGGCGTTCTTGCCGTCCCACTTGGAGAAGCCAGCAAGGACCTGGAGACGGTCACTGGTGGGGGAGACAGCAACGTTGACGGAGCTGCGGTCGGCGGGGGGAGCCTGGTAGGTGTTCTGGCCGGGGTCGTAACCACGCTCGGGCAGACCGTCACCAGTGGGGGGCTTGAGCATGAACTCCTTGCCGTTGGCATCCTTCAGCTTATCGGTGAGAGGGTTGAAGTTGAGGGTACCGGCAACGGTCATGGCAACAACGATGTCGGGGGAGGCGACAAAGGCGTGGGTGGCAGGGTTGGCGTCGTTACGGCCGGTGAAGTTACGGTTGTAGGAAGAGATGATGGAGTTTGCCTCGCCCTTCTTGACGTCCTTGCGGTCCCACTGACCAATGCAGGGACCACAGGCGTTGGCAAGGATGACACCGCCGTACTCCTCCATGGTGGCCATCTGACCGTCACGCTCAATGGTGGCGCGAATCTGCTCGGAACCGGGGGTGATGGTGAACAGAGACTTGGACTTGAGGCCGTGGTCGAGAGCATCGCGCGCGATGGAAGCGGCACGGGACATATCCTCGTAGGAGGAGTTGGTGCAAGAACCGATCAGACCAACCTTGAGCTCCTCAGGCCACTTGTTGGCCTTGACAGCCTCCTTGAACTGGGAGATGGGGGTGGCAAGATCGGGGGTGAAGGGACCGTTGATGTGGGGCTCGAGCTCGGACAGGTTGATCTCGATGAGCTGGTCGTATTCGGCACCCTCATCCTCACGGAGCTGGGCAGCGTAGTCACGGGAGAAGTCACCAATGTTCTGACGCTTGGTGGCCTTCAGGTAATCGTACATGCGGTCATTGAAGGGGAAGATGGAGGTGGTGGCACCAATCTCAGCACCCATGTTACAGATGGTACCCATACCAGTGCAGGACAGGGAGTTGACACCGGGACCGTGGTACTCAATGATGGCACCAGTACCACCCTTGACGGTGAGGAGACCAGCCACCTTCAGGATGATATCCTTGGGGGTGGTCCAGCCAGACATCTGACCAGTCAGGCGGACACCGATGACCTTGGGGGCCTTGAGCTCCCAGGGGAGACCGGCCATGACATCGACGGCATCAGCACCACCGACACCAATGGCAGCCATACCGAGACCACCGGCGTTGGGGGTGTGAGAGTCAGTACCGATCATCAGACCACCGGGGAAAGCGTAGTTCTCCAAGACGATCTGGTGAATGATACCGGAACCGGGCTTCCAGAAACCGATGTTGTACTTGGCGGTGGCGGAGGCAAGGAAGTCGTAGACCTCCTTGTTGATCTCGTTGGCACGAGCCAAATCCTTCTCACCACCAACCTGGGCCTCAATCAAGTGGTCACAGTGGACGGTGGTAGGGGTCTGAACAGAGGGCATGCCAGCGGACATGAACTGGAGGATAGCCATCTGGGCAGTAGCGTCCTGGCAAGCAACACGGTCGGGGCGCAGCTTCAGGTAGGAAGTACCGCGCTCGATCTCCTGACCGTGGGGGTCGTCAAGGTGAGAGTACAGGACCTTCTCGGCGTAGGTGAGAGGGCGCTGCAGGCGACCACGAACGATGTCGAGGTTCTCGGACATCTTCTTGTAGTTGATGTAGTTGCCCTTCTCGTGAATGGTCATCTCGACCTTCTTGTCCAGAGCATCGTTGTTGACGGTAGCAAAGGCCCGAGTTCCGCTGAGCTGGATGGGGGAAAATTGCTCATGTTAGTATCTTGGGGGGGGGAGTCATCATGCATCTTGTCGTCATGCCACGTTTTGCTCCCCGAATGAGGGTGGGGAACGCATTTTCGCGGTGACGACCGAGGAGAATCGACTGCTTACAAGGCGGAACTTGGGGGCCTGTGGATAAATCAGTTAGCGAAGCTGTTGACTCGACCACATATGTGGCTATCTCAAAAGGGTTCCTCGGGGCTTGTAAGTGAGCGATATCCGGGTGGTGTACATCGTCCCATCGCAAGCCGAGGAAGGATGGGTTGCGAACTTACCAGCGCACCGGCACGCGCAAGGCGAGTAGAAATCATGATGGAAAGCTTTCTCTAGAACGAGACAGCACAACGCATCCAAATGTAAGCAACCACCTTCACCTGTGGAAGCAAGAAAGAGAGGAGAATGGGAAGAGGAAAAGAAGGAAGAGAAAAAAGGGAAGCTTGGTGGTTTTGAGTGGGCGACAGAATTCGACTGGGACCGAAGAGCCGTAACCGCTGTTACCATGGCGATACGTGTCATACGGTATCGATACCCGGTGTTCCGCTGTTTGCTAGCCACAGCAGGGAAGACTGAAGAGGCTGGGGGAAGTGGAGCGACTGTCGAGCTGAATTTGAGTCTCTGGCAGACTAAAGTACATACCAAAGTAGATTATAACCATTGTACCAGTCTGCCAGGTTGACACATGGTCACGACTCACGACTCACCACCGAAGTAGGTAGTGAATAGTGTAGTCGTGTGGCTCTGATGTGCTCTCGAATGGAAAGTCAATTGTCTCTAGAGTTCTACTACTGACATCGGAGCTCTCCAATAGGCCTACGCCTCTCATTAGAAGCTACGCACAGTAACACTGAAGTCAAGCCCAGCCACACCCATCATCCGCGGCAAAGCTGGCAGCTGTCAATAAAATGGATGATGGATGATGGACAGTTGAACATGGCATCTTGGAAAGAACGTTGAAAGACCAGATTGATATCGGTCATGGCAATACACGGCATGTGATGGGGCCTGGACGCTGGCGTTCTCCTGGTCATCCAATCATTGAATTGACAATTACACGCATGGGACACGCCAACCCCAGAAAGGCAAGATCCGGTGCCAGGGCCAAGAGCAACGGACTGCGGACTGAAGGACGGATCGTCGGATACTGTAAAATCATGGGCGAAAAAATAGGTAAATGACACCGTGGACGGAGAGGAATGTGCAGTCGTACATTATTATCATTATACTGAATCATGGATACTATTGTATGGGAGGTATCGAACTCGGCCTGTCCTCCGTAAGGTTGCTCCTTGGTTCCCCAGACTCTCAGTCGCTGGAGAGTCAGGATATGTACACCGAGGCTTGGATTGACGGGCGGTCTTCTACAGCTTGAAAAGATGTGCCGGTGACCGCGAAGGTCTTAAATGGAGCCATTGGCTAGTCTGAACTACTGCAATAGCAGTCTCTATTCCGAGAGTACTCTCTAGTGCTGTCCACAGAGTTGTCCGTGTCTATCATACTTCGTCTCATCGAGAGACAATCCGGCGCAGTCCTCCTTGTTGACATAAAAGATGGCCGCAACAAGAACTGCGGAGCAGCATGCCGCGATGCAAACGTCATAAATTACTCATTTCGAGGAGAACTTTCGATACCGTCAGAAAAACCAAGAATACAGTACCACGTCCCGTAACCCGGTGACCACCCCCAGCTGAGCCGAGGCGTGCCGACTGCGTGTTCCGCTGCGGCCCAGCGGTCGACCGCCAATCAAACCCGAGGTGTTTCGAAGGTCTCTTTTCCAGTTTCCGTTCCCCCTCAGCGCTGCCCACGGCCCACAAACCGAAGCGGACAACAATTTCGAGTCTCAAACCTCGAGCCCTTTGGCCCCAGCTGCCCCCCCCTGTGCTCCACTTGGGCTCAGAAGTTACATCCGCAATCGGCACTAACGGGTTTTTTTCCTCTCCATCACTCCAACGACGAGCATTTGGAGATACTAGCAGCCCGAACTTCAAGATGGGTGCTCTTCGCAGAATCAAGACGAAGCGTCGCACAAGGTATGCGCCTGCTGCGGCGTGGATGGCCGTTCCGCCTCGATGATGATGGGATCGCTGACCACCTGCGCAGAGATTACGACCAGGTCCTGGCCGACCTTGATTCCCCGCGCCACTTGTCGCAATACAAGGAGACCAAGGATGTCGAGGATCTACCGGGATTAGGACAGCACTATTGCATGGAGTGCTCCAAGTGGTTCGAGAGCGATTACAACCTCAAGGCCCATACGAAGGGCAAGAATCACAAGCGCAGGTGCGTGGCGCCTTGAGCCTCATCTTTTCCCCGTCCGCGCCAGTTTGCATTGCAATCGCTAATCAGTTCATTGTTCACCGTTAGACTTCGTATTCTCAAGGAGGAACCTCACAGCCAGAGAATCGCTGAGGCTGCGGTCGGACTCGGTGCCGCGGATAATGTTCAGCGTCGGCAGGACGACAACGTGGAGATGAAAGATTGAGCTGGACTCTGAACTCTTCAAAATTTCACCACAATTCTCGCCTGTCCAGAAAAGATGGCCCTACAGCTACGGTCTCTCGCTATGAACACCACGGCCTTGTGCTTGGCCGTTGCTGAGCCCACAAAATCATGCGCCATGAGTTCTATCTCTCATTGCTTGCATCCCGCTCCACGACTTTTCTTTTTTCTTTTTTTTTTTTGGCGCTGGTGGCCACCTCCGTGTCACGTGAGATCTGTCGATAGATGTGCCGATTTTCGGCGATTTTCACCTGTCTCCCGGCCGATGGATCCATGGATGGAACAAGTGCCGGCATCGGCTCACACCACATGCGCGAAATTTATTTCCTTGCGAACCAGCGTCCGCAGTGATACCGAGTAAATAATGCCCAGACAGGTGTACCAGTTTGCCAGAATCAAGTCTAACCGTAACTGGATTTCGGTCTACAGCATTGTGACAATTGTGGAAATGGTTGTGGTCGCGGGTGCTACACTTTGTCACATTCTAAATCCTAAGGTCCATCTTCATGATCTCACACTAGACATACGAACTATTCATCCTTCGACACGTAGATGATTAGTGACAGGCGCTGGCGCACTCGCGGCACCGAATGCCTTCATCAGCCATTCATAGGCAGCCCACTACGATTTGAGTATCAGTCTCCTGATTCTGCTCGAAGTTCCATGCATGTGGGGGGTACCTAGAGAGGAAACGTACCTGAACAGCGTTGACAATAAAGGCTCGAATGCTGCAGATCCCGAGGCCCCGATAAAAGGCACCCACGCCCTCGGCCCGATAGACTTCACGGGCGAGCTGCATGGAATTCAACGTCGGGCGGCAGGCTCGCAACAGACCCTGACTCTCTGGGTGTGCGGGGAGAGGCGGCCTTTCTTGCATCGTCTGCGCCTGCAGACGAGTCTTGATCATGTCCAGGGGAAAGACAGACCCCCAGGTGACAATGCCCGCAATGCCACCGCACAGGAGAATCTTCACCGCGGACTGATGGGCGCTTTCGTTCTCAACTGTCATGAGTCGTTTGCATAGTTCGTAAGACCAGAAGCTGACCATAGGAAAGAGAGAAGGTGTGTCAGTCAATCGTTTGCGCATGACCGGGCGAAGTCAACGGGTGGGGGAATGGACTGGATCCTCGTACTAGAAACCGTAACCGATGGAATCTCGCGCACTGGTGATTGCGCCTCCATAGTACAGGCCTTGCAAGCCTCGAGTACGACAGATGTCTTTGGCGACAGTCCAGGACGAGACTTCCGGGCGAGAATCCAGCTGCGCTCTACACTTAATAAACTCCGTGGGAGAGGAGATGGACCAACTGGCAAGACCGCCTGCGGCGCCAGCTATCCAGATTTTGTAGAGAGGGACGCCGTCTGGATTTGTAGGATCTACTAGACTGCTATCCATTGCCTTCAAGGAGCGATTATACGCAACGAACAGCAGAGCATTGAGAGCGCCATAGCCAAGAATCGGTGCGGCCGCGCCTGAAAAGTGGAATTGTTAGAAACGTTGGCTTCCGAAGCAATGAGAAGCTCGAAGTTAGATATCTCGAAAATTTCAAGACGACAACTGACCTCGCACCAGGGACCGGGCTCTCTCAACACGGCTCAGCTGTGATTGGCCGGGTACATCTCTTGATCGGCCAGCTTGAAGTCGGACTTTGATCACATCCAGAGGATTGCCAATGATGATTCCGAGAGCGCCGCTGATGTATCCAGCCCAGAAATCAGGAGACATGGAGCTTCGATATGTGATGAATGTGCAAATGTCCAACCCCGCGAACTTGTCGGCAACCCCCAACTTGGCTGACCTACTCCATAGCGGGGAGGACCGCCATGATGATAAGGTCACGTGCACTCGCGGCACTTTGGTGTTGTAGGCAGACGCGAGGCTTGAACGAGGCATGAGCGCGTCGGTGGCGACTACCCCAACAACATATTATTTTCGACTCTAGCGGATCATTCATATTCTTACAGGGGGCGAATTTAACAGTTTTGTCGTTTTCATCTGCTCAGCTCTCGTCATTTACTATCTGTGATGTATGAATCCTCCCTTTGCCACGAGCCGAGAGGAAGATTGACTCACATGCGTGACAGGTATCGCCCTCGGCCGGTCGCTACTGTGGACGGCAACGTCAAGACTCCATTACAGCCAAAGTCCGTCAATGTACTAGATCGCCTCATTAAACCCTTCAAATGTCCCGGTTCCGCAACGCATACGCGAGTATCCGAAAAACCGGCAAGGAAGAGAAGAAAGGTGAACTACGCAGATGCCGATGGCAGCGTGGAAGACGGTGCTGAAAAAGCATACACAAATGACGACCGGCTGGCGCTAGCGACTCGAGAAGTGAACAAATTCCCCGTCTTCAAGCCAAAAGACTCCGATACAGCATTCAGACAGAAGTTCAGGATCCCCTTGGTCAACAAGGACACCGGTGAATACAATGCAGGACGAGCAGCTCCTACCCTGGGCATGCGACAAGGCGCCACGTTTGTGGCGAAACCACTGCACGACCCGAGTGGAGAGTTTGCAATCGTTCTATACGACCCCACTGTTGATGATGTTCCTGAAGAAGTCGACTCAAAGGCAGAAGAGTCGAAGGAGTCCGCTGAGCCCAAGTTGGACGAGCCTCTAGTACATAAAAGCCTAGCAGATATATTGGGCATTAAGAAGAAGGTTGAAGGAAGGCCAAAAGTACCTGTTGTTATTGATCCAAGACTGTCAAAGATCTTGCGACCACACCAGGTGGAAGGAGTGAAGGTACGAGACAGTTTCACCTAGATGACTAGATGTCCGCTGACTTTCTCTACCGAGCAGTTTTTGTACCGTGCTACAACTGGACTAATTGATAAGAATGCAAATGGCTGCATCATGGCAGATGGGATGGGTCTGGGAAAGACAGTAAGTACTTGAAGTATTCTTGTTGACAAGGAGCCTGTGGACTGACTATCTTAGTTACAATGCATCTCATTAATGTGGACATTACTCAAACAAGATCCAGAGGCAGGAAGGACGACAATACAGAAATGTGTAATCGCATGTCCATCGAGTCTGGTGGGTAATTGGGCCAATGAGTTGACAAAATGGCTGGGCAAAGATGCTACCACGCCTTTTGCCATTGATGGCAAGGCGTCCAAGGCTGAGCTTATTTCTCAGCTCAAGCAGTGGGCTATTGCGTCGGGGCGGAGTGTCGTCAGACCCGTGCTCATTGTATCCTACGAGACACTTCGCATGTACGTCGACGTTCTCAAGGATACTTCGATCGGTCTGCTTCTGTGTGACGAGGGACATCGCCTCAAAAATAAAGAGAGTTTGACGTGGATGGCCCTGAACAGTCTCAATGTCAGTCGCCGCGTGATTCTGTCCGGCACGCCTATTCAAAACGATCTGTCGGAGTACTTTGCTTTACTCCACTTTGCTAATCCCAATCTTCTGGGTTCGCAAAATGAGTTCAGAAAGAGATTCGAGATTCCCATTCTTCGTGGCCGAGATGCGGCCGGTACCGAAGAGGACAGAAAACTGGGTGATGAACGCTTGCGAGAGCTGTCCGCCATTGTCAACAAGTTCATCATCCGCCGCACCAACGACATTCTATCCAAGTACTTGCCTGTGAAATACGAGCATGTGGTGTTCTGCAATATGGCGCCTTTCCAATTGGACCTCTACAACCACTTTATCCAGAGTCCCGAGATTCGCAGTCTGCTTCGAGGCAAAGGCAGTCAACCTCTGAAGGCGATTGGAATCTTGAAGAAGCTCTGCAATCACCCCGACCTGCTGAATCTCTCCGAGGATCTTCCAGGCTGTGAGCACGCGTTCCCTGAAGATTATGCACCTCCGGAAGCCCGTGGGCGTGATCGAGACGTGAAAACCTGGTATTCCGGCAAAATGATGGTGCTGGATCGGATGCTTGCCCGAATCCGACAAGATACGAATGACAAGATTGTGCTCATCAGTAACTACACCCAGACCCTGGATCTGTTCGAAAAGCTTTGTCGATCGCGTGGATATGGCAGTCTACGATTGGATGGTACCATGAACATCAAGAAGCGAACCAAGCTCGTGGACAAGTTCAATAACCCGGATGGCGAGGAGTTTGTTTTCCTGTTGAGCAGCAAGGCCGGTGGATGCGGTCTCAACCTGATCGGTGCCAACCGGCTGGTGCTATTCGATCCTGATTGGAACCCGGCTGCAGACCAACAAGCCTTGGCTCGTGTCTGGCGTGATGGCCAGAAGAAGGATTGTTTCGTCTACCGATTCATTGCCACAGGGTCGATTGAGGAAAAGATCTTCCAGCGTCAATCTCATAAGCAGTCGCTATCTTCTTGTGTTGTTGACTCTGCCGAGGATGTGGAGCGCCACTTCTCTCTTGAGTCGCTGCGAGAGCTCTTCCAGTTCAAGCCCGAGACTCGCAGTGACACGCATGACACATTCAAGTGTAAGCGCTGTCGCGAAGACGGTACACAGTTTGTCAAGGCTCCGGCAATGCTTTATGGAGACACCAGTTCCTGGAATCATTTCGTCAACAATGGGGAGAATGGTCCCTTGGCCAAGATTCAGGACCTGCTCATCCGCCAGGAGACTGGGGAACGGGATGTGTCATCGGTGTTCCAGTACATCAGTCATTAGATAGATATACATAATAATCCCCGATGCAATGATCATAATGAAGCAGCCTTTATGAAGTCGATATTGATGTTTACGATGCGAAGTGACGCAGAAGAAACTACACAGTTTGCTTCCTGCAGAACCCCTGTCCTTTCATGAACTCACAACACGTACCTCTCTCCTCGGGTGTACGATGCCGCCCTTATAAGTAGAGAGCACTTATGTATTAATACTTTTATTTGGTGCATCCAGCCCTCATTCAGATCACTCGCGGATACTCCCTCATCTCAGCAGTCGAGCGACTTCCCGATTCATGTTGCAGCTTGTCCACGTGGTTTACACGCGGCCACCGATATATCTTGAAGCTCCGGGTATAGCGCGCATGCTGTGGATCAACCTGGGAGAAGTGATGCACTCGGCAGTCATTTCCAGTCATCGAGACCGTTCCGAACTTTCCAATCTTCCCACTCGTCTTAATATGATATAGAAATATACTTTCATCCTTTCAGTCATTGAGATCAGCATACGAGCACTTGGTGGCTGCATGCGTGCCTGACGCCGCAATTGCGATAAGGTTGGACCGCAATCCGGGCGCGCAATCAATGATTGCCGTAGTACCGATACGGAGTTCACACGAGCGCTAGTGAGCTCTAGCTCAAGTGGATTCCACACTGCTCAAAATCCAGATCAACAAAAACAGAACAACAAAGACCATATCCACCTCCAGTTTCAGACCTAAGTTGTCCGATCGGCGTCAAGATACCATTCTCAAGGGGTCAGCATTGGCTCCGAGACATCTGATTCAGACCAGGTCAAGACTTCCAGCCATTGCTGACTTACGTCATACGCCGCTTTGACTCCTCAGCATCTCCGCGTTGACAACACACTCCCCCACCTCGGAGCTGTTGATTTGATCGTCACAAGGAACAGCTTGAGCACGAAGCCGTTCGAACGTCACAACCTTCTTCTTCTACAGCACCTCAGAGCTAGATCGGATCTGTGGTCTGCGACGAGAGGACGCTTGAGCTATACCATTCCCACAATGACCAGTGCCTAGTCGGCGTACTCAACAGTTATCTTCTCCAGATCTTGGAGCGATGGATAACTCAATACAGCGACTACTCAATGACAAGCTCTATGACAAGAGGAAGCAAGGAGCTCTAGAGTAAGAACCGAACCATGATGGTACTTTTATTGCTACACCGCCGCTAACGAACCGTATCGCCTTCAGGTTGGAGAAGATCGTCCGCGATGCCGTTATTAAAGGAGACTCGGAAAGGATTGGAAGGATAGTCGAACAGCTGTGCCACGACTATGCCTATGCTGTACATCAGCCTCACGCTCGGAATGGAGGTCTGATTGGGTTGGCAGCTGCCTCGATCGCGCTAGGATCAGTGAGTCACCCTGTGGCTTCGAAACCAACAACCGTCACGAGGTGCTAAATAATGAACCTGTTAGGAAGGAGTTGCGCAGTATCTGCGAGAAATTGTACCGCCGGTCCTAGCATGCTTCACCGATCAAGATGCACGAGTGCGCTATTATGCCTGCGAAAGCATGTACAACATTGCCAAGGTGGCTAAGGGGGAAGTTCTTGTCTACTTCAATGAGATTTTCGATGCTCTCTCAAAAGTACACAGACTTGATATACGCTGTATACACTCACAGAGGCTAATTATCTACTTCTAGCTTGCCTCGGACTCGGAACTTTCGGTAAAAAACGGCGCGGAGCTCTTGGATCGACTGGTGAAAGACATTGTGGCTGAATCGGCGGCCTCATACGTCTCAGTGCTGCAGCTGTCAGAGAAAGCAGCAGCCGATTCAGAGGATGCAAATGACGACGATCTCCCGACCGCGTTCTCGCTGGCTAAATTCATCCCGCTACTGAAGGAACGAATCCACGTCATCGGCCCATATACACGAAACTTCTTGGTGTCGTGGTTGACACTTCTCGACACCATACCTGATCTTGAACTGGTCACATTCCTGCCGGAGTTCTTGGAAGGGCTGATCAAATTTCTGGGAGGCCCCCACAAGGAAGTCAATGTTGCCACTCAAGGCCTCTTGGAGAGATTTTTGGGGGAGATCAAAAGAATCACGCGAGTGAAGAAGGGCCTTGAAAAGAGCCAAAAAAGCCAGGAGAGCCGTAGGCGCTCTGTGACGAGCGACACTGTGAGCTCCAAAACGCGGCAGTCGGTCGACAGCAATGGAGCTGACGAGGCGGAGAAAGACGACGTTGCCGTGGACGATTCCGCTGCATCAGATTCCTTATTTGATGAAGAGACGATGCAAGCCGACGGCGATTGGATTCCTGGGCAAGACGTGCAAATAGATTTCCCGAAAATCCTGGATATTCTCGTCACCTTCGTGGACACCTCATATGGTAATTGTGTCCGCTTCCCTGATCCTCTGCTTGCAGTCTGACTTACCAATAATAGAGGAGGAAATGCAACTCACAGCGCTTCGCTGGATCGATGCATTTTTCGAGATCAGTCCCGAAGACATTCTCCCGTTTGTCCCTCGGTTATTGACCCAAGTACTTCCGGCAATGTCAAGTGGTGCAGATTCTGTGCGGCAAGCAGCAAATCGCCTGAATAAGTCCTTGCTCGAATACATATATTCTCTGTCAGACGACGATATCGAAGAACCCGCTCTCAACTCATCAAAGATTCCTTCCTTCACCAACAGTCGCGACAGCATTGACAGGAAGATGTCAGACATCTCCGCCTTTGACCCTAGAAAGGCGGGGCAGGAGTCTTCAAGGGCTCCAACACCTCGCGACAGTATTATTTCAGCGCCGCCTCAGCCGGTAGACCTCGACTATGCAGCTGCGGTCAACTCCCTTACGCTTCAATTTTTGAACGAGCATGAAGCCACTCGGGTAGCTGCGTTAACTTGGCTGATTATGCTACACCAGAAGGCCCCGCGTAAGGTCGTCGCATTCAACGATGGGACGTTTCCCGCATTGTTGAAAACATTATCCGATCCAGCAGAAGCTGTTGTGACAAAAGATCTGCAATTGTTGTCCCAGATATCGCGGAATAGCGAGGACAGCTATTTCACATCCTTCATGGTCAACTTGTTACAATTGTTCTCGACCGATCGACATCTGCTGGAAGTTCGCGGTAATTTGATCATTCGTCAACTGTGTTTGAATCTTAGTCCAGAACGAATCTATAGGACTTTGGCCGACTGCCTGGAGAAGGAAGAGGTAAGATATGATCACTTCCAGTCATTAGCGCGATCATGACTAACAACCTACAGGACCTCGAATTTGCTAGCATCATGGTCCAAAATCTGAACAACAACCTTATCACCGCGCCTGAACTATCTGACATGCGAAAGCGATTGAGGAACCTTGACACAAGGGTGCGATATCAATACTAAGAAACCTATGACTATGGACTCGGAGAACAAGAACTGACACGGAAACTTAGGATGGCCAAATGTTTTTTGTCGCCCTGTTTCGGTCCTGGTGTCACAACGCCGTGTCGACGTTTTCTTTATGTCTCCTTGCGCAGGCTTATGAGCAGGCTTATAACCTCTTGCAAATCTTGTAGGATTAAGCCACTTTTGATGTCGCAAGTCGTCTACGTTTCTGACCATCACAGTGCTGAACTTGAAATGACCGTCAATATGCTCATCCAGATTGACAAGCTGGTACAGCTCCTTGAATCACCCGTGTTCACATGTACGGTCACCAGATGAAGTCCTCCTCGCTTGTGTACATGCTAACCTCCATAGACCTCCGTCTTCAACTGCTCGAACCCGAGAAATACCCCTACCTGTACAAATGCCTCTACGGTGTCCTCATGCTCCTGCCCCAGAGCTCCGCCTTTGCCGCCCTCAAGAACCGATTAAACAGCGTCAGCAATATCGGTTTTCTCCATGGTGGTCCCCGCAGGTACGCAAATGGAGTTCCCACTGTCCTTCCCAAAGGTACTCCTCCACGTCCCAGGCCACACGTACTGATGAGTCCCATTAGCACATCTCAAACCACGCCGTCCTTTGACCGCTCTTCCGGAACCCGGCTCAAAAGTCGGGATGATATTCGCTGGACCGAACTCCTCGACAAATTCAAGGCTGTTCAAGAACGAGCACGACGTGCACAGGCTGCCCAACGACACTCAATGGACTCCACTGACTCATTGCAGAATCCTTCGCTCAGTGCCGCGCTATCTGCGGCCACTGCTGAACGGACACGAGACCGACCTGGCATACCCGATACTTCTCGTGCAGGATTACTCGGTTCTATTGGCACTGGTATGGGCTCCATGACTGGAACCTCCGGCACAGTGGGAAGTATTGCTCGCGGGGTAGCCGAATCCAAGCCATCAGGCTCCTCATCGCTTCTCAGTTCTGCCCACAAACACAAGTCGAGCCTGCCTAACCTGGGCCGTCTAGGCATCGGCGGCCGTAAGTCGAAGAGGTAATGTATCGGATGGAAAGACGGGAGATGCCATCTGATAATGTAACTAGCTTTTCCATCAGTCACTGCAACAATCTTGCGAGCTTTACAAAGCATGGGTACGCCCAAGGCCCCGACTTTTATCAGTCTCCACTGTAGTTGAAAGAATCGCGCCAGCGTCGCCACGCACCACGTTCTATCAGTCTAGTAGATGCTTCTATACATGACTTGACGCTGACCGCGAACGCGCTGAGATTGTGGTTTCCAGGCACTTTCTCGTTCACACATAACGCCCCCCCCTTCTTCCTCTCCATAAATACCGTTACTTCCTTCTCTCTGACTTGCAAGCCTTCAATCCTCCAAACACTTCTGTTTCCGTACTGGAAGCCCTTCCAACCTAACACCGACACTTCCGATTTGATTGACCTACAGTCATCTACTTACTTTCGCCATCTCCAAGCTGCGAAATTCTATGATTTTCGAGTCTCTTGCTGGATACTCGCATCTAGCCTACCGTCCTCTTGGTATTTATAGATCGTTATCAACCTCAACCCACTTGATTGATATTTCGTTTGCCCTCCCTTTCACACCACTTTGAACCCACTAAATCCACTAACAGACCTATGACAGCCCGGCAGTCATCCAGCTCACATCATTATGGATCGCCAACTCACCAAGAGCGTCTCGACCCTGAAGATCAATCTCACAGCGGCTCAGCGTGTCCTGTCGTCTCCCGAGTTGCTTAGCCGCATTCTATTCTGGGATGCTCCAAGCCATAAAGCTGAGCTGTGGGAGTACGATTGGATATTCCCTCGAGACCGCTTCATCAAGTACGCCTTGGTCAACTCGATCTGGTTCCACGAAGCAATGCGCTTCGTGTGGTGGAACGGCCTGTCTCTGGCCAAATTGGGCGCAATCGACAGCATGGCTCCCCTGCGGCGGGTGTTGTACTTGAAGTACGTTGTGCACGTCAACTTTCACAACGACTCGCGAGGCCAGTTCGCCAGTGTTCAGAACCGAATATGGAGAGGGCTGATGTTCCCTGCGCTTCGCGTGGCAACCCTCCATGTCCGTCCCGCGCAGCGACTGCTTTCTCTGCCGGAGATTCGCGCTCCGAATCTAGAAAAGCTGACGCTCAACGTTGTGGCGGCATCAAACCTGCAAGATCCCATCGCTCTCTGCGATGAGCGGACAAGACAGAGACTCACTGCGCGTATCGTGGTAAGTGCTTCCGCGATCACACAAGGACATAAAGTTCATTGTAATCGAGTGATTGAAAATGACAATGGATTGTCGTCATAGAAAATGTTCCCTCACCTGCGCAAGGTGACAATCATGCTGCCACGAGGCACCACGTTAAAGCCCAGCGATGTCCAGCATCTCCAGGAATCGCTGCCACGAGTCGATATCAGCATTGGCTCTGCGGAATTGGAGGATGAACCTCGAGGAAATGAATTGCCCCTGGCTTGTGCGAGCGAGGTGTCTCGATAGGAACTGCTTCCACAAGCAAATTTCTCGACGGGAAAGGATACTGTTGCTTACTGTTTCGAGAGAAGGGCAGGGTGCATGACTTGATGACTGACGATATCGTTGATTAATGACGTAGTGTTCTATTAGCTTCCGATTTTGCACCGGCAGCCACGGCGTTTTGCTCGTTTTGGTAGGCTGCGTAGGTAGTTCTATGCAGAGCCGAGAACTGCACACCGAAAGAGAGTGTAGGTTCTTGTTTTGACATTGAGTCGTTCACAGCAGGACGCCAAAGGCCAGACCGTTCGTAGCATACACACCACAATGCCACCCTGGGGGCCTTCGGTCATACGCTCAAGGCCCAAGCAGACGTGCTTTTCTATAGCCACATATCCGGATCCTAGTACTGGTGCCTCGCACCGGAAAAGTCACCAATACCAATATCTGATGCCACTGCTCTTAACGCCTAAATTTTATACAAGATGCAAGGAGCTCTGCCCGAGAAAACAACAAGATCCACCTCAAGTACACAAAGAAGCTGCCATCAGATTCCTACAAGGCTTTGGAGTCCGTGCGCCCAGTCTCTTTGATCTCCACCGATCCATCCTTTCGAATCTCGGCAACGCTTTGTCGAATGCCCAGAAGCTCGTTGTTCAACGATTCAACTGTGCGTGAGATCTCGGCCTCTGTGGGGGTCGCTTTCCTGACTTCATGTTGATCTGGGCGGATACTGATTCCTCGAGGAGCATCGGCAAGCTCAGTGATCTGACGTTCAGAAAGAATGTCGTTCACTCGAGGCCCACGGGACTGCATGAGAACAGTGGCAGGTCCATCGAATTGCAGGAACAGCTGTAAAGCAAGGGTTAGTCATCGACGGCCACAGCCGTGAATGCGATTGGGTAACTCACTCTATCACCCCAGAAGGTCATTCTAGACCATGTCCTGATCCTGTGGAGGATACTCATGGTTTTTTTCCAACCCTGGGAGGCCGAAACGTCACGTACAAACTTGCTTTTTTGAAGCAGACGTGGGAGGCTCTTTAGGCCAGGGACCTGGAAGCTCAAGGTTGTAGATTTGAAGCGGTAAGGGCGAGGAGGGTCGGAAGACATTGTATAGGCGACAACATTGCTATGCAGAGAGAGCAAATCAGTATCAACAAGCTCGCTTCTCATAGTCATCTAGCAGAACTCACCTGGGATGCACGATGTATTGTTCGCCCTGTTTCAACTCCACAGAGTAGACCTGGCCCTGGCCTACCAATGCGATCAATCCCCGACCTGTGACCGCCGAGCTTCCCCAGTGCGCCATGCTCTGTATTGCAAAAAATTAGTCAACCGTAGCAGTCCTGTGCTCAAGTTCAGAAGACGTACGAGGCTGGTGTCTATCGTTGGCTTGATGGACAAGGACCGGCCCGTCCATGCTAGAAGAGCGCGTCTCTGGGCGACCATCCAGTCTACCGAACCATTGAGGTTGACCACCGCAAATGAAGTTGTCGGTGATCGAACGGATATGAGGGCTGTCACAGGGCTGGCAGAGGAGACCTGGAAAGGTGTGAGCTAGGGCCGTGCAACCACCGGTTTCTGCATATTGAGAAATTTACCTTTTGGTATAAGAAAGGCACTCCTAGAGGAGCTCTGCGAAAAGGCTCAAGAACACTCAACGTTGAAACAACCTGGTGCGCCCGTAAGAATTAATGCCCCTTCAGACTCAGAAGTGCTCTGAGATGACATACATTATCTGCCTTGCCGCTCAATCCCACCAACGTTCCACGGCGCGTGTACAGGTTCTGCGAAGCCGACAAGGACACCGAAAGCAATGAGTACGGAGCGCCAACGACGTCGAAGCGTGCATCTATGACAAATCATTTAGCTGGATCCCCACAAGACAAATTGTCATTTGGAGTCTCGAGTCAATTTCTCATACCTCGCGATTCAGCGAAACTGGGTGTGCCGGCGAGAGGCAAATGGTCGCCGTTGACGGTAGGCTCGGCCGATGGCGTCGCACGAATTTGAACAAATCTGACCTGTCGGTGGGTTTTAGGCACAACTCGGGTCCAGGACAGAGTCCGGGCCCCTCGCTGAAGCGCTGGACTCATTATGTCTGAATGGAAGCCGTGGAGCGCAAAGCTTTGTCGGGCTCTACGTCAGTCGTTCCTGGAAGCTCGCAAGGGAAAGAAGGCCGGGAAATTGTGGCGCCGGCACTCGTGGCTGCGGCGAGCGGCGAAGCGGAGATACGACTAACACCACGCCCGCATTTAATGTTCGATTGCGACATTCTCAACTTGCCTCATTAGAGAGCATTACGCACGACAACGGCGCTTGTTGGTAAAGAGCGGGTCTCAATATTGGGGCTTCTCGTTAATTTTGACCTCTTCACCTTTGTCTTATAAGTTGGCTTTGTTCTCTCTATCTGCTGCTCTATTTCCGACTCTCCGCACAAGACCGAGGCTTTCCTCCGAAGCCGGCAGCCCCCACGATCGTCCTTCTAACGGATCCGTCGCAAGAGCACGCGCGCACGCAGTCCCGCTCTACTACCCTTCAATATGCGACTGTGACCTTGGCAATTGCTTCAGATATCACTGAGTGGTCACATCATCTTGCAATTCGCAGCCATGCTGCTGAGAGCCGCTCGCGCTCCATCTTGGCGCACTGCGCCGCGCACGCATCCGAGCTTCGCCAGCCGGCCACAGTGGACGATGCCAAAAAGTGCCCTGCATCGAAGTATTCGGCTACAATGGTTTCATTCGAGTCGTTTCTGTCGAAACCAGTCGACTGATGGAAAAGATCCTTCCTCTGCTCGGAACAATGCTCCAACCGCCATCACCGGCTCCGACGTAGCTGGCGCAGCTTCCACTGAGAAACCTGGTGGCATTACGGCTAAAACAGCCCCGAAGAAGGATTTATTGAGCGAGTCAGCTATCGCGAACAAAGATCAAAGGCGGGCAGACTGGGCTATAATGCGTGAAATGGCCAAATATTTGTGGCCCAAGGTATCAAATTGGCTCCCTCAACGGGCCCATGGGATAGAAGGTTGACCACATGTGATAGGATGACTGGGGCACCAAGCTCCGAGTTGGCACAGCGCTCTCGCTACTTGTAGGCTCAAAGGTATGTAGACCACAAGGAGGGTCATAGATGTCTGCCCTCCGTCTTACTCTGTCTATCTAATCGAAGTTCGCTGACAGCGCATGTAGATTCTTAATGTTGAAGTGCCTTTCTACTTCAAGAACATTGTTGACTCGATGAATATTGATTTCGCGACGATGGGTGGGACAGCGTACACCGTGGCGGGCTCCATGATCATTGCATGTAAGTAATGAGGCTTGAATGACTGTAACGAGCCAATGCTAAAGTTGTTGGAAAAGACGGCGCAACCCGCATAGGAGCAACTGTGTTCCAAGAACTTCGTAATGCAGTCTTTGCCAGTGTCGCCCAGAAGGCGATCCGAAAAGTCGCACGGAACGTTTTCAATCACCTATTACAACTGGATCTCAACTTCCATCTGTCACGTCAAACTGGTGGTCTCACTCGCGCCATCGATCGGGGTACCAAGGGTATTAGCTTTTTGCTCACCTCCATGGTCTTCCACGTTGTACCAACTGCTTTGGAGATTTCTCTCGTCTGCGGAATTTTGGTAAGCTGTTCCACTGCTCCGATTTCCAATGAGTGGTGCTCCTCTTTTGGATGACTTTTCTTTGCTCATGCCTCTCCAGACCTACCAGTACGGTTTACAATTTGCAGCCATCACAGCTACTACCATGGTGGCCTACACAGCCTTCACGATTACGACCACTGCGTGGCGCACCAAATTCCGACGACAGGCCAACGCCGCCGACAACCGCGGTGCTACCGTTGCTGTTGACTCGCTCATCAACTACGAGGCTGTCAAATATTTCAACAATGAAAAGTTCGAGGTCGCTCGATATGATAAGGCTTTGAAGCACTACGAAGATGCATCCATCAAAGTCACTACATCTTTGGCTCTTCTCAACTCCGGCCAGAACATGATCTTCTCCACTGCGCTGGCTGCCATGATGTACCTGGCTGCTGACGGAGTGGCTACCGGTACGCTCACCGTAGGCGACTTGGTCATGGTCAACCAGCTCGTTTTTCAACTCTCCGTACCGCTCAACTTCCTGGGGTCCGTGTACCGTGAACTGCGCCAATCTCTGCTGGATATGGAGACTCTGTTTAACCTGCAGAAGGTGAACGTTAACATCAAAGAGAAGCTAAACGCTCAGCCTCTTACCCTCCGAAAGGGTGGAGAAATTCGATTTGAGAACGTGACTTTTGGCTATCACCCCGATCGTCCCATCTTGAAGAATGCGACTTTCACCATCCCCGCCGGCTCGAAGTTTGCCATTGTCGGCCCCAGTGGATGCGGCAAGTCTACCATTCTTCGCCTGCTCTTCCGCTTCTATGACACACAAACCGGCCGCATCTTGATCGATGGCCAGGACGTGCGTGATGTGAGCCTCGACAGCCTTCGACAGGCTATTGGTGTCGTCCCGCAAGATACACCGCTCTTTAACGATACAATCGCGCACAATATTCGCTATGGTCGAATTGATGCTACTGATGAAGAGGTTCGACATGCTGCCGAGCGCGCTCGAATCAGTGAACTGATTGAGCGTTTACCGGACGGGTATGAGACGGCGGTCGGCGAGCGAGGCATGATGATTTCGGGTGGTGAGAAGCAGCGATTAGCTATCTCCCGATTGCTGCTGAAGGATCCGCAGCTGTTGTTCTTTGACGAAGCGGTAAGTGGCCCTGAGAATTTTCCCCGCATGTCCTCACCCCTTTGGTCCTTTCCTTCCTCCCTCTGAATCTCCCCGGTCATGCACACATGGACTGACACCCGGGCTCCCATTGATCGATGTAGACCTCGGCATTGGATACATACACGGAGCAAGCATTGCTGCAAAACATCAACAGCATCCTCAAGGACAAGCGGCGCACCAGCGTGTTTGTGGCGCACCGACTGCGGACGATCTACGACAGCGACCAGATCCTGGTACTCAAGGATGGTCAGGTGGCGGAGATGGGATCGCACCGAGAATTACTGGATTTGGAGGGAGTCTATGCGGAGTTGTGGAATGGTACGTTTCGTTTCTGTCATTTGCGTATGGGAGCATGGTTGCTAATTTTTTGGGAATAGCTCAGGAATCGAATGTCGATGATGAGGAGGGAGAGATAAGACGCGAGGAGAAGCGTGAAGTATAGCGGAGTGCAGTAGATCCTTCGTGAATAGAATGTGTCTTGATTCTGATGTCAGCACTCAGCAGTCCTCAGGATCAATCAGAACGAGATTTGTTGACATGAGAGAATTCTACCTCAGCGGCCCCCAAGCGGTTTGCCAGTATTCGTGAACGTCCAGCACTACTGTAGTAGGAGTAGGAGTAGTAGTAGTAGTAGTAGTAGTAGTAGTAGTAGTAGTAGTAGTAGTAGTAGTAGTAGTAGTAGTAGTAGTAGTAGTAGTA
>WIWV01000050.1:0-185175 GCA_014839625.1 Penicillium ucsense | reverse complement strand
ATAGATATATTCGGATTATAGTAATTTAATACTAGAGCCGAGCTTAAGCTTATTTTTAATATTTTAAATATAGATTAGTAGTCCTAGTTCTATATAAAAGACGTTTCCTTTCTTATAAGATAGTAGAGTAGTTTTACGATATAGCTATAATCTCTAATAAATCTCCGGTAGAAGTTATATATACCTAAGAAGGATTATACTCCTCTAATAGTCTTAGGTAGCGTCTATACTTAGATTATATTTACTTTTACTAGATTAACTCTAATCCCCTATACGCTAATAATAAAGCTAAGGAATTTAGTCTCTTACGTATAAAATTTATATTTATATAGCGCTACTTATAAGCCTACTTTCCTTAGCTATTATAATACCTTCTTTATATATACTTAGTACTATCCTAAGTCGCCCTTAGTATAAATTAGGATATTATCTATAAACGCGGTATAGAAGTTATTAAGATAGTCGCCTAATATCTAATTAATATAATATTAGAATATAGCCGGTCTGTTAGTTAATCTAAATAGTAGAACCTTATATTTATATAACCTATATCTTAAAGGTTATAAGATCTTCTAAATCTAGGTATATATAAATTCTATAGAATCCTTATTAAATATCTAGTTTAGTAAACTATTTAGTCTTACTAATCTATTAAAGTAGTTTATTAATTAAAGGTAGGAGGTATCGATCCTTTTTAGTTAAAGTATTTAGCTTATAGTAATCGACGTAGAATCTTAGACCGCTATCCGGCTTAACCGCTATTAAAATTAGTAATATATATAGCGCGGAAGATAGTACTATAAAACCTTTTACTAGATTCTATAGTATATACTACTTTATAAAGCGTAACTCTTCTTCTATTATCTTATAAAGTAGATAGTTAAGCTACTTTAAGGAGTTATTTTTAAGTTCGATCCGATAGTCCGGTACTCCTCTTAACGGTAGTAGTATATCTAAGGCGATTTTAGAGAATATATCTATAAACTTATAGTATTCCTTCGGTATAATTCTCTTAATATCTAGTTCTTTAGATATAGTTACTTCTGTTACTTTAGAGTTAATAATCTTATCGATTTAAGCTAGTAATATAATAAAAGATTACGTTCCTACTAATTATATATAATAGTAAAATCTAAGTCCGCCGATCGCGGCGATATTAAGACTTAAAACTTTCTGCTCCGTTTTTTTCCTCTTCTTAGTCTTATCTTCCTATTTCTCGAAGTATTAATCTCGCTATTCTATATCCTTCTAATATTACGAAGAGTCTGCTATCTTTAGTCTCTAAAGGATAGTATAAGGGATTTCTTTTAATACTAATTATTAGACCTCTTCTCTTAGAGTAGATTAACTAGGCTATACTAAATATTAATTTCTATAGTCCGATAGTATACTATATTCGGCGAACTATACTCTTCCGAGAATTATATCGTTTTTTCCTAGTTCTATTACTAATATAGGTTACTTAAGTTATATATAGCTATCGATTATAAAGGCTAATTTAACGGTATATATAATTAGTTCTCTTAAAGCGCTATTATAACCTATAATAGGATAGGCGATCGGAAGTCTAATAATCCTTATACTAAGGAGTACTAGTAACCTTACTATATTCGAATAAATATAGAGATATCTATCTACTCTAGTATCTACTAAATATTTAATTTAAACTATTCTTCTATAAATAGCTATTTAGGCGTTAATAACTATACTTATAGATAATAATAATTTATATAAGTTTAGCTTTAATATATTCCCTAGGATAGAGACTTTTCCTAGGATTAGACTTTTCCTATATTATTCGAGTTAGAGTTAGATCCTTCTAGATTAATAAGGTTTACTTTATTAGTCTCCTTAGCTAAGGATCTAGTTATAGTTACTACGACCGTAGACGATTTCTTCTTAGGATAGTTATAGGAGAGATAACCTTTTTCTTCGTAGATAAAGTACTTTCCTTCCTTTATAAGTTACGCTTTCTTAGTCGGATCTTTAATAAAGGTAGAAGTTCTAGTTATATTCGAATTCGAGGTATTATTCCGAGTTATAGTATTATCTTAGATATAACTATCGTATAAAGCTATATTTTAGTATAGTTATAGGCTACGAGCTATAATCTACTATAAGATTCTTCCGGTAGCTTTCTAATATCGGCGTATAAATTAATCGAGGGATACTTTATTATTATTAATATCTATTATAACTTAGTTTTATATTAGTAGTAGAATCTTCTGATATAAATCCTATTTTCGTAGATCTATAGGTTAACTAGCTTCCTCTACTAGCTAGTTAAAGTCCGCTAGGAAATCGGTAAAATCAGTCTTAATATCTATTTTTAGGTTTATATACTTATTATAAGCGAGTCTCTTACGATCCGGGTTATTAAAGACGCTTCTAAGATATTTTAATACTTTATTAAGCTTCTTATACTAGTTTATAGTATCTATATAAGTATAGGGGTTAATATATATTAAAGCTTTTCCTTTATATCGGCTCTTCGCGTATATAATATAGTACTTCTCGGTTAGATAGTAGTTATAATTTAGTTTAAGCTTCTTAAGAATATTTAATTCCTAATCTTTAAATTTAACTTCCTTACTATCGCTAAGCATCGGAGGATTAGGGATCTTAGTTAATTTATAGTAAAGTCCTTCGGCCTCGGGTATAGTATAAGTTAAACTAATTCCTCCCTTATTTCTATAGCTAATCTATATAAATCGTATCGCTATAGCGAGTCCGTTACGTTCCTTAATAGCTTTATTATAATCGGTATAAAGGTTAGTATAGGCTTCTTCTATATACTAGATTTCCGGGGTTCGTTCTATAGCGTTTAGTGACTTTAGTATTTCATTTTCTTCGGTTAACCGTTCGTTCTTCTTCTTTTCCTACTTTAGGATTCTTAGTATATTACTTATTTCATAGATCTACTATCTTAGTAACTAAATAGTTTTAGCGTTTTCTAGGTTTCCTTCTATCTATTAAAGGATTTATTCTAGTCGGTTATCTCTCTAGTCGTTAAGAGAGATACCTTCTTCAACACTCTTATCGGAGAGAGTATTATCTATACCTACTATAGCTATAGGTCTTTATCGGTTCTTATTAGGTACGAAGATCTTAGGGTAGCTAGAGGACGTAGTACCTTACTACCCGGCTGATACTTCAAAAAGAAATATATAAAAGAGTATTAGGGGCTCTTGAGATAATATTATACGCCAGTTAGGAAAAGTTTTAGAAGGACTCATAAACTCTTATTCAACTGTCTGCGTGGTAATCAAGGATCTCAAGAGCTAGAGGGGAAAAAGAGAAAGAAGAAGAAGCTACAGTACATCCCAGGTTCTTAATGTGGTACGCGTGGTTAACGGCATCTTCCTTGGTGCGCGTGGTTCACGGTATCTCCCCTCCGATACTGATTTCTTCTGCAGAAGAAATCCAAGTCCGTTACTCTCTCATGTTCTCAACACTTACTGTGTATTCGTACTGTGAGTCTGTGAACTTTGAAGGTGGTCAGTGGTCGCTGTTAGCGTTGACTCTTCTAAGAGTGTTGACTGTTGACTATGGTGACAAGAATGTGTCGCGCTGATCACCTCGGGTATATTTTACTCTTTTGGGTAAATTCTTGAGGTAGCTGCAGTGAGTGCCGAAAGGGCCTCCCTGGAGCCCAGTAGAAATTTAACGATTGTCCAGACAAAAAGTCGCTACTGCTCTATTTATGTGTATATACAGTCCGTACTTATGTTAGCTCAACTTACAGTCTTATACGCTAGTTATATGTATGAGTGTAGGTACATAAGTACATCGATGAAGTACATCGATATGATCCTTTATCTTATCATTATCCTGCTAAATCTGCTTGGCATTTGCTAGTTTGTCGTCCACAACCAATACTACAAAGTCTCTAGTGCGTTATACAAGACTTACGAGTCCTCCGCTGTGGCTGTCGTTACCAGACAACTGGGACATGGGGAGGTCCGGAGACGTTCTGAATAATTTGCTACCCATTACCTAAATTCTTGCAGGGGCATTGTTCTTATTGTTGCCTTTCAAGCTGAATCATCAGGGAACGTCCACTTAGAAGCTTTGAAGGTTCAAGTGCTACAGTACCTAGTAACAGTACTACTTGAGTGTGTAGCAAGCTTCGAGTGGAAATCTCAATATACACATGTTCAATTTCAACGCCTGTGGATACCGTAGCTTCCTACCTAGTCTATAGAGTAGCCTGCCACTACCTACACACTTGCACAGTTGACGTTAGCCAGTGCCCAGTCAGTGGTGTACAATTGTACACAAATGGGTGCGGTAGGGCACCGCAGCACGCCCCGCCACATGCCGTAAAGCTCAAAGCTTCGAACAAGTGTGAAATTCACTATCGACTTATCAAGTATTTCACTGTATTCTAGCTTTACACTTTCGCTAGCTCATGCCCAAACAGGTATAGGATACGGGATGCACTTTCCAAATCGGTAAGCCGTTGAAGAGCCTCACGTGAAGGCCACAAAGACCTCTTTTCTCAGCAGAGAATATAATATCGATTTCTGTGCTCCACACGCTTACACAAGACCAAAATAATACCTGAATAATGATAATCGGGCCCCGACCAGATCGATCGTGCCTGGTGCACATGGAAGATCGGAGATCGAACCTTGACACTCTCTTTTTCACGACCCGTGCTGACTGTACATCTCCTTTATGCATCATCGAGTAACAGTATGACTACAAACACGTCAAACAGGGGGACGAGTCATCGACGTCGACTACCATCGGGGCATCCCGTGTGGCCCTGTATTTTGCGGTCAGCAGCTTCACACAGCTCTGAGATTGCTTGTTGCAGCGACCTCCGATCGCGCGGCTCTCATGATTGATGCGCATGTTGTAAATTGTGGCGCGTCAGCCGTGACGTGAAAGTTCAGCCAATATGTGCACCCATACTTGGCTCCCCAATTATGGTGTTGCGCCAAAAGAACTTTGTGCAGACGAGGTCGAGGCTCAGCCCTAAAGTTACGGATATGCATACCATTTAGTCCATATTTCGATGCATTTCTCGCTCTGTCTGACAACTATCCGCAGTGTACTCAATTCGATATCCTTCCAATTTGAATTCCGGGCTCCCTTGCTCAGTCGCTTGCTCAATGAGTGGTGACGTATCTGAGTTGTCTCGGCATTCCGCCCTTCTCGAGACGCCCTGTTGTGCGTTCACCGCCTGGATTTGTTTCACGACCTCCACGTCATGGGCTTCATGATCTTCTCGCCATGCTATGTGTAGACTGATGCGGCAACCCAAGGCCTCGTTATACAGAGGATGTTTCTCCCTCTCTCCGGGGGTACCTTCATAGTCTCACCACCGGGCACATTCCCGCGTGATCCACGTTGACGCTCATGCAGAAATGAATACATGGCACATCATAAGCCGCGACGGATGAGACAACCCACGCACGCATTATTCGGTCGGCTCATTGGTTCGTTTCGACAGGTGGATCATGTCCCACGGGTCGTGAATGTGGACGGCCTCGGCAAAGATCTCGGCGGACTTTTTTCGATTCGAGTCGTCCCAGTTCCACCACAGTTGATGCATTGGTTCGGAGTTGGGTATGCCTTGACTCGTCAGTCGGTTCATTGCATTCTGAAGAATCCTGGTAGACGGCATAACATAACGGTCTATGCAACGCTACAAGTGACCTGAAGCAGGACCGCCCGATTTGAGTCGCAATACAAATGGACGAGCTGAGTGGCATTCAGTTTCCATGCTCGTATGGATGGTTGGACATCCACGTCAAAGAGACTACAATCTTGTAACACTCAGCTACGAGCTTCGTCAGGGGCTTTTGGAGGGAGCATCCTTTTGTTATGAATGGAACCTCAACCTCTCGAGCTGAGAAATCACCCGCTCAATCACGGTCACTGAAATCGTGATGGCGGTTTTCCCATCCCCACCGGGGTCGAAATCCTCACTTGCTCATTGCTTCCGGAAAAAGGTTCCAAACCTGTGATTCTGAGGGCCATGATTTGCTTACGCTCCATGTCAAGCCTAGAATCAACCTGGTGGGAGTGTCACCGACTCACCACTCTCGACAGTACACTTTCAGACCAGAATGTTGGTTTCACGTCGAGTCCTTTCTCGCGAAACTACCTTTCCGGTCAATGCAAGCAGGCCCACGTACCAGGATCTTAAAGACGCTAATCTCGGATCGGCCCTGTAATGTCAGAGCGGGCAAGATGCTCATTCTCGGAAAAGAGGCTGCGAGAAGAGAGCTTGATTGATGGAAAAACGAACCTTACCTCACGAGGGTTTCAATCTTCTTGCATAATGGAGATGTGTGCCCTTGCTTGAGGGCATGCGAGGCATAGCGGTGATAGCCCTGGCTGATGAGTCCAAGATCTTGGAGCTTTGACTGGATCTGGATATAGAATCCGGATAGCTTCTCACTGAAGCCCGGGACTTGGTCTGAATTTTACATACCCAATACGCGCAAACCTTTCAAGCCACTGGGCTCCGCTGCCTAAGCCGTTGATGACTACCAACTTCGGTACCCCTGCGGGCTACAATATCCAGCGACAGCTCCACATGTTCAGAGAAAGGAGGTTGCAAAGAAGCGTTCAGCGCTGCACCGAAATTTCCTCTTCTTGAGACGATGGGATCCTTTCCCTCACTGTTGCATCAGGCTTCGCCAAAGTTATGATATTGAGCGTGAGAGTTTGCTTATTCGCCGCTCATACAAAGTCAAAAGCAGTCTCACGTATTGACTTTCTACACCGAAGGTCAGTCAAGCCGCAGACGTATTCGATATGTCTTCTCTCGTCTACTTATCCCGTTCTGTCTGAGATGGCGCCTATCCACGAGCCAGCTTCACGTCTCTGTGGGCTCACCTGCCCATTCAGCTAGGGAGAGCGAGCGGACCGCTTTGATCACGGGGAAAATCACGCTGGTCAGAGTGAGTGGGGCGTGCGTGCTTAACACTTGCTCATACTCTCACTGCTGGCAATGCAATGATCATGAAGTACTTCAGATGCATGGTGAATACTGAATAGCAGTCACCTCCGCAAACCCCAAAAGCGAAACGTATGCTCGTCTCGCAACCCAGGATTCCCGCGCCTGATGATACGAGCATCGCTGCAGAAGATCATTCAAGAGAGCGGTCAATCGTGGAGGTCCTCCCTTGCACTCCGCTCGTTTCGAAGTTGAACCCCCTGATTTGCCTATCCGGCTCAGGATATAACATCCTGAGTGGGAACAGGTGCCCGAGTTGCGCACTAGCCTTCTCACGACAAATCAAGTGCTGACCGGCTTCGCTAGATTGGCCTGCTGGTTGGCCCGGTCCATCATTAGCCCGGCGCTGGGCTCTTTTGCGCTTTTTGTTACCCTGGAAGTTATGCAGCGGACTTTCCACTTGTGTTCCTGCTACTGCTCCTAGATCTGCACCTGTCAGCCGGAAGCTGCGTTGTTCTTGGGGCTGCCAGACCCGTGTTGGGCATGTTGCGTGTGCGAAGTATTCAGTCAGTAGCGCCCCCTACTGTGATTTGTGGTTGGACTCGGAAGTATAGTCCAAAGAACTGACGTGATTCGAGCGAAAGCCAAGGACAGCCTCGTCGACTCAGTGAGCCGTCATTCTACTTTGGGTAATATATTGTAGAAAATGACCACTGTACGTATCCAAATCCCCGGGACTCTAAATCTCTCACATGGTACACCCGAAAGCTTCCATCGTAGGGGTCTCCTGTAGTCCAACTCCCGTCAAGCGAGTCATATAGAAAGCAGCCGGGCAGTGATATAGACGTCAATCAGGGGTCACCTAGGGCACGCAACGGCAATTTATGGGCCCACCTCAGATCAATGATGAAATGAACATGCAATAGCTGCCCCAAACCAGAGGCCATTGCTCGAAAGTCTATCTTCTGGGCTGAGAACACGCCGTGATGATCAATACACACGTGCCACGGTAAGAGTCTCGATCATGGCCACGGATGTGATTGTGGACCACCGGACAGTGGACACTGGACACTGGACACCGCTCCCACTTATGCAATATTGAAAACTTTGGGGTCAATTCTGCAACAATGCCTAACTCGTAAAGTATGCAAGATGGTGCTCCACCTGAAATGGCCTAAAAGAGTCCTGCAACATCTTTTCACGGTCAAAATGGAAAGACTGCTACGAGCTGTACGAGCCACAGATCGATTCTAGCAACTAACGCGAATCCTTCATGATTCAAGAGCACTCCACAATTGTCCCTAAGATCCGCGGACCGCAACACAGTCACGAACTGCAACGGTCCTTTTACTTAGTCTGGAAAGATAGGTACTCCCCGACGGATTATGTACAATTGTGTCTGAGTAATGTCTTTTGTTTTGTTAGTATCCATAAATGCTGTCTGTAAACTTGTCATTCATCTTGTGATGGATGGGTAGATCCATGGTTCTCGACATACTACATATCAAAGTCTCTCCTTAGGGAACCAGAATACTCCGATCCTTCCTCAATCGTCCCGTCTACTATAACATGGAGTATTATCGCATCTTGACCCACGATCCAGGTCTTGCATATAAAGTTCCAATCCTTCAAGCTAGGGGGACCTGGCCTGGCCTGGCCTACACAGATGAGCACGCAATGCCTACTTGACCCCCAAAATCTCTGATTGAGTGCGCAGGGCAACTTAAGCAGAGGCAGCAGACTGTCTTATCTGGCCCTGAAATCCCTGAGGGGAAACTCAATCGCGAGCATGGATGATATAGCCTGGCAAATCGACATTCACAGCCCTAAGCCGAAGATCCCCGAAATCCCGGACGGACATACTACGCTTATCAAGGAGGCAAAGCCACACCGGAGATCAAGGTAGCAGTGACATAGGCCAAATTGTAAGTCTTGGTGCTGGGAATGGGTCGTCGTGCGGATCTTTTGTACATTCTACAACTGTAACACAGGTACGGTAGGTGTGACCGTGTGAGTACTACGGAGAAACATCGGACAGTAGTAGTCCTAGAGCTCAAGGGGTGGACTTGGCGTTTAAAATTCATGGGTGGCATTTCCCCATTGAGCTTTCGTGCGAGGCCTGGGGCCCATGCGCTACCTTGACCAGGGGGATACTAATGCAGGGTGCTTGAAGCGTGTTCATATGATAACGAGAGTTGCATGCGTAAGGGGATAGTTTAAGGTGGAATTCAGGGAAGCTTGATGGAAAGCTCTGGGTATTGAAGATACTTGGAAAAAGACACATGCACTGGAAGGTAATGGACAGGAAAGTAAACCAAGTATGTACAAGAATACGAAGAGAATAAGGGGAACACCGGCACAAAGGGACACTTGACGGGGCAGACACGCAACATGCATATGCCCTTGGGCGAGTGGTAGGTCTTAGAAAGGAGATAAGAAAGCGTTCCTGCAAGTGAGACCAGAGAAACAATCTGTAGTCAACGCGATGCTGCCCAATGATTTCTCCGTTTGCAGCATCACTAGTAGACAGGACGACCCTCATCCCATCGACGAGCTTCCCTGGGACTGGAAGCAAAATCATCCTTGCCTTCAATGGCCATGTCAGGAGTATCTGCTGCATTCAAGGGCGAAGACAGAGAGTACCGTGCGCTGCCGATACGGCCAACTCTACCGGTCTCATTTCCAGGACCTTCGGGGGTGCTGACGCTGCCAATGCCCCCGATCCACTCCCAGCACCGAGCAACGTCGCCGCTCCGACCCTCTCGAACGGCAGCGCGCACATTAGCATTGCCCTCAACGACACGTCGTACGCGCTGCCATAGCTCCTCGCGCCTCTTGCCGTGCAGTTCGGAGCGAAGAACATCATCACGAAGTTGACCAATTGGAATGTAAGGCTCAATAGCGCCGCCTCGGGCATGAAGTGCCGCTTGCGTTGCCAGCCGATCAAGAGTAGTGGCTACCAGCTCGGGCACGCGAGCAATGTCTGACCGCCGTGCGCGAACCCGAGCGCGCGCATAGGCCAAACCACAAACTGCCAATATCAGAAGTGAAAGAGGGAATCGATACGCGAGGAGAGCCAGTCGGACGTAACGGCGGACGGCACATCGGAGTGGGAGTCGGGCTGTTGATGTTGAGCTGAGGATGAGGACGTCGGAAGGTCTGTCATGGCAAGCGCACCGCTGTTAGTTCCGGCGCACAATGTCAGAATCGGGACTCTTTTCATAGGAAACATGTCATATCCTCTGGAAAATCCGGAACAGCAGCAATTATACGTAGTTCGAGATGAGAGACAGCGAGGAAAGAAAACTTACCGGTCAGAGTTGCTGACGATTTCATCTTTCTCGATAATGTCGCCGAGAGCCCCCTTCCACAAATCTTCGAATTCGGCCTCAGTGAGACCCTTGCGCCTCTTCTTCCCGACCTCTTCCTTGAGCTGCGCCTCAGGAATCTCAGGCGAGATGCGCTTCCCCTCGTCGTTCAACTCACCACACTCGTACTTGGCTCGGCGCTCTCGAAGCTCCTCAATAGCCTTGTCTGCCACGGCCTTGACACGGCGAGCCTTCTCACTATCTGGCTCACAGGTTGGCGGCAGTGGGATGAGACCTCCTACAGAGAGGGGATGAGGCTTGAGAATAAAGTCGTGCTCACACCGAGCCTCGAAATCGGGGTAGCAAAAAGCATGAGGCGGGCATGGCTCGCAGTGTGGCTCAAGGACGTTGGCCCATTCTGGAACTTTGGTGTCTGCCAATGACCAGGTCGGCTTCCCCAAACCACAGTATCCGATTTCAATCTTCTCCTTCCGCCACCAGGCACCAAAACTACCCAGCACGGAAAGAATCACAAACCATGACGCCATGATACTTGCGGAGCTTTGCTTCTTGAGATTCTTGCGGGGTTGAGTCATAGGCGCAAAGTGCTTAGTCTCCAGGGCAAGTTGTTCATCGGGCGTGAATTCCTCGCCCGCAAACAGTTCATTATCATCGTACATTTCTCCATCTTCCTGTTCAAACTCATATTCCTCCTCGGGTTCTTCCTTGGTAGGCTGTAGGCGGGTAGCGAAGTCGAAAATATCTCTTGAGGGCGCATCAAGACCATCTTCTTGCTTCACGGGGCCAGGCGTAAGCGACTGACGCGCGCGCAATGTATTCTTATATGCAGGGCTTTCCGTAGACAGTCGACCTGCACTTTTGCGCTTTGCTTCGCGGCTTGTCCGCCGACTACTGGTAAAGTCTGATGGACTTCCACTTTGAAAAGGATTCTCGTCAGTGAAGACGCTGTTTTCTCTAGACTCGGGTTTGACAGACGGCGTCATTTCATCCACTTCCGTTGATGGAACGACAGAGCTCCGTCGAAGTTTGCGCGCGGTGGACTTGCGAGGTGATCCGCCGACCGCAGGAACAGGGGTTGCCATCACGTCGTCTCCAGTCTCAGTGTCCGAGGCGCGGGGATGCTTCCCAACAGACCTCGCCGTTGTCGCTTTACGCCTGATAGTCGCAGGGGTGGCTGGTGCATTTCCTCCATCTGTTTCGACAGTGGATCCGCGGACGCTCCGTCGGGAAGTACCGCGTCGAGTTCCAGTAGTTGAAGGAGTTGGAGGAGGAAACCGGGAATCGCGCTCGTCTTCATCGCCTGTGACAGAGTTTTCTCGACTCATGTCCATAATACCCGCACTAGTTCTCCTGACCCTCTCACGCTCCCGTAGAAGTTTCCGGGCTTGTGGAATCACTTCTTCTTCGAGGATGCGAATCAGCTGCGCCTTCTTTGCAGACGCCGGATATGACACGTCATGGCTCACAAGGATGGAGCGCAGGCGAGGTACGGTGAGGGAATTCAAATCAAAGTCTGGCGACAGATAGTCGAAATCGTCCGACATGACTTCGAGTGCACCGGCTAAGGTGGTGGTAGACCTGTTGGCTGGTACTGTAGCGATGGAGTTTGCGAGCGGTCGCGAGAAGACACGTGGATGACCAAATCCCGGTCAAACTTATCAGTTCAATGGTAAAAGCAAGGACAACGTGTAATGGCGCGGGCGAAGGCAACTCGATGCTTGGAATTGAGGAAGACTTGGCTTGCCGTTCGTTATCTTCAAATGCAGCCTGAGGCTCTGATGATGAAGTTTGCAGATATTTGTGCACTTTTCAAAAGGCCAGGATGCTTTATCAGACTCGTAGCCGGGGCAACGGCTAGTGGAGTAGTTTCAAGGACGCAGGAGCTTTGGAAAGGGTTGGGTGGATTAAGGAGCAGTGCGTCTGCCTTCACTTCGCAGAAATTATATTTCGAGGGGACACAAGGATACCAAGGACACGCCGAGATGACAATAAAAGGAAGGTGCGAGAGTGAGAGAGATAGTGAAGGAAGCCATGCCAAATCTAAAGGAGGTCGCACGATGACGCAGGACAAAAACAAAGTCATCACGTGACTTGTTGGCCACCCTGATCTTGCTGGATCAGCATGTACATATATGAGAGCTTTGACACTGGCGAGCATGTGAGACCTTGCTTCTGGCTAGAAGACTGAGTTACTTATCTTTGCCGTTACGAATCTTTAACAAGACATGAACCATATACCTCTACTGTACTCAGAATCAATGAATGCGAAATCAAACTTCTTTCAGACGGGAGCTGTCTCTGATGACTACTCCTAAATATGAGCGCAAGGACGCCCCGACCAAGGCAATCAAAATCTGGAAGGTATCGATTCCAGCAAAAAGTAGAGGCCACGTTCCTCCCATGCTCCACATTGAACAATGCAGCACACAAAACACAAGAAAGAACAGTAGAAGCCGCGCCTGAACCAATCCGAGACACCACCCAGGCGAATACAGAACAAAGACCAACGAGCCTATGTCCCAAGAAGAAGAAACAGGAGAAAGAGCAATCGAAAGCTGGGCTACGCCGGGATACCCAGGTTCATAATTAGGCTTGACCTCATAGAGGTCAGGCCACGTAAGTATATTTCGTAAGGTTGTATGTGCATACCACCTAATCAGCGGTTGCTGTGTGATTCAAAGGAACGCGGATTGTCCAGGTGGAGGTATGAGGATGAAGCGGACGTGAGAGCACTGTCACCGCTGAGATTTGAGTGCATTGTGATGCCGCTGTAATGAGGAGCGGGTGGCCCGCCGGGAATGCCAGCAGCCCCGGTGCCCATCTGCTCTTGGAGAGCACGATACTCGGCCAGCTGGGTGGCCAGCTGTTGGAATATGTCACCAATAGGAGCGGCGTGGTCTTCAAGCTTATCACCTGGCTTGAAGGGACGCATCAGGTTGCGTATGGCAAGAGTATTGATGGTGACCTAGTGACGAATGAGTACAGACCACACAGGAAGCATACACGCGGGATATCTTACCTCGATACGAGTGACTTGCTGATCGATTAGACTCAGCACAGTCGGGTCGTTGAGTTCACCGCCATGATTCTTGACCATGTTGAACAAAGCGACGTTGGGTTCTCGAAGTCCTCTGTCGGTTGGGTTTTCCAGAGCGCTACATAGTCTTTCAAGGCGCAGAGTCACTTCCCAGAGACGCCAGATGTCATCAGTGTTCAAATTGAGCTGAGATGTCTTTTCAATCGTCGCTGGCTGTCCCTCCTTTTCGATATTAGCCTCTTCCAAGCTCGACAGGCGGCCGGCTAGAGCGTGAGGATAAACAAGGTATAGTGGCTCGGGGTTCTCCAATCCCTTGAGCTTGCGCTCGCCTTGATCCTTGATCACAAAGCCCTGGCTGTTCAGCTGGTTCAATTCACGGCGAATATTATGTCCCAGGCTATCGACTCGCGGATGGCTCTCGTTCGAGCTGGTAGATGCGGAGCGTTCCGCATCAGCGAAGATCTCTAAGTTTCGCTGAATATCACTCATAAAGTCAGAGGATACGAAGATCTGTCCTCCGTCGGCAACAGCAGAAATTCGAGATGCTCGGTTGACCATTGGGCCGAAGTAATCCATGCGGTTTGTAACGGGATCTCTTTCGCAGACAGGCTCGCCCCAGTGGCCGCCCATGCGCACAGATAGACCACGGGAGATGATGTTTCCTTCTACATCCGTGACCACCTCACACTGGGGCTGGTCCAAGATCTCAGTCGGCCATTCAGCTTCCAATAGACTATTCTGGCAGTTGAAGCACCAGAGGAGAGCGGCAGTCGTAGTAGAGAAGGCTACCATAAAAGCATCACCTTCTGTCTTCACCTCGTAGCCACCGATAATTCCCAATTGTCGGCGAAGAATGTCGTTGTGAATGGAAATTGCCGAGCGCATAGCATCCGGGCAGGTCTCCCACAAGCCGGTTGACTTTTTGATGTCTGTGAAGATGATGGCTAGTTCGCCAATAGGGGCATCCACGTAGTCAAAGCGAGCAAGGCGAGTATCCGCCGGCACGTCCCGCGGTCTTCGTCGAATCTTGGTCGAGGGAACGATACCGTCATCTGCAAAAGTGGAGCGTTCCAGATTCATGCTGGGCCGTGACCACTTCTTCTGCCGGCGTTGAAGTTCGCTGACACCCAGAATCATGACCATCAACTTGTTGGTAGCACCGAAAGAGATTGCAAGATCACGGAGCTTCTGAGCCGCAACCATCAGATTGGGATAGACGTCTCTGGCCACGTCAACGACCAGCTGCGGGGTAACAAAGTCCCATAACTCCTTTGATCCCAAGATGATCATTTCATCTTGCTCTGTGAGAGTGGTGTGCAATGTTGATGGGGCAGCTATCACAGCAGGCATCATTGGAAAGTGGCCGAAGCACCTTGAGACAGTGAGAACATCATTCAATTTGCCATTACGAGCAACAAATCCACCGGCAGATCGAATACGTGATCGTTCACTGGGCTCGGCAGGGTCATGAACACGAGTCAACTGGCGAGATGAGCCATCCTGCTTGACGAGAATCGCTTGCGCGTCACCAACGTTGGCCGCGTACAAGTCCATATTGTTCAAGTACAGCACAGTGGCGACTCCACCGGCGTGAATGTCATCACGACACAACTGTTTTGACGCTGCAGAGCCGCGATTGTACTGCCTGAGCTCCCGATCATCAATGGAACGGTAAGCATGTCCAGCCATGTTCTTATTGAGAGACAGGAATGTCCGGCGCAGAGCGTCGAGCGGGGTCTCCTCTTGCTCGATCTGAAGTTTCTTGAGTTCCCGCGAAAAAGTAGGAGTGAAATTTTCGTGAAGATACTTCGCGACCCTAGAGCCTCCACTGGACATCGTTGATCCATCGAACATACCCACCAAAGTCTCGACATTGTCGGGCTTCAAGCGGGGAACTATCATGTCGATGATCGAAAGATGTTCGGTTCGGCCCAGTGTATCAGCCATTCCGTAAGCAAGTGAGCCGGCCAAGGACGCTGATGTTCTCACACGACGATCTTCGTGCTCATCCGGAATCGTGGGGATTGTGAGGGTAACATCCATCAGACCCAATACTCGAAGGTGGGTGAGGGAGGAAAAGTCAGTCAGGTCTGCACCACTGCCGGTGGACTGGCCAATAGTCCCGATGTTCGGCTTGATCTCAAGCCGTTTGTTGCCCGAGAAATTGAGGTATCTGAGACTTCGGTTCCAGTTCCAATTCCAGTCATACGGCCAGTTGGACACATTATATTTCAACGCGTTGCTTCCAGCATCGAGAACAGAAAGCTTGCTGACTTTGCAAAGCTCTGCGGGTAAGACTTGGAAGCGGTTGCCGTTGATATGTAGCACCTTTAAATTGCTGCCTTCTTCTAAATCGTCAGATGGAAGCGACGTGAGCTCATTGCCCGACAGGTATAGCTCTGAGATCAAGGGCCACCTTTTGAGTACGCCTTGTGGAAGCTCTGTCAACTCGTTGTATGAGAGATTCACAATGCGCAGCTCGGGGAGACGCGCCAATTCGCGGAAAATGTCGTCGTCCAGCTGATTGTCTGCCAAGTACAAGTTCCGCAAGGACCCCGCGAATGTCACGGTTGCTGCGTGTTGCGAGAAGTTGGAGTCCTTGCGAGATCCAGAGCTCGTATCAGTAGCAGTTCGAGATGCCGCAGAGACCTTTCGTGGACCTGTATGACCCGTGGACGGGGTGGTTGATGGATGGCGGTACGAAGCATGAGGGGGTGAGCTCGAGCCGCCCAGCCCACCAGATGTCTGGCTAGGCCGGCGTGAATTACCTGGCTCGTCGAGGGTGCCAAGTTCCTCGTAAGTCGGATTTCCCGTCAAGGCTGGAGTTGTCATAGGAGTGGTTGTGGGTTCACCGGGAACTAAAGGCTGGGGCGCACCATGTTTTGGGAACGTAGTCATGAGGTTCGTTGAAACGTTCAAGGTCTCCAATTTTGCGCAATGCCAGATCTCGTCAGGTAGGAACTTCAGATTGCATTCTCTCGCATTCAGCTCCTTGAGTTCCGTTAGGCATCCGATCGATGCAGGCAAAGACCCCAAAGGATTTTTGATGATGCTGAAATGTTCGAGACGACGCAGCTTGCCAATCTGCACAGAAATTGAGGAAAGGTGGTTTTTGTCAAGAATCAACTTAGAGACGTTTGGCAAATTCTCGAACATCGCGTCACGGAATTGAGAAATCTTTGCAGACGCGAGATTCAGCGAGCTGAGGGTTGGGATTGGAGAGTCGATGTCGAACTGAGTTAGCGGATTGTGGTCCATGTGGAAATTCCGCAGCTTCGGGAACGCGCCGCGGAATCGAGAGATAAGGTTGTGTCCAAAGAAAACTTGCTCCAGACGAGGCAACCTAGAGATGTTGTCGATGCTAGTAATCGCGTTAAATCGACCATCAATTTCCTTCAAATTCGCCAATTCTCGGAAGGATTCATCGAGGGCGCCGCTGATGTTGTTGTTTGTCATCCAGAGACGCTCGAGGGTGACCAATTGTCCGATATTAGGAATCTCTTCGATACTGTTAAAGCTGATGTCGAGGTCGACTAGACTGCGCAGTTGGCACAGAAATTTCGGGAACTCCTTAAAGCCGTTTGAAGACATGTTCAAGCTCCTAAGGTATTGGAAGTTTCCGAAATAGCTGGGTAATTTTGTCAATTGATTGTTGGCCATTTTTATGCTGACCAGACCAACCAGCCGGTCTAGCTGTGCA
The DNA here is from genome assembly GCA_014839625.1 of Penicillium ucsense. Classification (NCBI taxonomy): domain Eukaryota; kingdom Fungi; phylum Ascomycota; class Eurotiomycetes; order Eurotiales; family Aspergillaceae; genus Penicillium; species Penicillium ucsense. Next base: position 168,193 of record WIWV01000050.1, on the reverse strand, counting down.
TGTTCCAGATCTTCCAGACAGTTGTTGGAGATGTCCAGATAAGTGAGACGAGAAGCCAGGCTGAAGCTCGCTGGGAGATACCGAGCTTCATTGCCAATGTACTTGATCTCTCGTAAATTGGTGCAGCCTTGGATGAAGTCTTTGGGTACGTCCAATGAAAGATTTCTGGATAAATTCAATGAGATGATCTCCAGGGACTTCTTGTAGAGGGTGATTGGAATGGTGACCAAACTTCGACCTTGGAGATCAACATGACTGAACTTCGACATCTTGCTGAACCCAGGGTCGCCCTCGAGACTAGTATAGCCACTGAGCTTTGTGGGCAGGAAGATGAAACGGCAAAGATAACTGTGATCCTCGCGGCCAATGTCTTCGATGCGATCTTTTTCGGTGTATCCCACCTGCTCCAGCAGTCGTTTTTGCATCAGAATCGGACGCTCATTGTGGTCGAGCTGTCGTGACAAGTCATTCTTCCGCAAAACAATCTCGTAATTATTGAGGTGATCCTGGAGGAACGACTTTCGGCCAAGCATGTACAATATTTCGGCAACTGTGGCGTTCACGCCTGCGGAGAGGGTCGCAAATGTCGAGTCAATGCGGAAGATACGAATGAAGTATGCCGCACTGGTTGGCTGCGGAACCGCTTCAACAAGTGGCTCTTTTTCTTTCTTGACGGCCCAACTCTCCGGTGCAGACCATGTGTCGAAACCAGTGCCTTGCTCTCTAGCTGGGTCTTCCCGGGGTGTAGTCGTGCCGTCTGTAATCCGTCTCATCTGGCCTGGAGAAGCTGCGCGAACGATGTCATTCAAGTCCTTCAGGTTAGTGTCAAGCTTGAAGACGTGGGACCCTTCTTCATCCTGGGCTGCGGTCTCCCTGGAAGCGTGGCCATCTCCACCAATAGGGAAACGCCCCTTCAGTTTGCGCTTCGAACCGTCCTTTTTCTTATCAGAGTCCGCCGTGTCGAGACGCGAAGAGCTCCCTTCGAGACTAGGTTGGCGTCTTAGAGTGTGATCGTGCTTGGATTTATCGTGCGGCTTGTGGCCACCTGGCAGCAGGTGCCGAACTCTTGTCAACAAGCCACGTTTATCGTGCTGGTTGCCGGGGGAATTTTGACCTTGCTCGCGGTAAACTGCGCTCTGAAGACTCGGGGTCGGGCTAGTTGGTCGACCCAGGGTGGTTTGCGAGCTCATTGCACTGGACGAATTGAGGTACTGTTCACCACCATAAAAGGCCTTGTGGCCAGGTCCCAGGTCATCCCGCCCGCCCGCGGGTCGGCCATGATATCCAGCCAAATCACCCGCAAGAGTAGGCTTTTCCTCTTTACTTCTGGAGTGGCGGTGTCCATTTGCCGTTCTTCGACTTGGCTCCCGAGTCACTCCACGAGCGTTACCACCAGTCGATGCCAGACGCTGACCATCCGGACCAGTTGGAACTTGGCGGACGGGAGCTTCACCGTACTGGGAAATATCATTCACATTTTGATACAGCCACGGGGTCACTTCGCTCGATGGTGCCGGCGTCCCAGCCCGTGTGCGGGCATGTCGCTGCGACGCTTCTGATCCGTCCGAATTGGCTCTTTCGCGGGCTTTGACCTTGTCGACGAGCCCCCCACGTTTACTGAAAGAACTGTGAGAAGCATCTTCTTCGGGTTCGTCTGGCACAGGCCATTCGTCGCTTGCCGACGCCTTGGATTTCTTTTTCCACAGTCTCGCTCCGGTACTTGATTTCGAGCCGGTGCTGCTTGTCATGCTCGTCGCTGATGGTCTGCGGTGATCCGTGTTCCAATCCATGTCGGCGGGCTCACTGGAGAAAGTTCGCCCAGTAGGCGGGCGAAACGTCGCCGACGCGGGTGAGGGCTCATATTCAGATGCCGAATTCAAAAATGTACCTGGGCCATCGGAGCTACCTGGCGTGACCCAAGGGGCGATTGAATCGGGTTCTTCGGGGTGGGGACGGGGAGGCTGAATCGGCGGAGGGTGTGAGCTAGAGGAAGAAGACTTGGGATCGTCACCTGCGCCAAGGACTGCCAGAGCCTTGCGATGGTTACTGAACCCAGAGCCTTTGCGCTCCTCGGTTGGGGAGACTTCGGGGGAGTTCCAGGTCCAGCCCCAATCTATTCCGACTCCGACTGGTCTTGCTGGGCCAGATCTGTATGCGAAAAGAGGTTTCAGCATCTCCCAAAGTGTATGAGGTACCTCCTATCGATAGACATCGCTTCCAACATATTCTCCGCGGCGCGAAGCGAACCATGAGCTAGAGGCAGCACTTACCTTTCGGTGCTCAATGACCCAGGAAACTGCTCGGTGTCGCGACCGTCAAACGCCGGTTGTAGCTGTTCTGGGCGCAAAGCCTCCGTGTTTCGCACGGTATCTTGCGACTTCCAGCTCCCGGCGGAGCTCTCAGAGCCCTGTCGGTCGGGTTGCTCATGTTCCCACACGGGCATGGCTGGTCTTGACAACCGAAGAATCTCTGTCGATGATGCCTAAGACAATTCACCACGCACGGCGTTTGCGAGTGTCATGGAATCCCCAAGATGGCGCACCATGAATAGAAGATGAGCTTGAGAGAGTGTGTCGTGGTGGGAGGTCCAGTCGGTGCTGTGGTAGTCGGCGACGTGTGGCACAGTTCTGCGCTCGCGGATGCTTGCGCCACGGGGCGGAGCTCGAGGCCGGGGACTTTGAAGGCCACGGACGGATCGAGATGAGGATTCACTGGAGTCAGAGCAGAGAAAAGGGAGGCCACTCAAGTTGATCAAGACGGAATCCAGATGAGATCAATCCGACCGATGAGCCGAGAGCAAATTGACAGATTCGACAGCGGAGACCGAAAACCGCGCCAGGACCGTTGAGGGGGTGGTGTGGGAGCGATGTGCGGGTATTGAGATAGAGAGGTCAATCACCACAGGCGCATGATCTGGCCAGCAGTAAGAATGTTCCCGCGGGACGAAGTACGTCGGTCGGGTGAAGAGAGCGCCACGAGGTCCCGAACGAGCGCGGACTTTTGACGATGAGGTAGTAGAGAGCACGGTATGAACGCGTGAGGGGGGAGTGGCTGAGTAAATTAGAAGAGATAGCAGAGAAAAGCCCGAGTCATAGAGGGATCCCAGCGGCGTACTCAGGAGGGAGTCGTCTGCTGCTGGCTCAATTTTGGCCGATCTAGATGGAAGCTGGATCGGCAGGGAGACGATGGAGGTAGAAGAAAGGATGAAACGAAGAACTGCCGCACACGGTCGGGATGAGGGAGAAGGAGTTGAGGCTCAATGCGCTAGAGAGCTTTCTAACCCGACGAGATGATTGGCCTGCAGCTCGATGAGCTTGCGAGGGCGTCAGTCATTCAAGCAATGTCTTTGTACCAGCCGGCGATCGGATCAGGGTCTGACGAACACTTGTCAACCAGAAATTTCCATCGACTCGAGCCATCAGCAGTGCAGCACCAGTAGGTCCAGTACCGTGTGTGTCTGGGGCTGATGGTCCGTGACGCTGTCCGTGCTTGATGGGGAGTTTGGTGGAGCTCGCGAGGTCTAATTTGTCCGCTTTGGTGCCGGCAACAACGCTTACCTTGCAAGGCTTGATCGTGTGGAACGGATCGGTGGATATTCACCTTTCGGAGATTTCAAGTAGGGTCGAAGTGTCAGCAGGCTGTGCCTCATGTTTTCTTCTGAAGGACGAATGGGACCCGGAACTGCTGGAAAGGGGACGGAATAGGGTCCAAGCATCCGTGCTACAAAGAGTGAGATGGACCGTAAGTTAACTATAGTTAGTTACCTGTTGTCACTGCAAGTCATGATCATTCGCAAAGTTGGCGAATGAACAAATGGGCGGAGTTAGGTAGGTTTGGTACCTATACTGATACCTTGCCAGGTATCGATTTGTTTGAAGTCATAGCACTGTACTAATTGCTGTCAATAGTACTTGAAATCCATCGGTGATCGGGGGTACCGCAGTTACTACACAAGGTACCTACTACCTAAGTTAGTACGAAGTTACTAACTACCTATCACTAACTAACTAGGTACTAAATACCTGGCATTAGGTAGGTAGTGCTCATTTGGCGGCCGCCAATGCTACTGCTACGTTCATTCTTCGATCATTGACTCTCATGTGAAGGTCGCGACGACCCGAGGTTTAGCTAACTACATAGTGATATTTTCGGGGAACAAAGAATGGAGTCAATGTGCAATACGATTTCTTCAACTCTGGCCTGTGTACCCAGCACCTGAAGATGAACTAGTCCCCTCACCGGTTCCTTTCTCGTCGGGTGGCATGCAACCAAGCGAGCTGCAGCTGCATGAGATCTCAAATCAACAGCATGGGAAATGGGATATCTCGCCATTGGCTGGGTTTTATCCGATAGGTACTTTGGCGACACACTCGACCGAAGAAATGTCACCGAAATTGGATTGAGGCCAATTTCTTGAATTGCCTCTCAAGACTGAATTAATGAAGTCGCTACTCATTCGCGGCAGAAAGAGGATTGAACATCACAATATCCAATTTGGCGGGAGAGCATCATTGCACTTCGTGCTTTTTCCAATGTGATGAAAAGTTTTTCTTTGCGAGGGCATCGTCAAGGGTTTGTTAGTTAGGACATTTCGACGAGTTGGTTCAATCAATACACTCGCCTGCTACCCGCACATGTAGCTTCACGCTAGGTCTGAGGCGGAGCGGGAGGTTCTATCAGTAGCCAGGCGAGTATAGACTGCGGTCGGAACATCAGAATCACATGCCATCTAATTACTAAGTAAACAACATTTTCCAAGATTCAGTGAGCTGCCGGCCAGACGAAATGCCGCGATCCATGTTTGTATAAATTTGTAGGATCTTTTTGTATCGTGTCGGTCGATTGGTTCTCTCTTAGGCACCTATCTATTGTAAGCGTGCGCGCTTCGATTTCGCCGGAATAGCGCTGTTGGACGGGGCCACGGCCTAGGCGTGGGCCCTGGAAGGCACCAAGCATATCTGATGTAGTGGTGATCACGGATCTACGGGCGGTCGAATACAGACTTCCCATGTAGTGATCTCCATGTAAGAGCTACGTAGGTGTTCTATTGTTATTCTTTTCTTCCTTTTGTTTGATGGACTACTCACCGCGTTCAGCTCAACTAGCTTGAGGCTACGCATGATATAAAATATCTAACAAGCCATGAGTGGATCGCGTACAATGTTAATGTTCGTGAATGCAGCCCACATGGACTTCCTCGACCTTCAATGAACAGCTAGTCAATCTGATCGGAAGCCTCGCAACGTAGAAGCATAAGACTATAGCTGAGTGGTCCTCGGTCAATGAATCATGTACTTCGAAACACAGCTCATTGACAGAGGGAAAAAGCATTCACAAGTCCAAGCACAGCAACCACAGTGTTGACCTTTTTCTAGTTCGGGACGGAAAAACATGGCAGCCAGTATCCCGACTGTAAGTGCACAGCAATACAGCACTGGCCTGGATGTTAATAGATTGTGGACTCGACGGGCGACGGTTGAACAACGTGGCGCCGAGGAATGCTGGGCAACATATTCGTTGATTGGGCTTTGTAGAAGGTGAATAATGATCCACCAATCGACGCCCAACGTTGAAAAGTGTCCAAATATTCCAACATTGTGACGAATAAGGCTGGCTGGACTCGAGGAAGGTGCTTGTCGCCGGTGCCGAGAAGCAAGTTGCGGTCGGCCGACCGAAAAGTGGGTGGCTGGGAGTCGCGCTTCATGATGGATCGGGCTGTGAGCTAAAATCGCTCCTGCTGCGGTTTCACCACAGCATTTGATCGGCAGGTCGTCGTCATTGCTTTTCTCTCTTGTCTTCTTGTTTTTTCCTCCTATCCTCAAATCATCCCCTTCTCTTGTGTGTTGCATGCGATATCCTTGTTCGGTTTCATCATTGTGTATCACGACCGATCAAACATTACTTCACCCTGCTTTATATACATTCCTCCGCCTCGAACTTCCATTGCACCGACCTAGGTCACCATGAGACTGGCTCTGGGTACAGCTGTGAGCATTCTATGCTCGGCTGTCCTGGTTAATGCCCAGACGTATACAAACTGCAATCCTTTACAGAAATGTGAGCCGTCGCAACTTCCAAAACCAGCAACTTCATGGCATGGCAGCGAAACTCCAGGGTCCTTAGTCCCTAAAGCTTTGCTGACCTTTTGGATTTCACACAGCGTGCCCCGCGGATACAGCGCTCGGAAAGACTGGACAAAACTACGACTTCACTGCTGGCTCATCGGTCCAGTTCGCCGCCTCCGGAGCTGTCACCTACGACAAAACGAACGGAGCCGCCTTCACGGTCTCCAAAAAGGGTGATGGACCTCTGATCCAGTCTGGCTGGTATATCATGTTTGGCAGAGTCGAGTTCACCATCAAGGCAGCCCCAGGAACAGGAATCGTTAGCAGTGCTGTCTTGCAATCCGACGATTTGGATGAGATTGATTGGGAATGGTTGGGCGGCGACAATACCCAGGTGCAGACCAATTACTTCGGCAAGGGCATCACCAGCAGCTATAATCGTGGCGCCTTCCACGCTAATTCGGGGAATCATGACAACTTTCACACCTACTCCGTCGATTGGACAAGCTCTCAGATTGTCTGGGCGATTGATGGCCAAACAGTTCGAGTGCTGACTCCAGCAACTGCCGACAGCAATCAATATCCGCAGACGCCAATGATGGTCAAAGTTGGTGTGTGGGCTGGCGGTGACCCTGACAACGCCAAGGGAACTATTGGTACGTACACGTTCTCTTCGGATGATCAATTATCTTTACTTTGTTAAAACTCGTCCAGCTTCTAACATGCTTGAGAAGACTGGGCTGGTGGAGTGACCGACTACAGCAAGGGTCCCTTCACCATGTATCTCAAGTCGATGACCGTGACAGACTACTCGACCGGCATTTCTTATAGCTATGGTGATCACTCGGGCTCATGGGAATCGATCATCTCCAATGGAGGCAAAGTCAACGGTAACAGCGGGCTTGAGCCAACGGTTGCTCAGCCAGCCCCGGTGATTACTGCGACTGTTGACAGTGTCCCCATTCCCTGGAGTGGGACCCATCGTGAGACCTCGAGCTTTGTGACCCCCGACGTATGGCCCTGGGTTGCCACTGGCTCACCAACTGGGTATCCTGGTCGGCTCCCTCCCGGCTGGCAATCTGGCTCTGGGCACATTCAGCCACCCAGCAGCGGTTCAGCGAGTGAGCATTGTCTTCCATATATCAGCGCATACCCAACCATGACCCACGCTAAATCCGACAACTTTCTTTCACAGTCTTTCTCCCAATGTACATCAGCCTTCTCGGCCTCATCGTCGGGTTTACGTTTCCCTGCTGGGCATAAGACTGTTCTTAACGAGACCCGGTGGACACGGCCGTCTTCACCCAGCAACACCAACAAAAAGCACAACCATGCAGACCATTCGCAGGTGGATGCGACAACCAGCATGGCCCCATCGACAGCGACGGGCTCCCCTTCGCCGAGTCATGCCCGCTCTGCCGGTCACGGAACGATCGTTTATCAAGGCTCTGCGGCAATAACGGCTGTCATCATCGCCTTGTTGCTTGGACTTCCCCGAGCTACACTTTGATCAAAGTCTGGTTTGTCTTTGTCCTCGTGCTGATGACTTCTGATGAATACCGGACTCTACGACTATGTTTTTTCATGAATCGATGACTTCTTTACAGTGCTCTGGACATTCACGCTACGCTTGATCCAGCAAACTAAGTCGCTGCATGCCAGATGGCTTCTGCGTTTTTTTCTTTTGAGTTTCTGCTTTGCACATATTCATAGAAGGACATGCGTTTAGGCATTATGAGTGTATTGCATCACAACATTATCACTTACGAGCCTTTGGGCAACCTTTCTTCCGTGTTTCTGTTCCACTGAGTCGCATGGCCCGTCTCGGAGGTCGTGGGCCATTCCTGAGCGGCTGCATCAAGTTGATTTCCATGAACGGAGTTTGATGCACGGCTGCACACCTTGTTCATTGATGCCTTATGTATAAATTACGAGCAATAATGCCACAACGTGATTCACTATCGAGTCCCCAATTCGCATTGAAACTATCCAGCTTTCTTTGTCCAAGATGATGTCCAATTCAATGAGTTGGGAGTTTTGTAAGTCTGGGTGCGAGCAGGAACCAGATTCCGACACTGCCACCCATACGGAAGACTGACCTCAGTGATGGAGTTAAGTCACAAGTCACCCGCCACCTGGAAGAAGTGACCAAATGAACCGGTCACCAAATTTTGGCCTGGTTCATACGAGCTCTACACATATTGGTTTGTTGAACCTCTACGAAAAGTGTGATTGTGCGTTCAACCAGCAGATCGACAAACAGCAAAATGACTGCGCCCACCACATCCGCACGAGTGTTTCTCGTCCGTCATGGCGACACAGACTGGATCTCGGGCGGGAAATTTGCCAGTCGAACCGATGTACCTCTTTCGAAGATGGGAGAGAAGGATATTGAGTTCATGCGTGATCGTCTTGTCGCGGAAAATGAGATGATTGATCCGACTGGCATTGCCAAAATGTATGAACTCCATCCCAAAGGTTGCAACAGCTATATTTTCAAACCGTGACCCACGGTAGGAAAACCAAGAAGAGTGAAGCATAAGACAAATTTTTATCACGATGAGAAAGAGGTTCCATGATCAAGGCAGCTCACTGGCCCTTTCGCAGATACTGTTCGCCGAGAATCAATGCACGCCGCACGGTCGAGATCTTGGGAATCGGTGTGCACCATCACCAGCATTTTCAAAATCAGGAGACAGGTCAGAAATGGAGGTCTGAGTCTGTGATAAGAGGCGAGACGGCGGATCCGTATATCCATATCACGAAGTGGTTGGAGGAGTGGGATTATGGAGACTATGAAGGAATGACTCTGCATGCGATAACTGAGAAGCGAATCAGGGACTATGGTAGTGGAACGTGGGATATCTGGACGGATGGATGTCCAGGCGGAGAGTGAGTAACCCCTTTGAAGAGCTCCTCGATCAATTGCATTGCCGTGGTATGGTCCTTGACTCTGGAGAAGAACACTTTTGGCTTTGCCGTCCTCCTATCGAGAGAACAGCTCTGGCTGAATTCCTTCCTCCAGATCTCCACAGCAAGTCACCGAGCGCCTTGACGAGCTCGTCCGTGAAATCAGACAAGTCATCTCGTCAAATTCAGCCAGTTGGCCCGGAGGTCAAATCATTGCTCATCGTAGTCAGCATGCACAAGATGTCGTATGTGTCGCACATGGACATATCTTAGCTGCTCTGGCTATCCGTTGGGTTGGTCTTCCGTTGGACACGGGAATGATGAGACTGATCTTTGAGCCCGGGGGCGTGGGTATCTTGGGGTAAGACTCATCCTCGTCTATTCTGCCTTCTTTCCTTCGTCTCGACTTCTGCCCGGGGACACTATGCACGTCCGTCAATAGACTAACTTCGTGATGCCCAGGTTCGAGCATGACAATATCAATCAACCTGCCATCTTGGTAGGCAGAAAACCTGGTCGACCTGATCGAGAACAGCGCTACGAGACTGGAGTCGCACAAGCAAGTCGCTAGTTCGAGTACGGGGTACGTTGATGGCTCAATGTGAAATTCTTTCACATATACAACCTCATCATCTTCTGATACAATATGAGATCGTCTCCGAGGGACCAAAAATAATGATTATACTGGTCATCTGTTCTACCTAGAGATCAGAGACTCATACGTCCAGAACGATCCTCGGCGGAGAAAGCTTCCGAAATACTTCCCAATTGATTTTGGAGTACACTTGGAGTGCATCACAAAGTACCTACGTATTGTTGGCCCGATTCAAGAGATCAACTCATGCACAAGAAGCTTTTCTGCACTCGGGGGCGTTCTACTTCGTCTAGGCCAATAAGCAGCCCTGCAGTACAAACCGCTAGTTAGACGGGCAGAGTGGTGTGAAACATCCATGATAGACACCCAAACCGCTAATAACCATCAAAATTGGTTGCATGTAGGTGGGAACATTCCTACCTACAGGTCTTTATTGCAGATGTTCATAAACATTCGCGGACCGGAAGATAATTTCCAAGGATTTCTTTCACTCCCGTTTTGGCAAAGCGTTCTAGTGAGCCGGGCAATGTGATTACATGTTCACACTTACACAAGTCGATTGCACTGCACCTTACTGTTTGGAATTCCTTGTACCTAGAAGAAACGCTTACGACTTGCTCTAAAGGGCTCAATACATGGATATTTTCGCCTCTCAAATCAGACCAAGTAATATCGCGCACGTCATGAGAATACTCCGCAATTAGTTTCTAGAGATTCACTGTTGAAACCTACCAACTATATCACTAGAAGGAATAGGTCTTTCGTTGATACAGGTAGCAATTGACCTTGGAATACGCTAAGGTGACCTTGGGGGATCACCCGCTTAACCCTACCTATGTATGTATACTCTAAAAGTTTCCAATGAAAGGGAATCTTGAGGGAGTACCCGGAGTCGGATGGGAGAGAAGTGTCATTTCATAGCCAACTTTACTCGCATATGTCATTCATTCCATGCAGGGAAACTTGTTCGCCAAGGGAGCTGACTGGGTGGGTTCAAACAGAGCTGTCAAGATTCACAGGTCGTCTGCGACTAAAACACAATAGTCGTTTCAGACCCAGCCAAGGCGTGTTGACGGGGCTCTGAATTCCTGTATACAAGAAGACATCGTATAGCCATCCTCCAAATGCACAACCAAAAAACGGAGCTATCATTGGGACCTTGAATATCATTAGCTAAAACACCATACTGAATACATCTACAACGTCAGCTAGAAGTTCATGCACTTACCCAGAAGTAATGGTTTCCGGCTGTCCAAACTTCGCTTCCGTATCCCAACATGTAAGATGTGAGTCTGGGTCCAAAGTCCCGCGCAAGATTTATCGTATACCCGGTCTCCCAGCCAAAACAAGCCCCAATACCGAAAATCACGAAGAACAGAGCGAGGGGTGTCAACTGACCCGCTCCCAGATTGCCGTCATCCTTCAATGCAAAGATCACAAACATTAGAATGGCACTTGCCAGAAATTCTGAGAAGAATTGGCCAGTCCTGGTCATGAATGCAGCCGGATAGGCACAAAAGATACCTGCCGTCGCGGTCGACGAGTACCCCGGCACTGTACGAATCGACGCACCGCCTTCAAAGAGATCGATGGCCGATTTGTAGTTCCCGTACACAATGGCAGCTCCACACATTGCGCCTAGAATCTGCGCGCTCAAGTAGATGGGAAATTTGCGCCAGGGAAAGCCACGGTAGATGCAGTTTGCGAAGGTCACGGCCGGATTGATGTGGCCTCCTGACTGTCCGCTTACGTATACGCCGAGCATCACTCCTAGGCTGGATTTTAGATGTGCTTTGTTAGGGCTTAATCTAAAATGGGAAGAGGGAAGGACTTGATCGACTTACCCCCAACCCCACGAGATGGACTGATAATCACCCTTCTCACCGTGGCTGAGAAGAACTTGAGCAACGACGCCATTGCCAAAAAGGATCAGAATCATTGTGCCGAAGAATTCAGAGCAAGCATCACGTGCACATGCACGAATCGTGTTCCGGAGATTGGAAGGCTCGCTGTGACTTGGCTCTTGCTCGACTGTGATGTTGTGGATGACTGAATTGGGTTGACTTCCAATATAGACAGAAGTGCAGTCACCCGTTTGACCAGCGGAGAAGCCAATCTCCTTGTGAATTATGGCCATGGTTTCAGGATTATTCACGGCAGCCGCCAGAGACTCCATCTCTTTTGTCACGTCAAGAGTCCCCCTCCACTGGAGATTCGTTCAACGTCTCTTTCCTGGATGGATAAACAATGGGTCACTGACTTAAAAAAAATTGGATCTCTGAAGAGTCCGTCATGAGACGTCAAAAGGAAGAAGTAATGTCGAGCCCCAGTTTGGACAGCGGCTCAAGTCAATCTTATATCAACAGTATAAGTATTGACTTGAACAGTACCAGCTGAGTGCCGTGTGTCACGAAGTCTGTCATCCGCACCCCCTAAGCAAGCTGGGAGGCCTCTACGTCTTGACACGAGTTGACAAATGCAGTAGGAGCTCCGCAATATTGAATTCTCCCTTCTTATGTTGTGGCTTTTCACGTTCGCGTGAGCAAGCCCTCAATTCCAACGTGTTAGATTAGAACAGAGAGAAGCATGGAGCAGCAGCCCGAATCAGAACGACGGCAGCGATGAACTGCAATCTGATCCAGCGGGCTGACAGAGGATCGCGATAAAAGGCGAGATTATAGTTTGATCACTTTCTCCTTGCTCTTTGGTGTTGTCGAGTCGGGTCGTGAATTCAACGCGTACAACCACGATAGTAAATCTGCCCGGCTTCTTGTATGAAAGTCTTTCTACCACTGGAAAAGGGCGGAATGGACAGACAACGACACATCTTTATAGATCATTGATTTGGCTACAAGTACCATGCTCATTCACGCGCCTGACGACTAGCGTTTGACTCTGCTGCCGTTTGATCGGAAAGCGCCGTCACTTCTCGATTCCCGAGGCCAAGGTAGCCAAGCGGACAAGGGAAGACGTGTAAAGTGCAAGTGCAGGCCTGTATTTTGACGGGCGTATCCCAAGTTGATGACAAGAGACTTTGCCCACACTGGTCATTGGGAAGGGTGACAGCTGCAGAATTGAGTGTCATCACTTGGTGGCTGTAACGACATGAGCAAGTCTGGTGTTACCATGGGATGAGATGGAGGGACACACTCGTACACAAACATCCTAGCATGAACCGTCCGAGGATCGGGGAAATCGTGGGGAGGGATGGTCGCACAGAGAGGCTTCCATTCCTTCTGTCACAAATTTTCATATCGATCAAAGCCTTGCGGTGTGTACGCAGGTCTGATTCCAATTTCTGGAAGTATGTTCGAGAGCGGCTTCAGGCGAGGTCAAACGTCTGATAGTTTACAAGAGGTTCTTCTGCTTCTGGGGCTTCTTTTGTCCCGTGCCGCCATTCCAGTTCAGTGTTTACATCGTCGGGACGTGGATCATCAAGAAACTCGGACTGCAAGTACAACCTTGAGCCCTCCCTCACTACGGTACTTTGTCATACAAGATATGAATTTCGTACTTGTCTTCGTAGATGAAACCTTGTCACTTACGACGGGGAGGATGACACACTCTTACTTTCTGGCACCATCGTGTGACATCTGCTCCTCTTTCCTTTTCTTATTACATTGCATCTTCGGAGCTACTAAGCCATCCCAGTCAACTTGACCTCATAACGGGGCCAGTATAGCTGAGCAAAATAAGATGACGAGATATGAACAAGACTTCCTAACATATAGTTTGGCTTTGACGGAGTATGCCGACGTGAGCATTGCTCAATGTACTTGACATTTTCACCGAACAAGCACAAGCAACCGTCTCAAGCTGCCTCGATTATGAGGATCAATCTCACCGACACACTTGACCATGCTTGACTGGGAGCCAAGGCTGTCAGTCGGATTGAGATTGAGACTGGGTTACAGTTTGGACTGGGACGAGGTCGGTGAGAGCAAAGAGGCGAGCATTGTGTGTTTGGACTTTGGATTGGCGATTAGTTGCCATCACTGGTCCAGGGCACCTCCGCTTTCAGGACAAGTGTGATATTTCAAGTCTATTATAATTCTGGGTGCACGTACACTTGTTTGCCTTCTTATGCTACTGGTGAGTTTTATTAGGCATTCGACCGGGGAAAAGTATGGATACTGTTCAGTGTTCACTCGATGAGGTCGGTCTAGGCAGGTCAAGCTAAGGACAGACAGGGATCTCAAGCATGCTGCAATGAGAGTTTCCTGGTTCCAGGATTTTTGCAGCCGATCAGAAAGTACTGGTCATTGCTGAACATACTTAAGAGCCTGGCGGCTGATATTGTCGGCGGTCTTGTTTGTAGGAGTAAAGGCGAAGAGGAGTAGACCTGCTTGAGATGAACTGATTAGAGACGGTTGTTGATGGCCTTATACTTCAGGCTTCCGGTGCATTGTGTTCCAGCCCCAGAAAGATCGTCCAAAGTGGAGTGAGTTTCTCCGCTTCTTATTAGATGTGCTGTAGCCGATCTCATGTACCTAGTCTTTTAGGTTGTGTCTGGCAGCTTTCTATCGTCCATGTTGATTATCGCTTACCCTGTATGAGCTGCAGCAATGGTGATGTGTGATGACACGCAGCATATGAACAGACAAACTTCGCAATGGCCCACGCTTCCAATCAAAAGAAAGAAACACTAACAATGCAGCGCAGTATGTAAGGTAGCAGCTGGGATCAAGCACAGGGATCAAGGTTCCGGCCAAGTTCAACGCCCGCCGACAAAGTGATTGTCGTGCGCAGCGACAAAGGCTAGCGTTCAACAATTCCGACCGATGCGGAAAAACAAGGAGGACTCTCTTGTTTACATTTCGAGACCTTCAAGTGATTTTGCACGGCGCTCTGCAACTAAGCCCTCCCTGGCTGCTTGGACCAGATACTGCGAGTAATCCCACCAATCCGTGCGTGCCAAAAGCGTGCAGGTGGTCATTCGCACTCTCGTAAGCCTCTTGCTCAAGCTCGAAACCCCGCGCCGCGGATCTTGGGTGTCACGACAGGCTCAAGCGCCGGTACTTAAGAGCAGAATGGAGGAATTCATTTTGATCACTGCCACTGTATCCTTCCCAGCTTTGAAGAGCGAGAGCAAGACTATTCCAGTCAGTTCGGTGCTTTCAGTTGCGTTTGCCTAGCACTCCCTCAAAGCAGACCTATCTCCCAGTTCTTGATTTTATTTCGTTTCCGCCCAAACGCCCCTGGATCCAGAAATGCGATGCAGTCCTCCGAGGTCTTTGTCGGATCAATCGATCAGGGAACAACCAGTACACGGTTTCTGATCATCAATCGTGATGGAGCGCCTGTTGCATCCCATCAGGTGGAATTTGGTCAAATCTACCCCCATCCTGGGTAAGTAATCAGTATAAATACCGGCGTCACATGGCCTTGGTGGTGCGGAAATGCCGAGAAACAGCCATGAGAAGGCGCAAGATAGAACGAACGCATGAGATGAGTCATGTTCAAGACTGACGTGGCGTGACGAATGATAGATGGCATGAGCATGACCCTCTTGAGCTCGTTGAGTCGGTGGAGACCTGCATTGCTGGCGCCGTCGAGTTCTTCGAAAGCCAAGGCTTCTCTCGAACCAGCATTGCCTGCGTGGGCATCACCAACCAGCGCGAGACAACCATCGTCTGGGATCATGAGACAGGTGAACCGCTCTACAATGCGATAGTATGGACAGATACACGTTCCCAGGCCATCGTCGCGGAACTGAAATCTCGCCCTGGGGCATCCAAGCTCCAGTCCCTCTGCGGTCTGCCGCTCTCGACTTATTCCTCAGCGACCAAGTTGCTCTGGATGCTCGAGCATGTCCCTCGGGTGCGGGAGGCCTTTGAGCGCGGCACGTTGGCGTTTGGAACGGTCGACGCCTGGCTGGTATACCGCTTGAATGGCGGACCTGACGCCAACGTGTTTGTCTCAGATTCGACAAACGCCTCCCGGACCATGTTTGTGAACTTGGAGACGTTGCGGTATGACGATAGCTTGCTGGACTTCTTTGGGATCAAGGGGAAGCTCCATCTGCCCAGGATTGTTCCCTCCAGTGATTCCTCGGCTTACGGGGTTATTGCCAGTGGTACTCTTGCTCGAGCGCCCATCATGGGATGTCTGGGAGACCAGTCGGCTGCGCTGGTTGGGCAGAAAGGGTTCTCGCCTGGCATGGCAAAAAACACATATGGTACCGGCTGCTTCTTGCTGTACAATGTCGGTGAAAAACCAGTCTTTTCAAAACATGGACTGCTGACAACGGTGGCTTATCATTTTGGCGGGAAGCCCGTCTATGCACTCGAAGGGAGTATTGCTGTCGCGGGATCGGGTGTCAAGTTCCTCCAAGACAACCTCTCCTTCTTCCAGAATTCCCGAGAAGTGAATGATTTGGCCGTGACGGTGGAGGATAATGGCGGCTGCGTGTTCGTGACGGCCTTTAGTGGGCTGTTCGCTCCCTACTGGATCGATGATGCCAAGGGTACCATTTGTAAGTTTGAGAAGCTGGACCATCGCATCCTCGTTGAAGCCTGTTCTCGATTATCTCAACATGTCTCTGACTCTTGGCTCTCCAAAATTTCATCTGCTGCATCAGTCGGCATCACACAGTTCACACAAAAGGGCCATATAGCCCGTGCCACACTAGAAGCAACCTGCTTCCAAACCAAAGCCATCCTAGATGCCATGGAAAAAGACAGCGGCAGCGCTCTCACAGAACTCGCTGTCGACGGAGGCATGAGTAACTCGGATTTGGCCATGCAGGTATCACTTACTCATTTAATCACACGTCATGGGAAAGAATGGCCTCCTAATATTCACCTTCTCGCAATCACCTAGACCCAAGCAGATCTCATCTCGATCCCCGTCTACCGACCCAAGATGCGCGAGACCACCGCGCTAGGTGCGGCTATTGCGGCGGGTCTCGCGGCAGGTATATGGCGCAATTTTGCTGAGTTGCGCGACATCAACCGTGCCGGCGGTACTGTGTTCGAGCCCCAAGTAACACGTGAAGAAAGTACTGCCAAGTTCGAGCAATGGGAAAAAGCCGTTCGAATGAGTAAAGGCTGGGTCTCTTCGGCAAATGATAGGAACCAAGACGGTGACAAGCAAGTTGGGCTTGGGATGACGACTGCTGCGACCGAGTCACTATTGACGAGTGCCGTTAAATCTTCCGTGAACGGGATACTGCCAGAGCAAAGGGAGCAGAGAGACACGTCCACTCTCAACTCAGTGCCACTAGTTTCTGAGCTCGTGACGAAGGGAAACCTTCAGCCAAAAGTGAGCGTCACGACGCATGCTATGGCAAACAAGGATGACGATCGAGATCGAGACTGGGATTTGGCGTCACATATCAAGACACCGTTCATCACAGTGTCCAGTGATTTGGACGAGGCCGATGAAGAGGACCTGTTCTTGGAATTGAGAAAGGTGGAAATCCTGCAAAAGTTGAAGAGGCTGAGAAAGATGAAGTTGAGCTATTACTGAAGACTCCTTTGCATACCATCTGCGGGACACATTTTTCGAAAGGCGTCGAGCTCGTTTCTCTCTCTGACCGGGGATAAGTGATGACGACAGAAAGATGATCCGCAGGACTTCGACATGTCGAAGGTACGGTTTCCGGATATCTTTACAATGACGAAGAACTAACGAGGTAGACATTAGGATGTCGAAAGCATTTTCAGCATTTAAATGATGGCCATTAGCCATGGACGGAATGACATTCAAGCAGAGACGGGCAATTCCTCGTATGCGAACTCATTAATGGCGTGGTGAGCGCGTTCAGGTGATCAAATCAGGCCCTAGAATTAAACCCACTTTGGCCCCATTGCAACAAACAACTTGTCGACCTCGTCAACACTCTACATTCGAAATATTCCGTTCTGGGCATAAATATATCATCATTGAATAAAATTGCTTGAAATATACAAGATGTCCAAACGATATAATCAAGACTGAGTCACTCAGAGACCCGCCTTCAAGTCCTCGCCCTCTCGAAGAAAGATGCAGTTGAACTCGGCGCCAGGGCTGAGCGTCACCTCAAATCTCATTACAGGGTCCTTCACGCGATCCTCTCCACTAACCGGCATGGCAATAATCTTCTCATACGCCTGCAGAATCCGAATGATAGTGTACCCCATCTCGATCGTCGCAAATTGCTGACCGATACAAATACGAGGACCGCCGTTGAACGGAATGAACTGCCAGGGGCGTGGCGACCAACCCTCCACCCATCGCTCGGGAATCCACTGCTCGGGGTTGAAGTAGTTCTTTGATCCGGGCTTGTCATAGAGATCCGGATCACGCTGCATCAGAAGAGTGGAGTAGATCACACGAGAGTTGGCGCGCACACCAACGGGGGATTGTCCGTCTGGTCCACCCCCACGAGGTAATGTGGTATCCTTGAGTGAGAAACGCACGTTGAAAGGTACGACTGGGTAAAATCGCATGGTCTCGTTGATCACGGCGTTGAGGTACTTCATCGTCTTCAGGTCATCATAGGTGGGTTTCTGGCCATCGGCACCGACACCGAGACGCTCCTTGATCTCGGCACGCAGCTTGGCGACGACCTCTGGGTGGCGGGCGAGCTCGAAGAGACAGAATGCAAGAGTGGCGGCGGTGGTGTCGCGACCTGCAAGGAGAACAGCCACGAGCTGGTCTCGAAGGACCTTGGGGTCACGAGTGAAACGGGCAAGGGCGTGCAAGAACGTGTCTCGCTTGGAAAGCTTTTGGTCAAGCTCATCTTGTGACATGCTGAGGACGGTCTGGATATAGGGCTGCATGAAGTCGTCCATGATCTTCAAATTGCGACGGAACTCGGTACGTGACATTGCGAAGTTGAAAACGCTAATTTGAGTCCTGAAGTCAGCATCTTCTGTCATATTTTGCGAAGGGCGACTTATCCGCCACGGGCAACTCACCCAAATCGGAACAGCTCAGCTTGGCGTTGTTGCACGTATCTGAAGGCCTCGGCAAAGCGAGTAGCAGGGTTCTCGAGACTGTCGGTTCCTTGGCCGAGAAGGTAGTCGGTCGATGCGTCAAGGGTGTATCGGAAGAACAGCGATCCAACATCGACAATGCGACCACCACCCGGGTTCTTTCCAAGGAGAGGGATGAGTTTTTGTACATGCTTTTCGAAGATCTCCGTGTCGACGAGGCGCTCGCGCGCAAACATCGGACGGATGAGCTGGCGAGAACGCGACCACAGCTCACCATCCGTTGCAAAGATACTATCGCCGAGGAATTCCTTCCACTCGCGATGAAACGTCTCGCCCTTGCCATAATCGGCGAATTGGCCAGTGAGTATGGCCTTGATATTCTCCGGGTCCTTGGTGAGAACAATGCGAGACGAGATACCAGCATCAACTTCGGCGGTCTTGCAGTTGTCACGGCCACCAGCCCCCATGATGGTTTCGTCCCAGAACTTGAGATCCTCGTTTTTGAGGTTGGCCTGATGGCCCTTGTACATGAAGTCAAGAGCTATTGAAGCCTCGTTAGCATATGTGTCATCTTAAGCCTCTGCTGCCTACTACATTCTGACGGACTTTTGCCGAGCATGCCGGCCCTCCAAGAACGATGAAGCACAACATACCATACGGAAGATGGAACTTGACCTTGGGCGCACGAAGACCCTGACGAGCGATCTGCGCCGAAGCCTGGAGCTTGAGGAAGACGCAATAGGCCGTGAACAGACCTACGCACCACAACAGAGCCCGACCGGGCGATAAATTCTCCACGAGTGCCTCGATCATAGTGATGTTTTGCGACAGGGCACCCAGTGATCGCAATGAAGCGCAGGTCCAGTCGATTCAACCGTGCAAACGGGCAGGCAAAGGGCCTTTTATTAATTACTGCCCCCGAGGATGCCAGCTCTTAGATGTGGGGTTCAGTCGCGATTTTGACTTTCTGGTTCTCCAGCGGGGGGAGCGGCAGATCAAGTGGGCAGACTGAATCGAGGCAAAAGTCGCCCCGTCGCCTTGGTCCATTCGCACATGGCAGTACGCTAACCTGCGGCGAGTCAAGCGAAAGGGCCGTTGTGGCCACGGTCAGCCTTTGAAGCTAGTCACTTGAGCGATGGCCAAATCCAGTAGCGTCAATGGGCGATCCACTTGCACCCGTCGAGATATCATAAAGCCGGGGGCCGCATTGTTTCACATTATCATGATGTTGTAGGATTTCCGGATCTGTGAATGGCAATGCCGAGCCGACTTGGACTCCACTCTTCAAATGAGGAGGCTACAAATGTACGTATGCAGCTATCTATTGCCCTGCATTATCAAATAGCTGACAAGGTAGCATGCAGTGGAGGGAACTCGCAGAATGCATCAGCCTCGAAGACGGAGAGACATTCCGGCGTTCGGTGTTCGGTCCTCGATCCTCGGGTTTCGGTGCTCAATCTATTTCCGCACCCCTACTAGGCCTTGGATAGGCGGGAAAGGCCAAGTTTATTGCACACACTTGAGGTGGTATGGTCCAGGCACTGCGCACTGCGCAGTATTCGGTCATAAATCGCGGTTTCTGAAAGTCATCCGGGATGCGGAGGCGCGGGTGTGGCTGCTTTCAGGCATCCTTGCGAGGTGCTTGCGAGATCCCCGCTCCTCTAAGGATGATCCGGTGTTAAAAAGAATCATCCACATAGTTCGGTGCTGTGTGGTTGCATGGAATACTATCTATCATATGAGTGATGAATTCATGACTAGGGCAGATACATCAATCTCTCGTCTTTTGTGACTGACTCTACCGAAAACTGAGGAGAGGGTGACAAAAAGCCCATTGCTTACTGGCCGACTCTAAGAAGGTTTTGCGAAGTTATCGTTCGATGGTCAGAAGAAACTTGTAGTTTTACGAGCGTACACATCTGGTCTGTGCTATGTCCGTCAACCATGGCCTGTCATGAATCATTCCTTATGCTGGGAGTGCGGACCTAAGCACAGCATCATGTCGCTCGATCGCGAGTGCCCAGAGTCGAAACGCAAGGATCTCAAACTCTCTCATGCGCCCCTTCCACATCGGGAGACCTCGGCCCTCCGGCTATCATACGAATGTCAGAGACATAAAAGATCGGCTTGACGTTATGCACAAGGGGAGGAATCCCTCCGGGCTGACGGCGTCGTGTCATGGTTGGACGTGCGTGGGCGCCATGCACGCTCGGGGCTGCGCGTAGTTAAACGACTGGAAAGGCCTGTCGCCCGACCCTGCATCTCATCCAATGGCCGTTGGTGAGTTAAGTTACAAAAGTCGGCTCACAATGATAATATGACATGTGCTTCTTCCTGGAATTGATGGCTAGACCGCTTATGTAGAGGAGATCATTCTTGCAGTGGTGTAATTGTTTGAACATGATTTGACTTTCGTAGAGCATGCAAAGCGTATTTAGCTCTACTGAATAACACCGGAATACTCACAGCCTCATCTGGAATAGGACCATGTCCGTACCTGGGTTGGTACTGCCAGTGAGCCACTGTTGAATGCATGTTGGCCTTGCTCGGATCCGTTGAACAACTGGAAAAGGAATTGGAGACAGACTACTAATCATTATCTGATGCTCAATGCGGCCCGTCAGAACCAGGGGATAAAAAGTCGCGAAATTAAAAAGACATGGACTCGCGGGGAATCGAACCCCGGACCACTCCCATGCTAAGGGAGTATTATACCACTAAACCACAAGCCCAGTTGCGTGACAAGAGACATCTATTTTGATACCATGAATCAATAATTTTTTTTCGCGGCTTCGTTCCTTCCCTTTTCGAGTGCTTCGGAAGGGAATCTCACTTGCGTACTAGTTAGTTACTTAGTACTTTAAAGTACGTGTGGCTCCCAGTGTAACCGGATGGATGGAATGACAAGGCCTGACTATATAACTAGAGTCGCTGTCTTCCTATTGCCTGGAGTATCTCTCATCATAATGTCAAGGTCAAAGGTGCTCGCCTCAACATGGATGTTGTTGAGGTTGCCCTGGTTCCGGCGTCCACCTGAGTGGTCCACTATATGTAGCTCGGTAGACTGAGCCCCGTCCGCGTCGAAATATAACTCCATGGATCGCTCTCACGAGCTTACCTACCTTAGGTCACATACGTATGAGGTGGCGCCCGCCTCACGTACTCCAATTCATCTAGTCTTATAGTACCAAACACACGGCAGAATGCGCGTAAGAACTCAATTCCATCGCCGGTATTGACAGAAATCATCGCTTCATTATTTACATATCTAGTCAAAATCTACCGGTGGTATATTTCTCCCCTCGAGCGTGGCCTGCACACTCTGTTGCATCATCCCGACCGCGGCATTCCATGTCACAGTGCCCTGTTCACCCTGACCCGAAGGTGGACTCGGAGTAAGCTCTCTGTTCCGATCGAGCATATCCTCACTTACAAGCCACATTAGCCATCGAACCACAGAGACCGCCTTGTCGATATCATGCTCATCACTGATCACGCGCCGCAAATAAGTACAGAGGACCTCTACATCTTCCACATATGGGCCCTCGGCCGTAAAGGCCGAATGCCATGCCTTGACCGCGTTCCTGAGATCTGGCAAGTCGGACAGTCGACGCGAGGTAAAGACAGGCCGAGCTGGGAGTGGAGGGAGTGGTACTGTCTTCTCGACAGCAGGTGCGGGGAGGTGAGCACCGGCCGAGCTGGGATTCTGGGTCTGAGAGACTGGACGCGCAGCTACAGCTCCGGAAGCGCGAGCTTTTCGTAAACGCGAGCGTCTTTGCTCCTCTAATACCTCTTGCCTGATATCCTCTGGAAGAGCTGCAAGAAAATCTTCCGAAACCTCCGACTCCTCCTCAAGCGCGGGCGACTGCTGGGGTGACATGGAGTCTCGCCCCGAGCCCGTCGAAACTACTGAGGATGTGGTTGTAGATATTCTCGGAGCAGCCGTGGTGGTCCGAGTCAAGGCTCTGTTCGTGGCCGAAGCATATTTGGGAGGACGACCTCTCCTTCTCTTGGGAGGAGTTATTGGCCTTTTAAGCATCATCAATGCTCCACCATGAGGCACTCCACGACGGTTCACCCCCGTAGATGTGTTCGAAAATGCCTGTGCAGGCTGGGAATCTGCAGTGGGTGCAGGTTGCTGATTGTAATACCCAAGGACCTCATTACGAACGTCTTCAGGCAGAGCAGCTAGTGTCTCCGGGTCCAACTGTGACTGCGGGGGTAAGGGTGCCGAGGCCGTGGTCTCAGCTCCTTGACGGCGAGGTGGTGGGCAAGGGGAGCCAGATCGCGGGGATCTCGCACGAGGCTTAGCCTGAGCCACGAGTCTCGCCCTGATATCAACTGGAAGCTCCGATATGACCTTGGGGTCTGCCTGGGTGGGCATGATGAATTGGGATCCAGAGATGTTCAGCGGCTTATGAGCGCTATTGCTTAGCACTGGATCGACCTGAATGCGCGCCGTATCACCCTTGCGAGGACTCTCCAATTCATCCGGATCAACTTCCGCTGCTGCAACGGATTTGCGTGATGGCGACTTGAAAAAATTGAGCTGCCGTTGGCTGCCCTCAATGGCAGTTGATGGTTCATTCTTCAGGGGCTCAAGTTTGGTCATCTGGACACCGAGCCCTCTGAGG
Source organism: Penicillium ucsense (assembly GCA_014839625.1). Taxonomy (NCBI): domain Eukaryota; kingdom Fungi; phylum Ascomycota; class Eurotiomycetes; order Eurotiales; family Aspergillaceae; genus Penicillium; species Penicillium ucsense. The sequence goes on along the minus strand of WIWV01000050.1, from coordinate 145,068 downwards.
TCGCCGGGAGCAAAGTTGAAACTCCGCAGCATGGAAACAGCCTCCTTTCCCAAGACGTCGGGAACGCTGGTCGCCACTCCAAGAACAACACTTTTATTAAAGACATCGCACTTGCCATGACCGAGATGTTTAACTGGCTCCAGCGGTGCGTCCAAGGCCCTTCGCATCACCTTCAATGTGAGTTGCCTACCCTTGACGAGATTTTCTGCCAATCGGCGAGCCAGCTCCTCGCAAAGTGATTTGATGAAGTCCTCGGCCTGATCTTGGTTGGTGAAACGGATACCCCAGTTGACCTCCGCTGACACGGATTTTCTGATCACTTCGTTGCCCACTTCCGTCTTGTCTATGCCGCGGGCGTACTTCCAAAGTTTTGTCCCCGTTTTTGGACCAAGACTGGCGCAGAGCCTCTCTTTTGTCAATTCCCTTGCATCCTTGACGTATTTCACTCCAATCTCTTCGAGCTTCGATCCAAGGCTGTAGCCAACACCGGGTAGGTCTTGGACGGTCAAGTTTCCGATGAAACCGAGTACATCGTCAGGTTTCAAGTGGAATTGCCCGGCAGGCTTTGCTTTTCTCAGCGCAACCTTGGCCAGAAGAATGTTGCCGCCGATTCCGACAGAAACCGCACAACCAGTTTTTTCCTTTATTGAGTCACGCAGGCTTTGCGCTATTTCGTCAGCTTTCGCCTGCTCGCGATAAATCGACCCTTCTGAGATGCCTTTGCCATCTGATCCCGCAGCATTCAAACATTGATTGCTCACATCTAGGAGTGCTTCATCAATGCTGACACTTTGAACAACCCCATCCACGGACAGAACTGCGTTGTAAAATTTCCGACTGGCATCTTCATAAGCGGGAAAGTCGTAGGGCAACACTTGAAGGTTCGGGCAAGATTGCAAGGCGCTCTTCATCCACATGCCGTTCTTAACGCCCTGAGCCCGGGCAACGTAATTGCAACTCGCAATCTCAGAGCCGGATCCAGACCCGTGAGCGATGGCAACCGGCTTCTCGCGAAGTTCCGGATGCTTAAGAATTGAAACCGATGCAAAGAACGAATCGAAATCAACGTGAAGAACATATCTTCTGGCCCCGGGTACTGGTCTTCTCCGAGTTGTGCCAGATAATGCCTTCTCACGGGTTGCAGCCTGTAATTGTGCTTTCAGGTCCGCTTTCCACGTAGACAAATGATGAAGTCGAGACTCCCTATAGTATTGCTGCAGGAATTCAGGGTTGACCACGCTGGATTTTCTCATCCGAGGATCGGCAAGCAGTTGGGCGTTGTATTCTTCCGATGTCATCTGAAGACTAGCGGGACTCATTTGCTTCCCGGGAGACGTTGTCTCTGTTGGCCGTTGAGGTGTTTGACTGCCGGTGTTTCGTGTACGTACATTTCGCGGGGTCGAAACACCACTGGACGGCAATGCTGGTCCACCTGGTACATCGTTCGCATTCTGAGGCGCCGAAGTCTCTTCTTTTGCCTCCGACTTGTCTTGCCCGTCCAAAGTCTCAAAGCTAGGGAATTCCCCGTAGTCAGATTGTGTGGCTTGAGAGGTCTTACTGCGGTGCTCATCAGCCATACCCCCCAGCCGGGTCGACCTCGAAGGCGTCATGGGCATATCAGATGAAGTGTCATCGCGTGTATCTGCCACTGGAACAGACTTTAATTGAGAATTATACCAGCTTGACTTGGATTGATCGCGGTAGCCACTTCTTGGAGTGTTGGCTTGACTGGTGAATTGACCATCTCCAAATTTCAAAACTCTTTGAGATTGACCCTCGTCAACAACTCGATAGTCGTGCCAAGGTAGCAAGCGACCTGCTGCCACGCTCTCTGTGACCCACGTGGGTTTAACGATGCGATACCGTCGAAACTCTTCGCATTTCTTCGGCGTCAGCGAACTCGCAATAATGTGCGTCGCCGCCGTCTTTCCATCCAGGTATTGTAGAAATCCTCCACCATGACTGACAATGATTCGATGGAGGTCTTGCAGAGACGGCTGGGTATATCCATTTACATGAGCCACAACGCCACGAAATATCTGGGGACAGTCGCCGGAAGTTGCTCGGATATCAGCATCGAGATTCTGAAGTTTGATCTTCTTTCGCCGAAAATAATCGCTGAACCCGCCGAATTTCGAAGGTTCGTACTCTTCGCCGGCCTCATCATGGAAGTCATCTAGCTCGAGCAACCGGTGTCAGAGTGTGGAGCACGCGCCATAAGTTTGGAGATAACGATCAAGAGTCTGCATACGATTTTCGATGCGCTTGCGCACTGCGTGAGACTTTGCATCAAGTCGAGAGCCCATAGCGGGCTGGCACAACCACCATGGTCGTCCAGTAGTAGTATGGGGCTTATCTAGTTCCAAAGTGCAACCCACACGGCGGTCGGCAATGATGTATCCGGTCGCGCCGCTCACGCGCGTCAGTGGCAGAATTCTGTTAAACCGCATGCGGTAAGGCTCTCGGTGAGAGGGGGCAAATCACTATGAGCGGTGAGCCAGATTGACAAGACACTATTGGCTTGACTTTAATGGCAGAAAAAACCCAATTAAAAAAAAAATGTAGGCAGAGCTTCGACCGTTGTCTGTTGCTGCAGTTGCGGGTCTCATCTTTTCTTCCTCACCACGCCTGTTTTTTTTCCGTCTCATTCCCCAGAAGCTCGATCTACCTTGTGCTTCACCTTTGCTTCTCCCCCCCCTTTTTTTTAAGTCACTCTTGTAACATATACTCTCACGATGTCTGCTGTTCAACCGGTCGCCGTTTATGCCATTCGGGTCCCTGCTGGCTCGATGGTGCAGGCCGTGCCCAACGCCGCAGCTTCGGTCAGTAGTAAACTACTCACCCGATTTTTCGTTCACGAGACTGACTCCAAATAATAGTTCCGTGTCAGCATGGCTGCCATTGATCCCGATGAGGAGCCTGAGTTTGAGGACGGCGACTCCAGCAAGTCTGGTCGCGCTATATTGAAGATCGTCCGCCCTCCTCCCGGATTCGGCGAGGATTCTGACGACGAGGACTACAGCGATGAGGACGACTATGATGAGGAGGAGGACTCTGACGATGAGGAGGTCAATGGCGGTCCTAGCGACAAGGAGAAGGCTCGCAAGCTGAAGCAAGCTGCCGCCCAGAAAGAGCTTGAGGAGGCTATGGAGGAGGATGACGACGAGGATGACGAGGAGAACAACGGCGGCTTCGACCTCAAGGCTGCTATTTCCAAGCTGATCAAGGGCAAGAGCCCACTTACCGGTGACGACGATGATGAGGATGATGAGTCTAGCGATGGCGCCCTGGACTTTGATGAGTCTGTTATCTGCACTCTGTTCGCCGATAAGGTATGGCACTTCATAATTTTCTGACATGAGAGTTCATTACTAATACCCTCAACAGAACTGCCAGCAGCCCCTCGATATTGTCGTCTGCGAGGGCGAGGTTGTCTTCTTCAAGAACACCGGTAACCAGACTGTCTTCCTGACCGGTAACTACGTTGTCGGTCTCGATGAGCTTCAGGACCACGACCACGATCATGACCATGATGAGGACGAGGATGATTACGATCTTTCTCCTGATGAGGAGGAGCTTGACATGGAGGAGCTGATGGCCCTGGATGATGATGAGAGTGATGACTTGGACGGCATGGATGATCCTCGCATCACCGAGGTCGACAGCGAGGAGGAGGAGGCTCCCAAGTTGGTCGAGGCTAAGGGCAAGGGCAAGAAGCGTGCTGCCGAGGAGGAGAGTCTCGATGACATGATGGCCAAGGGTGCCAAGGGCAAGGCCGCCAAGGAGGAGCCCGTCCTGACCAAGGCTCAGCAGAAGAAGCTGAAGAAAAACAATGGTGACGCTGCTGCCGTTGAGCCCAAGAAGGAGAAGGAGACGAAGGAGACCAAGGCCGACAAGAAGGTTCAGTTCGCCAAGAACCTCGAGCAGGGTCCTACTCCCAACGGCGACAAGCCCACCGGTACCCTTGGTGTTAAGGAAGTGAAGGGTGTCAAGATCGACGACAAGAAGCTCGGCAAGGGTGTCGCTGCCAAGAGCGGCAACACCATCGCTATGCGTTACATCGGCAAGCTCGAGGACGGCAAGGTCTTTGACTCCAACAAGAAGGGCAAGCCCTTCACCTTCAAGCTTGGCAAGGGTGAGGTCATCAAGGGTTGGGACATCGGTGTCGCTGGCATGGCCCCCGGTGGTGAGCGTCGCATCACCATCCCCCCTCACCTTGCTTACGGCAAGAAGGCTCTGCCTGGCATTCCCGCCAACTCTAAGCTGATCTTCGATGTCAAGCTCCTCGAGATCAAATAGATCTAACTTTTGATCTCTCGCATTTCCATATTCATTGTTTCGCAAGGGTGTTTATATCATATGGGGTTCCTGGTCTGTTTGTTTTGCATGATTCAGCTCGAGGTCTGATCATTCCTGCTTCGTCCTGATTTCACTGGTAGGAACGAGACCTATCACAAGAATTCATTGTCTTTTCACAGTTGCAAAAAGTGCCGCCTTCTTATTTCCCTCTTTGTCATTTACCCCGAATCGTTCTGTCCTCTGGCAATTTGAACTGTATACTTGCCCTATACCGCCTGCTCAACCGTTGTAGCACAATGACACACAGCGGCCGGTCGTAGTTGCCAGTCCTCGTCCTGGATGTATAGAAATGTTTGAATTGATGGGGTTGCCATGGAACCCTCGCACCTGCCGATGCTTGATAAACGTGGTTTAACACTTTTCACTAGACTTCCCAATCCTTGCTTCGATCTGGTCCGAAACACATCAACAACATCTATACGCTCGAGAAGTATACTCAGCATGCGCAGCGCAGAATTCTCCTGAGCTTCATCATTCTTTAAAGACAGACATCATTTTTCTTCATCGCTATTGCTGGACTTCGAATCAACATTCCTTCGACGCTGCAGGACGCAGCGCCATCGGCTCGAGAAATGGCAATCTCGAACTTGCTTGATACTCGTCGCCGACAAAGTGTGCGAAGCCTTTGGGGCGCACACAAATCCACTCCTTCTCATAGTCACCAGAATCCGTCTTCTGCCGCATCCACCACATCGGACAGCACCGGATCTCCTACATCTGACAATCCAAGAAACAGACCGCGGCTTCGGTTTCGGTTGACTCGCAGTGGCTCAAAATTATTTCTCTTGCTGGGACTTGGGGATTCTTCCAACGGTATGTTCATTTCTACGTCAGGTCCTCTGTCATTTCTGGAATACTGAGCAAGGAGTAGGCAATAAGTTGCGCACTGAGATCCAGTCTACAGGCGGGAGCCACAGCGCCCAGACTGATCAAGACGGCTTTGCCGCACCTGACTTAGGGTGCTCTATTTCCGGCCTTCAGGTGAATGATGACATCCGTGCCACGGAACTTTTGATCTCCAGTTCTTCCTCTGCGGTCGTTTCCTCTCGCGACCTTCATCAGGAGCCAAACGAAGCTTGTGCAGTCATTCGTCCAACTAGACCATCCGGCACAGCGGCAGGGTTTTTGGAAGAAAACACTACCGAGGGCAAAGCCTCTCCAGATCGTGGGAGTCCAGCGAGATGGAGGCTCATGGAACGCGTTACGCCCAGGGTTTCTTGGCCATTCGGGAATGCGACAGTCGTGCGTCGGCAGAACTTGCGTGAGAAGCCCGAGGCAGCAATCACAAACAATCGTATCACCTCGATCATTCACGCCGATGGAGATGGAGCCAGTGATGCTAGTTCGGGTCCCTCGACCAATCCAAGCAGCGGTGGCTTTGCGACTCTTTACTCCGCGTCCTCAACTCCATTGACGTCTGGGGGCCCATCTCCAAATCAGTGCACCACCTCCGAAAGGGCATTGAACTTCGGCCCCTCTTCATATTCGGATCGCCACTCAGTTCAAAGCACAAACAAGAATCCCGTCGAGACCATACCGACGATCGTGACCGCTGAAGCCGCATCCGTCGCAAAAGTCTATCTTGAGCTTTATTTCAACTCGATATTCCAGAACGTAGACTCCCGTACTCAGCGAATGAACGAGTTGGAGCACCATCTCGACATCGTACATTTGGATCCCGAAGCAGAGAACGGAGCGAGGCGGAAGTGGGCTGCTCACGAGAATGAGTATTTGCGTCAATGCCGCATGTTCAAAACACGTATGGGTACCTTGGGCACTCAGCGAAAAGTGTGCGCTGAGGCATATGAGACCATCAAAACCCTCGGCAAAGGCAGTTTTGGTGAGGTCCGTCTTGTACGGGAGAAAAACGATCAGACATTGCATACCGACTCGAGCGGCTTCTGTGATGCAAGTCCTTGCGCGCGGAGTAAACGCACTAATGTGAATGGAACTACAGCAGGCGACACAAAGCACAACAAGCGCAAGTATTTGAATGGTGAGAAGACGGGATACTACGCAATGAAAGTCATCAAAAAGTCCGATATGGTTCGAAATTGTCAAGAGGGCCATGTCCGAGCTGAGAGAGACTTCTTGGTTGTCGCTGCGAGGTCCCGCTGGGTAGTACCATTGATTGCCAGTTTTCAAGATGAAAGCTTCTTGTATCTGGTCATGGATTATATGGTGGGCGGGGACTTTCTCGGTCTTCTGATTCGCAAGAACATATTGTGCGAAGAAATGACTCGTTTCTACATCGCCGAAATGGTTTTGTGCATTGAGGAAGCCCATCGGCTGTGCTGGATCCACCGTGATATCAAGCCTGACAACTTTCTTCTTTCAGCATCCGGGCATTTGAAAATCTCCGATTTCGGGCTTGCATTCGATGGGCATTGGTCCCACGATCAAGCCTACTACAACAACCATCGATATTCTCTTCTTGAGAAACTTGGAATCACAATTAAAGGCGACTCAGAAGACCAAAAAGAAGCTGCCGAGGCAAAGGAGCAGCTCGGGTTTGAAGCTGGCCAACTGGAGCGAGGCGTCTTTCCAACTTACCAGCTGCCTCCAACGGACATCCTAGAGTGGCGCAATCAAAGAGAGCGCAGACGGTTCGCAAAAAGCGTGGTGGGTACAAGTTCATATATGGCTCCAGAAGTCATTCGAGGCGAAATGTATGATGGGAGATGCGACTGGTGGAGCCTGGGTGTCATCATGTATGAGGTGGGTAATGATCCTCGCAGATCTCTTCATGACATTGTGCTGAGTCGATTAACCAGTGTTTGTACGGATACACGCCGTTCGCATGCGAAACCCGTTACGACACCAAAATGCGCATTCTCGTGAGTGAAAGGATATACAATATGTTTTAAACGGGGTGTCAACTTACCTTGAAACTAGCACCATTCGCGAACCTTACATTTCCCGAGAGACACACCAACAGAGAGAATTATCTCTCGGGACGCTGTCGATCTCATCTTCAGATTGCTTCAGGAAAGGGAATACAGGCTATGCTCACCCCAATATTGTGCCAACAATATATTGATCGGTCACTCACCATCGGCTGATTGGCTTTACACCATGGATCCTCGATATCAAAACTGCACCAGTTTCTGGGTGTATCCAAATGACGCCACTGACATCAAATCGCACCCGTTCTTCAGAGGCATTCCTTGGGATCACCTTCATTTGACTCATCCACCTTATGTTCCGCGAGTGAAGAATTGGGAAGACACTCGTTACTTTGCAGACGAGGCATCTGACGCGCTTGAGAAGCTACTCGACGATAATGAATCTGACGCGGGATGCGAACACGATGAAACTACCTCGACCGGACCTGCAACTACGAAAGATGTAACTGTTCCTTCCATTGACATGCTCGCGGATGAGCGTCCGGTACCAGAAGGCAACCCAGTCTTTCCCGGTGCTGCTGTCAAAAGTGATACAGCTGTCCGTTCCGTTGATATGCTTGCAGATGAACTTTCTGTGCCAGGAGTCAACACAATTTTTCCCGGGTTTCCAGCTGACAAGGCTACACCTACCAAATGCGGTCCATTGAGCCAAGCGCCCAAAAAGAAAAAATGCAAGGAACGCCCGCGAGACAAGATTTTGCGAGACTGTCGAGTCGGTAAGACAGCCATGCAGGTTCGCAAAAGAGGTGCCTTTCTTGGATATACCTATCGTCGACCAAAAGGCCCGGCCACAGCGCTATGGAGCGAGCGAGGTCGACAGCTACCTACCAGAGGAACACTCGCTGACTTTTATGCCTTATGAATTTCCTTCACTTCTCCTTTGTATGAGGTGCATTCTTTTTGAAAGGAGCGATTGCTTACTTGTACGGCTAAGATGCCACTCTTTTGTTCTTCGTATGACTTATGTTATCATTAATGACGACGTCTCCAACCAAGGGAGTTCGCAGAATGAAGCAGCTTATTAGGAAGTTATTATTACGAGACACTGAATTCAAATATGATATCTAGTGCAACAATATTCTCTCACCATCACAAACGCAGTATAGACCGAACTTCACGACTGTGCCCTGTCGTACGTACACACCTACGGTTAATGGCTGAATAACAGTGCTACATGAGGAATGAAGGGCTAGAATAGGCAAGCTGGAATAGGCAATGGCTCAGTGATAGAACATTTTGTTGACAAATTCCGAGAAAACACAGGCAAAACTGATCATACTAATGTCAACTCCTATCGATGCAAGTAGCCAATGTGAACAGAATACAGAGCCCTCTGTCCGTACTGTCATGGCATGGGTATCATTTCAAAAATAAAATAAAAATAAAAGCAAGAATGCGACATGTACTTCTCGCGGACATCAAGAGCGCGAAACAATTTCTATCTCCAAGAACAAGAAGGAGACCTCACAGAATGGGGGCACTCATAGAGAATGCAGAGTCTGTCACACGATCTTCGGGCTTCATCGTTCCGTTCAGCAATGGACAAAGCTTTTTGTTTGTCTTGATGTGTCCAACCTGTCCACAGTTGGCGCATTTGCGCTGCGTTCCAGCGGGCTTGCCATCTGCAGGGGAATCGCCCGAGCGCGAGATGCCTTTTTGTTTCTCGCGCGCGAAACGACGCTCCTTGTTCCGGTTGAGGCGACTCAGCTCGGCCTCAATCAACTTGCGGTTACGAGCATCGACCTCTGGATCACCGGTTGGTTGCAGAGACTCCAATTTGGTTGTGAGGGCTTCAGAGCGATGGCGGTGCTGGATGTACTGGCGTATGACTCGCGGATCCCACACGAGTTGCTCCTTCTCCAGAATTTCGCCATTGGGGGCCTTGTACTGGCGCGTGATTCGAAGAACTTTGCCTTTCTGGCTTGCGAAACTCATGCGACTGAATTGACTGGTCGTCTCGTCATCGTAGCGTCTCGTAGGGGCGGGCGTGGGAGCTTCAGATCGTGGAGTTGGTTTATTGAACTCCTCAATCTCTCCTTGATCGATGTCACTCTCTTCGTCCGAGTGCTCAATCGTCGATGAGAGACTGGCTTTCTGAGCATCCCAAATGCGCCGAATGGAGGTTTCGTAGGACTTTTGTTGACGTGCAACATTGTAACTATGTCCGCCAAGCTCCTTGAGCCGCTGTGCATCGAGCTTGTCTTCCACACTTTCGCCAATAGCCTTGAAGCCACCCTTCATCGAGGTTTTGATAAAACTGAATCCTTCGCCACGGCCTGTAGGGTCACCTTCACCATGCAGCTTAAGCATAGCCTTACCTTGAGAGGCCAGCAGGAAATTGCGGGATGCCTTCCAAGGGGCCATCAGCTGCTCGAAGCTTTCTCCTTCCTCATCTTCATCATTTTCGTTGCTGTTTTCAGCGTCGTTTCCGAAACCTGTGTCGTGCAGATGTTGCTGTCCGACTTGCATGGACTCCAAAAGACAGACGTCCTCTGGTTGAACCCAGGATCGGATGGTGTCTTGATCGGGAAGAACAGGATCCAAAGGCTTCCAATACTTGGTGTCCTTATCGTGCTGCAAGAAATCCTTCACCTTCTGTCGATTTTGCATATCAGTCGTACCGGGGATATGCGCAGTGACATCTGAGATAGCAAGGCGTTCGTCGGCACTCTTCTTGAGCAGTCGGTAAACGAGCATTTTCATGCGGTTTTTCGCAACAGTGGTAACCTTCCGCGAATGGGGACCGGGAATATCAACAGACGGGAACTGCTGTCCAGCCACATAGAAATTCTCGATATTGCGAATGAAATAACTCATGCCACCAGAGCCCGTAGTGCTACGGATGACAAGGAAATCATTCGACTTGGCCTGGTGCGGGAATAAGGGTGCCCGATACATTGAATTGGAAATTGCTGGAACAATTTCGCCAGGATCGACATGTCCGAAGATGGAGAACGGACTTTTGTCTTGCGGCAGCAAGACAGCCGTCTCACCAATCTCCGCCTTTGGACGTGTGGGATCTTCTGGATTCTTCCTGCGGTAGTAGTTTATGAAACGGTTGCACATGCCGAAATTGGAGAGCACCATGGGTACCTCCTCCGAGTACTCAACCAAGAGAGCGCTCGAGTTATCGGCCAATGAAAGTGACTTGGTTGAGTCAAACAACGCTTTGGCATCCTTACCCTTGAGATGCTTGCGCTTGATGTGAGGGGGATTTTTGAACCAGGAAGTCTGTCCGACTCGGAAGTTGAGGGCAGGTCTGTGGAAGGATCGGGCCTCAGTCTTCTGTAGCTCGGTCTTGTAGTAAGGCCACTGCAGTCGCAAGGCTGGCAGAGCATGCTCCAAAGTGACATTTCCGAGAGTGCTTCGGATTTTGTTCTGATGGTTTTGCTTGAGCATGTCGTAAGCCTGGTCGTTGGAGATGTTGTAACGAGAGGTGAGTTTGCGGGTGAGATTGGTGTCTACGTCCTCTCGATTTCGAGGGCCAGTTTGTTTCGGCTTCGACGGCACAGCGTCAGGTCGTAACTCTTCCACGAGTATATTGGGGTCATTCATGTCGATAATGACCCTCTTCGCGACCTGTGCGACAGCCAACTCCGGCTCGTCTAAGAGCGGAATGTCCAAATGGGACAATGCGACCATATCAATAGCTGTTGGACCCGTCTTTCGTTTCTTCTGCGGTGGACTTTCATCCATGAGCCAGTCCGCATCATCATCCACCAGACCCTCGGATGGCTTTGATGCGGAAGCCTTGCCGACAGGTTTAGTGACATCCTCTGTTGTCTCAGACATCTCGTCTTGAACATCCCAATCAACACAGATCGTCCGCAGGTCTTGCATGGTGAACCCTCCGGGCAGAATCTCATCTGCGTCCGCATCACCCATGTCAATATCTTCCTTCTCTTCCTCCTCTGGTTCTTCATCCTGCGCAACTTCCGTTATCACAACAATTCCCAGGGAGTCCTGGTCAGCACCCCGCTTGTTCGACTGTCCTGTTTTGAAGATGCGCTCCTGGTCGGGGGCAAGTTCGATGTTGACCTTTGTAGGAAGAACCGGCTTGGGAACCTTGAGCGGTTGTTTCCCAAGATAGAATGCTTTCTTGTGAGGGATGATCTCTAACCAGCGGGGAAGAGTATGGCGGTCGAAGCTCGGAAACAACGAGTGAAGAAGTTCCTCATGATTTTCAGGCGGCGCAGGTAGATTTTCAGGTCCGGCTCTCCCAGACATTGCAAACAGCTGTTGCTGGAGCTTCCAGGCCCGCAGGGTTGCCTCATCCATTTCCTCTGAAAGAACACTCGCATCGTCGAGGATATCGTCCTCGTCCACTTCGAAAGGCAAAGGCTGCTCTCTAATTGCCTTGCTGGTCGACTCTGGTGGTATCTCGGAGGGTTGTTCATTTGTTGCAGGCTCGTCATCTTCAAAAAGATCCCGGGTGTCGTCCGCCTGACCAGCAGGCGGAGGCGAAGCAGGCCCTTCGCCAAACAAATCATCCAGGTTGTCCCCGTTCCCGTCACCATCTTGAAAATTCTCCTCATCTCCGTTTCCCCCAAATAGGTCGTCATTTGGCCCAAAGAGCCCGTTATCGTCTGCTCCCAGGTCCGCGAAAAGATCATCATTCGCATCATTCGCAGCCGGCTGCTGTGCTCCACCGGGTACCTCTTCGTCTGGCAGTTCGTCATCCTCGAAATCTTCAAAGTCGATCGCGTCCTCCGCCTTTTCGCCGACATCTAGATCTCGAGTCAAGAAATCAAACTCTGGACCGCCCTCGTAATTATTCAGTTGTCGCATAACATTGTCAAACTCGGCATCGTCCTGGACCTCCGAGGTCGGGTTCTGCGTAGCGTGAGGCATGGTTGTAATTTGCGGCGAAGTATGAGGACTTGAAGATGCTAGCGAGGGTGCTCTAAGAGCGTACCAGGGCGCGATGAGAGGACCAAGGGTGAAGCGAATGTGAGAGTCTCAGGGCTTAATGCGAGACTGCTGTGTCGATCACGCGAGCAAGTGCCGAGAGTGCAGCACAGCCGTACGCATCGACTTCCGACGTCAATGCGCGCGGACGAGATTTAGGTGAGGTATGAGTGAGATATTGATTTCCTGCTCCCGCGGCGGCGCGAAACGAGAGAAGTGGTGAGGGCCCCAAAAGGGATTAGCGTTCGCCCGACTTCCGGCCACACTAACTTGGGTTGGCTCATGTGGCCCGAGCTTCGCTATGGAGCCCCCCATCATGACCTGCCAATATTCTTGGGCAAGAGGTAAGTTTGCCTTGTTTGCAATAACATCGAGCCAGCTCGCCCGCAATAGCTCTCTCAATCTCTCTCTCTATCTGAAGCTAAAGGTCAAACTTATCTCCTTTGCGTTGCATAGCTGGAAAGTGTTGAACTCATACTCAGCATGTTTGGCGCGCTCAATCGTTTCATTGGAAGACTGGACGGTGAACCAGTTCCTCAGCCTCGGACGGGTCCTAGCGACAATGCATATGGCTTCCAGGTACTGCGCAATAAGGATACAGAGCTGCCCCTGGAGCCGTGGTTTGATTTCATCATTGGAATTAATGGGCATCCCATTGTAAGCATTCGCATCTTTTGCCGTGGATGAGTCTGTCCTTGCTAATACCCGGCTATCTGTAGGAAGATCCGGATCCGAATCTCTTTGCGACAGAAGTCCGCAATTGTGCTGGGTCCAGTCTCACGCTAGAGTTATGGAGCGCCAAGGTACGTGAAGCTTGGAAACTCCGTCGGGATCATGCTCGTGTCTTTACTCGATTTCTAATTGTCAAAATTGTCATGCGACAGGGTCAAAGGACGCACACCGTCACAGTTCCAGTATCGGCAACAACGCCCTCCCTCGGCCTCTCACTTCAACTCGCACCGCTTTCATCGACCCAACATATTTGGCATATTCTCGGCGTCCCTTCACCACTGAGCCCTGCGTATCGGGCTGGCTTGCTACCTCACTCGGACTACATCATTGGTACGCCGAGTGGAACTTTACGGGGTGAATCAGCCCTGGGGGAGCTAGTCGAGGATCATCTTGACCGCACCCTGGTCCTCTGGGTATATAACAGCGAATTCGACGTCGTGAGAGAAGTGGAGCTGGTCCCCACGAGAGGATGGGGAGGTGAAGGCGCTCTAGGCGCCGAACTAGGCCATGGGGCTCTACATCGGCTGCCAGTTGGACTCGGCGAGGAGGTTGAGGGACCTGGCGAGGTGGTCTTTGAAACAAAGGACAACGTACCGTCTGGCCCCTCCTACGACTATAACAATGCGCCAGCGACCTACGAACCGTCTGGTGGGAACTACTTGGTTCCAGCTAATCTAGTTTCACCACCCCCTCTCGTGCCTCAAGGAAGGGTGACGTCGCCTCAGACTGGTGTATCTCCGGCGAGTAGGCGGAATGGCAAGGCGCGACATGGTGTCTCACCCAACAGGGCATTTGATGACTACTTTGCGGAAGGCGAGCAAAAAAGTCGGGCACAAGACTTTACACCCTCGCGAAAAGGAACTCCCTTGCCTCCCCCACCAAAATTTGGTGCTCCACCCCAAGCTTCGAGCAGTCCAGCACCTACAGCAAGTGAGGCAATGCGGAATGCGGAGTCAGAAGGCGAACCTGGTCCAGCTCAGGAAGAATAATGAACATAATGCTTTGCGGTTTCCTTTAGTAGAGATATCTCGTGCTCAACAGTCACACCACGTCGCTACGAAAAGTTGTATGGTCATCCGCCGTGTCGTCCATATCTAGAGCCTGAACTCTAGGTACTCTACCCGAATGTCAGTTCGTGGATTGATGAGAAAACCATTTCAGTGCCTGAAAAACGGGAAGTCCGAAATGCATCGTCGGATCTAAAGGCTCTAAGCGTACATGTGCAGAAGTCAAAAGTTGCCCTACGGGCCAACTGTCTCAATCGCGACCCAGTTCACAAATCAAGTCGTATACTAGTGGCCTTTGCTCACCACCTCCTCGAGCTTTTTGCGGGTTTCACCAATCTTGTCCTCCATCATTTGGCGAGCCATGCCACTGTGCGCGATTCCAGTATACCAGATGTGCTCTGCCTTCTCCCGAATCGCAAGATGCTGATCCGCGACCACGGGATATTTCTTCTCATATTCCCAGACAAGATCAGACACGTTTCTCATAGTCACGGGCAAGAGAGTCCAAGCTGCGACAGTGCCGAAAGCGAGAGGTGACAGGGTGCGAAGGATGATACCACGGTTCCGTGACACAATGGAGCCGGCCATGGCGGACACGATCACGTAGACACCACCGGGAGTCAAACGCTCGCCGGATTCGGGCGAGGGGGCCAGCGAGGCAATGGTGTTGGTGAAGGCATTCTCGACGTGCAGGGCGCGGGAGAGAATGTTGTTGAAGCTATTCTCCGCGGCAAGAGAGTGGGAGTATAGGAAAAGGCGAGCTTGACGGACCTGCGCTGTCAGGATGTCTGTGGGCGTGGGCGAAGTAGAAGCAGATTGCGTTGTGAGCACAGGAATCGCCTGGGAGGCTGGGGCTGTAGGCTTGGTAGGTTCCGCGACTTCGGCTGGGTAGTCATCGTAGATGGGCTTGCGCTGTTTTGGAACCGTCATGAATCAGTACGAGTTGCGCCATAGTCGAGGGCGATGGTGGTCAAGCATCGGTTTGTTAGCGCGGGGACATCTTACGTCGCGAAGATCCTCGGCGTAAACCTGTTGAGGGTACATGGTCAAGCCTCCAGCGAGGAGGGTGGCTGCGATCGGAGCCACAGCCCGCTATCGTCGAGTCAGTACGCCATTAGGGATCCCAATTGCACCTTGAAAGAGCATCCAAGAAAAGTTAGAGACATGCATACCTGGTTCATCATCGCCCGGAAAGACATCCTGAAGGTAGATGGTGAGGGAGCAGAAGCTGATGTGATGAGGATGAAGCAAAGTCGGGTTGAAGCCAAGAACGGGAATTCTTCGGCTCGGCGGAACTTAGGAAAAGCCCCGTCATTGCCCGCATCAGACTCATTCCCACCTCCGCATTTTCCAGTCTTTGACATTCTGCACTTGACGGTGTTTTTCGAGCATGCGAGCCAATTTGTCGGCGTCTTCTATTCTTTTCGTCTGAGCGAGAACATTTCTTCAGCATGCTTCGCCGTCTTGGGCGCCAGCCTTGGACGTGTCGCAAGTGTCTTTCACGACAGCAATCACGAGCCTTCGAAAGCGCCGCCTCTACGATCGCAAAAGCGCATACGAGTTACATTCCAGCAGATACTGGCGTCTCTGGAAGGAAAGTCGACGATGACATCTTACGACGAGTCTTTGACTCCCAACAATTCTGGAAGGATTTTTCATATAAGCGTGGTATAGGGTCAAAGCGGGCAGGGTTGGTTCAGAACCAATACCTCACAAATCCAGAAGGATTCCGCCATTTCGCCAATGTCTCGTTGCAAAAGTGCCAGGCCATCGTGACAAAAGTCCTCCAAGCATCCACATTGGATGAATACCGGGCGCTCGCACGGAATCTTGATCGACTCAGCGATCTTCTCTGTCGCGTGATCGACCTCTCCGACTTCATTCGAACCATCCATGCAGACCCTCGAATCCAAGAAGCTGCGACGCAGGCGTACGCGCTTATGTTTGAGTATATGAATGTTTTAAATACGACCACCGGCCTGCATGACCAGTTGAGCAAGGCTATTGCGAACCCTGAAGTGACATCGCATTGGACCGAGGCCGAGACGATTGTGGCGCAGATACTTATGAGGGATTTCACAAACTCTGCCATCCACATGCCCCCGAGCGAGAGACAGCGATTCGTGAATCTGTCAAATGAGATAAGCCAAGTCGGTTCCGACTTTTTCGGGGGCGCCGAGCCCGCCAAGTCCCAAGTGGTTTTCAATGCGAATAGCCTGCAAGGACTCGATCCGCTCATGGTCCAGAGAATCAAGAAGTGGAATAACAAAGCTCCTGTACCGACTGCTGGAATTGTTCCGCGACTTGTACTACGATCTGTGAGGGACGAGAGTGTGCGAAAAGAAGTGTATCTTGCAACTCGGACGTCGAGCTCGCGGCAGATACATCGCCTTGAGAAACTCCTGATGAAGAGATCTGAGCTGGCTCAACTCTCTGGATATGACAGCTTTGCAAACATGACACTGAGCGATAAGATGGCCAAAACACCTGAAGCAGTCTCCAACTTCTTGACGTCCCTGATTGCCAGCAATCGGGGTCTCGTGAGTGAGGAACTGGCCCAGCTGCAGAAGATGAAGGGTGGCTCACTGCAGCCCTGGGATCATGCGTTTTATGTCCATAAGCGTGTCATGGAATATTCTCAGGCTCGTCGGTCACGTGAGCTGAGTGCTATACCTGAGTTTTTCTCTCTGGGTACTGTCATGCAAGGTCTTTCGCGGCTTTTCGACCGTCTCTACGGTGTTCGGCTCGTGCCGCAGGAGACGGCTGCTGGCGAAACCTGGCATTCAGATGTCCGCCGTTTAGATGTTGTGAATGAGGCTGAGCAGCATATTGCCGTTGTGTACTGCGACCTGTTTTCGCGACCTGGTAAACACCCGAACCCTGCTCACTTCACTCTTCGCTGCTCGCGCGAGATCTTGGCGGATGAGGTCGCAGAATGTGCCTCGATGGATGAGTCCGTGCATCCGAACGACGGCATGGCAACTGCCGTTGATCCACAAACCAACACACTCCGTCAATTGCCTACCATTGCTCTTGTCTGTGATTTCCAGGAGCCGGCGACCACCGGCTCCGGGCGCCCAACGCTCTTGAGCGAGCAAAGTGTCCGCACTTTGTTCCATGAGATGGGCCACGCTGTTCACTCCATATTAGGCCAGACTCCTCTTCAATCCATCTCGGGAACCCGCTGCTCCACTGACTTTGCTGAGCTTCCCTCGGTCCTTATGGAGAGCTTTGCGACTGCGCCCGAAGTCTTGGCTTTGTATGCTCGGCATTGGAAAACCGACGAGCCTTTGTCAGACAGCATGATCCGGAGTATGGATCAGGACCGACAGGCGCATGGATCCATTTATGGGGCCGTTGAGAATGAGGCGCAGATTCTGATGGCTCTGGTGGATCAGGCGTACCATTCCATTCCGTGCGATCAGGCGGTCCGGGGCATTGACACCACCGACATCTACCACCGCGTGTTCAACCAATACTCCAGCCTACAAGAACCTGACGATGTTCGCCCCCGTACATCTTGGCAAGGCTTCTTTGGACACCTGTACGGCTATGGTGCTACCTACTACAGCTACATCTTTGACCGGGCGATTGCCAACAAGATCTGGCAGGACGTCTTCCTGTCTGGAAAGGCTGCCGTGGATCGTTCCGCTGGAGAACGATACAAGAATGAAGTGCTCCGCTGGGGTGGAGGACGTACCGGTTGGGAATGTGTCGCGGGGGTCCTGGGGGAGGAGAATCCATCCAACGCCGACGGTCGACTGGTAGAAGGCGGGGATGAGGCCATGCGGGAGGTTGGTCGCTGGGGCCTTGGACGCGACGGGGTGTCCGGCTAGGATGGAGGCAAGGATGTATGTAGTATCTAGTTCTACTTACTGTAAATGACTATACATATTTCCGGCTATCATCTCATGTATCTTGACACCAAGGATTGGAATGATCTCTATGTAAAAGATGGGTACAAGAACGGGCGTTCTATACTGTAAATTGCCTTTGGTGAAATATCCAACTTCACCTCAGCATTTCCACAGTCAGTACAATTAAAACAAACGGCGGGGCCAGCAAGCATCATCTTGTTTTTGCCCTTCGGTCTCAGATTTGAAAGGCGCATGCAGTTCGCCGTCGACTCTTCCGCAACTGGACACGAGCAAATTGGCATAGATCTATCTCCATATACGCTTCCTTCTGATATCTGAGTGGAGATGGCTGCTTGGACGCCTGCGGGATGTCAAGGTACCTGATGGTAAGTTACCTAACATCTACCCAAGGTCTGTGAAAGCGCCCGCAGATGGATGGATGCACTGCTAGTACTCTTTGTAGCCTGCTGTGCCCCCGACCTATCTATCCATGTTTGTCCTCCAGTATACTTAGCAAGTCAGCATGACGAACGCGTGATTTTATAGCTCTCTAACTAGTAAATACTAAATACTATGACCAGATCTACTGTAGTCTGTACTCTGTACTCTGTAGTAGCAATTGCAGGATTCATGATTGGAAAATGATTCATCTGCAGTTACAACGCACCTGCATAAACGCCCGCAAAGCCATGTTGTAATCAAGACGGACCAGCGCAGTGATAAATGCTTGGTAGCCGCTAGAGAAAGTGCCGCCTCTGTAGGTAAGTTCGAGAATTCAAACCAGTAGTACAGTATATAGAACTCAACCATGACCATATAAGAATTCATTCACACCCACGTCCTTAATTCTAAACAATAGTCGAGCAAGGATTGCCCCCATACGAGCCACTTTCTTCCTCTCTCGCCAACTTGCACACATCTGCCAAAATGAGGCAGAACCGTGGTTGAGCGATACCTTTTGTTTTGTTCCTATTATTGGGTTTCTTGCGGAGCGCTCGAATCGGCTATGATGTCTCACTTTTTTTCTGGGCTTCCCCCCTTTTTCCATCCTTTTCCCGTCGTCTGCGTGGTGGGTTGTCTCACCGCACCAAATCCTGGTGCCGAGATAAGAGAATACCTGCTGATGGAGGAACGAAGCGGTTTAATGCCTTGGAGTCTTCTGTGGGCCGACGCAATCGTCTGTCATTATCGACACTTGTTGGCAGAGCGGATTAGATCGGATTGGATATCACTAACTGCGCGTTGCACAGTGTAGTGTGTACTTATGCACGAGGAATCACCTCCTTGTCAGTGGGCGTCATGTCTTTGCCTCTGCTGCCAGGCCCTGCGCCCTACAGGCCTACACAAGTACACATGAAACAAATACACAGTTGCTAGTAACTACTGAGTCTACATACTATATGACGTAGAATGCAACCTTGAAATTACAGAATTTTGGGAGATTACAGCGACGATAGACGAATTTCAGCTGGCAGATCAGTCTGTCAGTGAATTCAAGCTCCCTTTGAATCGTTCAATTTAAATTTCGGTCCGTCAACATCATCAGCTGCTGTAGGGCTAATTGATAGGGACAACTTCCGTCCTTCTTTCGATGAGCGCCTCTGTAGACAGCCAGACACTCATCCTGGATTGTTTTATTTTTCTGATCACGAGCCAACTACTGGCGTACAATAATAAATACAGCAATACTACTATCTTAATGTTTGAAAGTTTTGAAGGAATTGCCTCCTCGGTATTCGGCTATATGCATCTTTCACAAGCCTATCAACAGCTGACCTACTTACTTAGGTGTACCTTGAGTCACTAGCACTGTATAGTGTATAGTCTACACTTGCATGGTGTATAGACTCTAAGACTATAGAGTATAGACTATACTACAGAGTACAGACTACAAACCACAGACTAGTGAGACTACAGACTACAGACTATACTGACATAGTGTACGCATGATTAGCTCCTCTATATTCCTACATCCAGTTCTGCCGTGCTACGCTTGACCATGGAGATTCTTAAAATCCAGTCATCGGCTCTAATATCTACCATTCCATTCTTTCCACCTATTTATCCGCCCCAGATGAAACGATGCGATCACACGAGCTGAGGTTCAAACCTAATATTCTTGGAAAGGGGAGCAATGGGCGCATGGTGGGCGGGCATCCGTGCGGAAAGATACGCCCTAAAACGTGGCGCCCAGAGTAATAGCATATCATTATCAACTAACCAGCCCTGATAGATTAAAGACTGACTAGTACCAAGAACCCTTAGTATCACTTGATTGCCATCCAGACAGCATGTCTCGGTGCATGTGCCGCATCAGGTTCACACTGCATCATATGATCATATGATCAGACCGTGGTGCATGAATTCAACATGAATATCCTATGGAGATGCACCATTCCTAATTTCCTACTACTACCGACTCCCCGAGTACCGACTGTAGTCGTACGCACGAGCGTTGATAGTGGAGGGCGGAGACTGGAGACCCGACCGAACCAGGAGGTTTTCCGGTTATTTTCTTTCTGTTTTTCTTCACGCAGCCGTGGTTTGAGATTCTTATCGGACTGGAAAACTCGACCGATGGGGGTCCAGAATCCAGATCAGGACTGTTCGACTGGCGACCACGTCTTAAGGATGGACTAGTTGGGCTAGTGCACCACTGCATACGTACAAAGTCGATCCACAGTAGTTCCTCGTCCTACCAGGCTCCAACTGTCCTGCGCCCAGTCCAAGTTGGCTGTTTGGAGGTCTGGTCTGCAGTTTTGTACGAGACCAGGATCACCATCCGGTGCCGGGACCCATCCGGTATACAGACGGAGCTCGATGGCTAGTTGCTGCGCGCGTGCCCGGGACCCTGATGGATCCCTCGTTTGTCTGTGATCCCATGGCTTTATCTCGGGTTCGTGTGGGGAGTAGAGGAGACTTTCGCATCGCTCGATGGTTCAAATCTTGGAGTCGACTAGGAGTCTAGTACTACCACTACTACCACTATCCTCTCTTTTTTTCATCAATCTGGAGGTCGCTCTCGGACCGCGATCAACAGCGCACTTCTCAACCGATCGACATAGACGCTCGTGCCAGTTCTATACCACGTTAACGGACCACGAGATCCCCGCAACCCCGAAAAGAAGATCTATTCCACCATGCCTAATAGACGACCTCTCCCAAACGACAATGAATCTATCCGATCCAGCGAGTCCAACCACTCCTTTTCCACAGCCTGTCGATCAATCCCACCGGCTGGACAACTCCGTCGCCGAAGAACAGTCACCCAACTGACACGATGGGTCTCAAAGCGCATGTCCCGATCGTCTATGCCCGCATTGGGCCAGTCGATCGAGCTCACCGAGACAAATATCAGGGCTCTCGATGCGACAGTCGAAACTCACTTTGACCGATCACTCCCACAACTACAAGCACACTCGGACCCACAGTCGCATTCGCAATCGCAAACACAATATGCCCATTCTCCTCACCACCAATTCCTCCCCTATACACCTCCATCGCCCACCTTTGACTCCAAGACCCAACACCCCGATTTCCCTCATCACTCGATAGAAGGCATCCCCCAACGCCGTCAATCCAAACGCGTCCAGCGCGACAGAGAACGAGAAAAGCGAGTCCGTCGCTCCTATGCGGAATTCTGCGAGGACTTCACCCTCTCCGGCCCCATCGGCCCCATCAAAGAATACGACATGACCATGGATCTGACCGAGCACGAAGAACCATCCTCCCAACCCACACCGCCACCAGCACCACAGCCATTCCAGCGCGCAGGTCTATATCACACCGACCATCCCTCGGCGCAATCTCCATCCAGCTACGAGCATCAGCAGTTCCATCATCACCAGCAAGACAGTCCATACAGCGATGCACGACAGGACGCAATCAACTCCGCCATGTGGACAAGACCGTATGATTCGCAAAGTATCTGGTCGCAGTCTTCTTCGGCTCCCGGTCCGCGTCCGCCCTCTCCGATCATGACCCCGACGGTCTACAAGGAGATGCAGCGCGCGGTGCAAGCTAAGAAGCAGGCGCGGAAACGCAAGATTCTCGCGCCTTTCCGAGCCTTGTTTGGCTCCGTGCAACCGATGCGGAAGCAGTGGTTTAATATTGATCACTGATCCATCTTCATCAAGATGTCGAGCTGGAACACATGGCGTCAAACTGGCAGGAGATCGCTGCGCCAGTATGGACCCTGGAATGAGATACCAGTGGTCCAGTATTATCTAGTCCTATACCTTGCATTAATCACCTCTACGGATATCTCTGTTGATAACTTGATATATACATAATCTGTTGTTCTATCTTCATCTTCGCATATCCGAGTTCGTAGCTTGACTGCAAGCATACATCGCTCCCTAATGACCCGAGAAATACACATGAGCCCAACCTTGGAAGATAACCGACTATAACCTTATTCCAGTCTTCCACCTCGACTGAAACACTACGTTCTCGATTCGACAATATGCAAATACTCAAATCTTCCCAGAACTCCATCCACAAATCCACAGACATCCTCGCAGTTTTCCCGTCTCATCGGCAAACCTCAAACCCCATAGAAGCGGCAAATCCAGACATGATCTTCGTCGATTAGCCTGAACGAATTGCTTGGTTGACCCCACCTTTGCCCATGCTCATGTACAGTAGATGATCTCTAAAGAATCGCCACCACTTGGATCTCACATGCCTTAGTTTGAGAGGAAGGACACCCGACCGAGTTGATCACGTTTGTGTCAGGCTTGAGGTGGAAGGACTAGCCGACAAGGCTACTACGGGGTAGTTCACGACTCGTAGACATAGATACTACAAAAGGACACTTCGGGGTGGAATTGATGATGGAGACAGTCCCCTGGAATCTAGAGAAAGACGATCGTGCTTTTGGTCAGCTGTTGATAATCGAAGTCTGCTGTGATAGCATTAAGCCACACCTTAGATTTACTATGGTCCCAAAAGAACTTAGAAGAAGAGAATGAATCACCAAAGAGCATCGTCCATATAGAACTGTTTGAGGAGCGGTGTCCTCAAGGTCGTTAATTAATGATTTAGCGAGAGAGAAACCACATATGTATCTACCAGCACTCAATAACCCTCCCTTCCTCCCTTGGAATTCGGGCAATCGATCAAGCAGACAAAGATGGTGACAGAGAGAGACCAGCACCAGGAGTGAGAGAAATGCCAGATCAAGGATCGGCCAAGAAGAAGACAAAAGCAAGAGCAGGGTATCCTGGATTTTATTACATACAATGTAAAACGGGGTAGACTGGGGGGAGGGAGTATAACAGTGGTGAAGCATGGATCAACAAAAATACGATTCGAGACAGAAATAGACATGTGTCAAGTTCAGTAGAACACGCTTGGGTAGACAAATGACGGCTCGATGTCAGCAGACATCAAGTCGAACGACGAGATGGGTTCACCGCGCTACGGCAACTTCGGCTGCGCGGCTGTGGCCACTCTCGGATTCCGAGGCGGATGCAGAGACTTCGGGATGGGGAGTTGACGAAGCGCTAGGGGGATTCGGCGTAGCCCGTCGAGAAACCTGAGCTAGTTCACCGAGGAGTCTAAGATTCAGATAAGATGGTCAGCCTGTACCTTGGAACCACGCACAGAAGAACCAGCAAGGCGCAGGCCATTTCATCGTGATAGTAGTGACAACGGAAGCAAAAGTCGAACTAACCTGCGGTGCTCGTCATACCAGTCATCGTTCGCAGAGCGAATGTGCTTAAGCTGCTCCTGAATGCTTGCCATCTACGCGAGGATAACGATTAGTGGACTGTGACACAACATATAATAGTCTTAGTTAAACCTCATTTTCAGGTAAACGGATGAAAATCAGGCAATTCTGAGGAGAAAGATTGTAAACGGGGATGTCCCACCGTTCCCTCAATGGATGGACCAAGGTCCTCACCTTCCACTGCGGCTGGAACGCCTCCTACGGCTTCCTCATTGCTCTCATCCAAGGACGCCCATCGGCTTGCATTCAGTCCGCTCGGAGTGCTCTTACCGGGATTGGCCTCTAGAGCGGTAAGTTTGGCCTCAAGTTCGCGGATGCGCTTGCGGCTAGCGGAGACGTCGTTGTCAACGTCTCCTAGTTGGTTGAGGAGCTGCATGTTCTTGTCGATTTGATTGTTCAAGTCCTGTTGGCCACTGGCGATCTTCTCTTCCAGAGACTTTGTGTGAACACGAAGTTCGTCCAACTCCTGGCAAGTAGCGGTGTACTTTTCTTTGAGAGAAACAATTTCCTCCTTTGACAGGGCGAGTTCCTTTTGAACAGCCTCAAGCTGAGACTGACTGCCACTGGCGGCGGCTTGGGCAGATCTTTGAAGATCCTCGAGCTGATAAAGTGTGGCCTCGTGTTTGGCCGACAGCGCAGCATGCTCACTCTGAATGCGAGAAAGCTCCGCAGTGTGCTTCTCATGGAGATCGCGGGAAACAGTAGCCGCAGATTCTTGCATAGCAGCTTGAGTCTCAGCCGCGTTGGCAAGCCGCGCCTCCAGCTCCGCAATAGTTGCCTTCAAACTGTCGACCAGAGTGGTGTCCTGAGCAGCCGCGTTGGACTTCTCGAGTTGTTCTCTGAGATTGACGAGCACCATCTCATGGGCTTTCTCCAGTTCCTCAATTTTAGCCTTGCTGGATTCCTCAAATTCTGACCTGAGGGAAGAAATCTTGACATCTTGAAGCTGCAGCAGCTCTTCAATGGCTCTTCCGTGCTCAGCGTCTGCATCAGCAGCCTTGGAAGCCTGTGAAGCTTCGAGTTCGGCAAGAAGCTTGGCCTTGGTCTCTGCAAAGCCTTTCTGGAGTTCCTCAAGTTCCTTCGTGTGCGAGTCATTGCCAGCGGTATGAGAGGCCTGCAAAGACTCCAGCTCAGCTTGCAAAGCAGCCTTGGTCTGCTCGTAGTGGTTGCGCAGCTCGGCCAGTTCTGATTCGCGGTCTGCAGTCAGAGAAGAGATTTCAGCGGACTGGCGTTCAAGAGAAGACTTCAATTCAGTCTGCAGGGACTCCACTTCCTCTGCGTGCTTCAGCTCCAATTCCTGATTCCGTGCATACAACTCATCGTGTCTCTGTTGGAGTTCGCTCAATGTGCTGTCATGGGATGAGGAAGAATCCAGTCTAGCACGCTCGAGCTCAGCAGCATGAGCTGCCTTGAGAGCCTCTAGCTCTTGAGTGTGCTTGTCGGAGGCATCAATGACCAGGGACTTTTGTTCATCCAAAAGGCGAGCAGCGTCAGTAGCCTTCTGCTCAGCGGCCTCAATTTGAGCCTCACGCTCCTTGAGCAATGTTTGCTGTTGCTCTTCCTTGGACTTGGCTTCAGTCTCAACTCTCTTCAGGCTCTGATACAATTGTTCGGCCTCAGCCTGCTTGCCTTGCATCTCCTCTTGCAAGGCCTTGATCTCGCTGGTGGTAGTGGACACGAGAGTCTCCAAGGCCTCGACCTTGTGATGAAGATCATCGATTTCGTGAACAGCATCCTCCTGAGCGGAGACTTTGCCTTCTTCTAACATGTGACGTGTTTCGTCCAGCGCTTTTCGTGACTCTTCAAGTTGCTCGCGCAACTTCTCGAGCTCAGCATAGTGGTTGACTTTAACCTCGTCAACGGCACGAGCCTGTGCTTCCTGAGCAGCCGACTTGGCAGTCTCCAAGGCAACGCGTAGGTCTTCAAGCTGCTGCGTATTTTCAGACCCACTCGATTCAGCAGCAGTTTTCGCAGTAGTAAGTTCCTCAGCATGCGAGGCGGACAGGGAGCTCAAAGTCGTTTCATGTTCCGCTTTGAGGGCTGACAAGGCGAGTTCGTGTGAAGACTCCAAGTCACTGATTTTGGCCGCCTGGTCTGCCAAAGCAGTGTCGCGGGTGGATGTGAGTTCTTGACGGAGTTTCTCCAGGGCGTCTTTAAGCTCTTCAACCTGCTTTTCCTTTTCCGCCAGAGATGCACTAGTCTCCGCTGAGCTTTCCTTTGTGACCGAATCAGCCTCGGCAAGCTTGCTTTCGAGGGACTGAATCTGGTCTCGAAGTTCCTTCGCGGCTTCCATCTCAGCGGAGAGCTTTTCGTCCTTGGAATCGGTCAATTTCTTGTGGGCGGCAATCAGCTCCTCCATAACCTGATCGCGGCCTTGCAGTTCCCTTTGCAAGTTCTCAATAGCCGTTACCTTCTCCTCCTCTAGGGACGTCTTCTGCGATGCCAAGTTGGCCTTGAGCAGAGAGAGCTGTTCTTCAACAGCCTCGGCGGTGGCCTCGCGCTCAGCGAGATTCTTTTCCAAACTCTTGTTCAATTCCTCGAGTTCAGCTTTGAGACTTTCATTTTGGGCGAGCACTGCGTTATACTTCTCGTCGTCCTTGATACTCGCAGAGTCTTTAGCCTCCTCAAGATCTCTTTGGAATTTGTCCTCGAGCTCTTTGCGCTGAGTTTCCGCCTGCTCCAGTCGTTCCTGGAGAGCCCGAAGCTCTCCGGCGTGAGCAGAAGCCAGCTTCTCAAGCTCATCAGCATGTCCGGCCTGAACAGCTTCGCCGTCCTTGATGCCTTTCTCGCCCGCAAGGGTGAGTTGACTCAGTTTCTCATTCACAGCCTCGAGTTGTGATTGAAGACTTGTGATGGTCTCCTCACTCTCCGAAAGCTTCGCTTGCAGCGCCTGAACCTTCTCGGCACCCTCCGAAGATCGCGCCGTGGTGCTGCTTACGGTGCTCAGACGCTTCTTGGTGGCGTCACTGGACGTGGAGGTCACACTTCGAGTGCTGGTGGTTGAAGTGGCCGGGCGAAGCGCTGGACGAGTGGCTGTGGTCGAAGGCGTTGGCCGATTTGATGGCAAGGTTGCTGACGTCAATTTACCAACCGGCTTGACTGTGGAGCTAGAAGTGGTCCGAGACGCAGTAGATGGCGTGGCTTTCTTCTCCAACGGAGACCCGGCAATGCTAGAACGGCGATCCGAGGTGGAGGAAGTCTTGAGTGGTGCGCGGGTGGAGGAAGTACCAATCATGGACATTCGTTTAGCTGAGCTTGAAATGCCACGCTTCTCATCCCCGGAGCTTGCAATAGAACGGGGCTTCTCATCAGCGGAACTGCTGATCGAGGGTCGAGACCTGTGAGTTGCAGTGGTTGAGCTACTCAGAGGCCTGCGTGTTGCGGTCGTACCGGACACGGGCCGGGTAGGTGGCTTGCTGAGTGAGCTCGCAGCGGTACTCGAGCGAACGGTCGATGGAGTCTTGCTTGAGGCTGATGACGAGGTTGGTCGCTTGGCCGCGTTTGCAGAGCTCGAAACCGGACGCTTGACGGCGGCCTTGGGGGAGACACTCGCTTTTCCATCCGAGCTCAGCACATTCTCCTTGGACGACTCTGGGCTCGCTTTACCGGTGTCCTCGCCCCCCGATGGCGCGGTCGAGTCAACGGGGGTTGCCGGTGGTGCCATCTCAGAATCAATGTCGGCATGGATTGGCATCGTCTCGTCGGCCGAGGTCATGGCGTATAGGCAATGTTTGAGAGGCAGGAGTTGGCTTCACGTCGGGAGTCGAAGAGATTGGTCACACAACTTTCAACAAGCGATCTGAAAAGAAAGCCTGAGGACATGAATTAGTCTGATTGCCACCAATTTTTCTTCAATCTCGGGCTGCTTATGGATCAATTGCAGCAGATATGGACGTGGCCAGATGCCTGAGCTCCGTTCACAAACATCCACGAACAGTTGCAGGGATAATTGCACTGGTGAAGCTGTATAGGCCAGGCCACGTCTACCGCAGTGCATATGTTCAATGAAATAACATCTTTCTGGAACAAATGGTGAAACCTGGTATTGCACAGAAGATTTCAGGGTGATCAATGTACCCAATTGCCATAAGATTGCCCCGGTAGTGCGTGATGTAATCTTGAACAGTCAAGAAGCGATTTAGGGGACTTACTCCTGTCGAAGTATACCCGAGAGCTGTTGGAGTTCAGGGGTATAGGCGCCGATGGTATAACACGGTCAATTTCCAGATCGAACCTGACAGTCAAGGTCCAATCACAACTGTCAGCAGGAATTGAGTCGAAAGGAATGCGTATTAATGAAAGACAGAAGTCTGTCAAAGAAATAAAACAATAACACTTTCGAGGGGGAAAAAAAGGGAACCACAGAAAAGGAGAAAGCGGGAGAAGCTTAAGGCGGTGTCGACTCGACAGAGCAAAAGGTGGAGGAGGGGGATCGTCGCTGCTCCCGCAGTCACTCCCGCAGTCAAATGACTTGGCTGACTCGCCGAGGTGTGCAGGCACAGACCTGCGTCGGATCCTTTAACCTCAATCTAGCTTTGATCTGATGTTGGTAGCGATTAACGTGTCTATCTTTTACAGGTTAGGTGGAAGTGAACATATGTCAATTTAGACGAATACAAAGTGTTCTTACTTCCTACTAAGTTAGTCATCACATGCCACTACCGTCTCAAGACGTGCACGTTTGACTTCAATTGGAAGAATTGGCGCTTTGACAGCCAGAAGCTTACTTGGAGGTCATATGCTCAGGTGGAACCCGGTGGTGCCCAACGTGTGTGGTGAGCATTGGCATCTCTGAAACCCTGCACCTACGGAATGTGGTTACTTGGCACAAAACATACACTCGTCTTCCCACTCGGTGGTAACACGACACCCGCTTTAGGAGATTTATCAACAACCGAGTTCCATGGTTCGCTCCACCCCGTTCGGCGCCTAACCTTTCAATCCAGATGGACTCCGCGAAACCAAGAACAAAGCGCAACCCACCAAATATTGTCTACGCGACGGTGCCGATCTGGCTCATTGGACAAGGGCTGGAGATCGAATAGCATTATTTGGTAGAGATCGAGTATTCACGGTCATGAAAAGGCTCACAATAGCCTGCTTACAGTACAATGCCAGAAGGGTATGGGTATATCGCATCAAAATATAGCAAAGAGGAAGTATTCATCCTACCAAGCGGAAAACGGAGTCTCGCTCTGCACAATGACAGCTCAACGCATCAACAAAACTCATCCATCTTGGCTTCGATGTCTTGGTAAGTATGTCGTCTTAATCGATCACCGAAATGCGTAATGATGGAAAGGATAAGATCGCTCCTTTCCTCGTAGTTACCTAAACCCACTTGTTGATCAGTCAAAACGTTGAGACTCAGACAAACGGATGAGGACTGACCTGAAAAACGATCAACGCCCTCGTGCACTGCATCTTCCTCCTCCAAAGACCAGCTGCATCCAGAGGGAGGTAAATTGTGCTGAGTCACTTGCGACCACTCCGGAAAGACAGTGCTCCCGTCCTGCGAGTGTAACATGCTCGCCTGGCTGGGACGTGGAGGGCGACCAGCTGCACTCCGACTGGTCTCCGGAGAGCGGGCTATCTCTCCGTTTTCCACACATTTGATCAGACGCGACAATGACGGGAGTAGCCGCCTGGACGTTGCCCTCGTCTTTTGGAGATAGCCGGTGTCAGCATAGTTGCAAATCTGCTTGCTACACCAGCTCAGTAGATCCAAGACAGCCCGAAATTGCCATTCTGCTCGATGACCACACACCACGTATGACTTGTAGCCAAATTCCACGATCGTAATGAGTCGGCGCACTACGTGGGCTTCAAACTGAATGAGCAGCATAGCACCTTCGCCAGTGTCAGGGACCTCTTCAGCGGCATACACAAACACGCGTCGAGCTTCGGTACGAATGGCATAGCAGAGATTGAGCAGTTTTGCCTGTGTAAGCGTGGGCAATTTGGCATCATTGACAATCTCATAATAAAGCTGTCGCATTCCGGTGATCAGAATGTCGGCCCCCGTGAAACACTCAGGCATGGGGTGACGAGCGACTTTCCGTAGGGCTCGCCGAGTGTCTCGGAGTTTCTCCCAGAGCACACCCTGAGGGGAGGATTCGATCTGCTCTGCAAGCCAGCTTCGGAGCTTGCGCACTTCGTCCTTGTGAGAATTCGACTCGTTGGCGTTGCGTGCACAAGAATCACCCTCGGGGACCTCGACCCCCTGACGATTGGTTTCTTGGTGAACAGGACTGGGAGAATCTCGACCGCGGCGATCCGGCTCAGAAAAGTCCCCTTCCTGGTACTCGGCATCCGAAGATTCTGATTCCAAAGCGTCTGACTCGGCAGACGCAGCCAATGGAGAAGTCGACTCTGATATTTCAATTTGCGAGTCTTCCGGCTCGGGTGATCCTGATCCTTCCGCGTCTTGTATTGGAACATTCGGCCCTGGAGACTGAAGAGCCGCCGAGCCCCGTTCTTGAGAATCTGACTCCAAAGAACCAAAACGTGGGATTTCGGATTCTTCGTATCCTGGACCTGGACCTGAGTCTTCTGGTCCTGTGGGGTCAGCCTGCTGATATTCAGCTTCCTGCAATTCTAGACCTGGTGCAGCAGACGCCGTGGGGCTGGATGTTCCAGTGCTGCTCTCCTTCGCATCTGGCACTTGAGCATTCAGGTCTTGGATTTCCAGCTCTGAACCGTCGGGTATCGGGCTCTGCCGTCCCTGCGGAGGTGGCACTTGTGTGACTGGCTCTGGTTGAGGGCGCCTCGAGACTTCTGGCGATATCAGGCTCGCCGTTGCATGCGATTCCTGTCGATTCGCCCGCTGTCCGGGTAAATGATGAACTGGGGGTTGGTCACTTGGCTTGCGTTCTGGCTGTCTACTACTGTGATCAGCGGCATATGCCCCAAGATTTGACTCTGTGGAAGGACCGACAACAGCGAGTTCGTGAAAAGCGGAAAATCGCTGCTCCTGAGGGTTGTTTAGAGGTTCGCCGACTTCTACGTCGGCAAGCCCATCAGCTTCTAATTGTCTAGCGCGAGTTGTCTCGCTATCAGAGCTAGCCGACGCGGAATCATCCTCTCCCTCGCCTTCACTATCGGAAAAGTGGAAATTGAGGGCCGTCATAAGGTCGGCACTGGACTTGCTGCGCCTGGATGTCACTCGTCTGACATTAAGAGTTGTGTTGCCAATAGAGTGTGGTGCACGATGGGTCGATGTAGAGGGGAGATCAGACTGCGCCGTGTCATAGTCGCTTGGTTCATTGTCTCTAAAATCCGAATCATCGCTCATCAATCTGATGTTGTGAGGTAGAAGATCAGCCTCCGAATCATAGGTTGCCTCATCCGCACCTCTTTCGCGCATTCCCCCTTCAGGTTCCCTCCTCGATGAAAGAATAGCGTCATTGAGTTGAATGTGGTTCGCGTGGTGTTGGCCCTCGGTGCGGTTGAGTGTTGTCTTGTTTTGAGGTAAATCTTCATCGGAGCTCGATGGCACATCAGGCCGAATTTCTGGTATCGTGTCGGGTGGCACGTTTATTATTCGGCCTCGCAATCGCCGTTTGGGGGGAGGTTCGCTCCGAGGTGTGTTTCCGGTAGCGTTTCCACGCGAGTTTCGAGACACATCTTTTTCGCCTGACCCCAAAATACGCGGGGGGGTTGCGGTCGACGCGCGATGGATAGTGTTGCGCCGCGACGAGTCTGTCCCACCACTGATCCGATTGATGATTGCGAGGGAGTCCACAGTTGAGTTGCGCAGCTTGCGCTTTCGTGAGGGCGCCATATTCGCAAGACGCAAGGCGCGCGCCAGGAGGATGTAGACCAAGAAAAATTGGATGCGTAACAGCCCGCCGCACGCATGATGCCGGGATAGGCAAAGCACGGCGGGTAAGAAGAAGCTTAGGTGGAGACCGCCCACTTCAATCGTCATCCCGCGTAAAGGTAACCAAGCGTGACTTTTCCCCTCCAAGATCCAGGCCTCAATTCTGCTGGTCTTCAAATCCCCCCGCCCCCGCGTTTTATCGGGCCCAACTTTCTTGTTGACCTTGGCTTGACTGCGACTGCGATTACAACACTGCAAATAGTGATCACCCACAATGACTGCAGGAAGGTTGCCTGTCCGCGTCCTGGCGGTCTTGGATTCCTCGGCTTCTCATGACTTCATTCAGCCGATCAAGAGAATCAACGAATCGCAAGACGTATCAGCTTTTCTCACATCGAAAGCATACTCCGATATTATGACTTTTATTCTGCAGCTCAATCGAGCAATGTTCCCCACAAAACTCGAGGATGGGTCTGTGCAAAGCTGGCCTTTGGGCTCTGAAGCTGTCCAATTTTCTGCACCTATTCGGCAGCTGCAAGTTCTGCTCTCCAAGCTCGAAGACCTTGTACAAGAGGTGCCACCCGACACTGGGCCTCGCAGATTTGGGAACATCAGTTTCCGGAAATGGCACGACACGTTAGCCAGCCGGGCATCCGCTCTACTGAGAGAGTGTTTGCCGGCAGACTTATTGGACAGGCCTTCATCCTCTCCCGGTGGAGTGACAGCAGAGGCTGAACTCACGGCATATTTCATGGGGAGCTGGGGAAGCAGTCAACGGCTCGACTATGGCACTGGGCATGAGCTGAGCTTTCTGGCATTTTTGGGCTCAATTTGGAAACTGAATGGATTCCCGCAGTCGGAGTTTGGAGTCGAGGAGAGAGCTCTTGTACTAGGAGTGATCGAACCGTGAGCTTTTGCCCCATTCAGTCAAGACTCGCAGAGCCATTGCTAAGACACCATGACTGCAGATACCTCGAGCTTGTGAGACTACTGATCAAGACCTATACTCTCGAGCCAGCGGGCTCGCACGGCGTCTGGGGCCTTGATGATCATTCCTTCCTTCCCTACATCTTTGGCTCTGCTCAACTTTCACCCGCTATCGATGCGACGGATCTCGTCCCTGAGGAGGGATCGGCAGCTGGTGCACCTAACCCGAGTCATGTCGTGAAGCCAGCTGTTGTGGAGCGTGAGAGGCGATTGAACCTTTACTTCGCAGCTGTCGGGTTCATCTACGACGTGAAAAAGGGTCCCTTCTGGGAACACAGTCCGATGCTCTACGACATTTCCGGTATTCAAGCAGGCTGGGGCAAAATTAACAAGGTGAGCAATGGAGGACTTAATTGCTGGCTGGCATTTCTGTCCATCACCAGTCGCTAACTGTCGTCAATCTCAGGGTATGCTCAAGATGTACAATGCCGAGGTCTTGAGCAAATTCCCCGTGGTGCAACACTTTCCGTTCGGGTCTCTTTTCAGCTTCGACCGCGATCCTAGTGCCGTTGCACCGCCAACGACAGTTCATACAACGTCTGGTCCCCAGGGTCGCCCAGTCGTACCAGACGCAGGTCCTCCAACGACTACATGTCGACCCGGCGCTGAGGCTGGTACCAAAGCTCCATGGGCGAATGCAGAGTCTACAACTCGAGGTGATATGTCAATGGGCCCAACGGCCGCGCCGTGGGCCGCCACGCGATCGACAGAGGTGCCTTCAACCCTACCAGTACTTCCGGATACATCGCGTCTGCCTCCAGGTCCTATGGCCCCGACGAGAGCTCCGTGGGCGAACACACAAAGACCGCCCCCACCAACAGGCGGCGAGGGCCGTACTAAAGCACCGTGGTCGAGATGATTGAGCCAGGAAGACTTTCGCTACACATGGTAAAATCATGTCGTGCTACATCGTCTGGCGACTTGGTAAGATGACGAGCGTCGTTCGAGAGCCAGGTCATCCAGCAGGTCTGACTAAAACTAAACGTTTCCATCCTTGTCCTGGTCCCTGGATACCATCAGATGTGCACATTTCACAACACTCGAGTAATCACTCAGAATTGAAACTCGTGTCGGAGTCATAGCCCACGAGAGCCGACGTGACCGATGCAGATGGAGCTCCCTGCTCGGTAGTTCTTCCCGGTTCTGGTCCTTTCGACTCTGACATGCCCTCGTCCTCTGCTGAACTGGTAAATCCAGAGCCATGCCCGCTCTGCAAGGTTGCCTGGGGAGCTGATTTCGAAGAGTTTCTTTTCCTCTTCACACCTGGCTTCCAAATGTCTTGAGAGTCCGCCAAGTCTTTGAGGAAAGGATCAACTGTGGCGTGCGTGTTGCCCTTGAGCTCGCTGCGAAGCATTTCTTTATGCTCTCTAATGCGCTTTTTGTCACTTTTGGAGTTTTTTGGTTTGAAATTCTCGAACATGGGTCGCGTTCGGGTTGCTCGGCCGGCCTCTGACAGAGAAGTGTCGTCGCCAAAATCAACCATGCCAGCTCTTTGGCGATCTTCTTCCGTCTCATTGACCAGTTCAATACCAAGACTCATCTTGTCCTTCAAAGCTTCACGGTTGGCTTCTAACTTTTCCAATCCTTTCCGCTCCGCGCGAAACGTGCGTCGTAGGCGCTTGGATTTTTCGTAGGGATCATCCCAATCACGACTCTGTCGATGCTGTAATTCTAATATTCGGCTTGTCTCTGATTGTGCTCGTCGCTTGTCTTCAACCTTCCCCTCGAGTTTTGCCAAGGGATCTTCGTTCTTCTCCTTAGCATCTTCCAAGTGCCCCCGAAGCACGATTTCACCTGGAATGGCCGGCTTATCATCACCGACATCCCGTTTCCGACCACCCTCAACAACTACGTAAGCTGTATTCTTCGGGTCGGTGTGAATTTCGATCCAGCCGCCGCAGACGGTGTGTTTCATGCGGAAACTAAAGATGGGAGTCGAATAATAGTTCCCGATTTTCTTCTTTTCCGCATTGAAGCGCACACCTTGACCGATAATAGTTTCGTGTGGCTTGCATGTTGTACACCATACTGCAAAGGGCATCTCAAACCGGACGATGAGGGCGCCTTTCGTTTGAAGGTGGCGGGCGCGCGCACCGAGGGGGTGCTTGCCCGCTAACTTGTTTGCAGATGTGATGCCTTCTTGATCCGGTGGGACATAACTGAAGACTCGGGCCAGATGGTCATTGCTTGAACTATTGTCAGACTGATCCCGGAGCGTACGACGTACCGTCCCATATCTGGAAAGACATTGTTAGTCTCGGTGAATGTGAGCCTAGGAACATGGGGCGGGGGAATATCTTACTAAAGCCTTGCATCTTGACAAGGTGCGGCCCACGCTAGCCTTCAACGAGTAAAATATCACGAATGTTGAACAGTCAGATTCCAAGGACCCAAAGTCCTTGCCAGGACTGGAGACCTTGTTGTAGCTTCCAATAAGTCAGCGGCTCTTGGTTCATGTGCAGCAGCTCGTCGATGTGGATGTCAAGAAACAGCTAAGTGATAAGCGGTCATTAAGTTCTGCCGCTGTCAGGTGGCGCTCGGACTTACGAGCGGCGTTTACAAACAGCTTCTCCCCGATGAATGCCTGGAAGTCTGACCTTGGAGCCTCATCAGGCAGGCACCGAGCCTCCCACAGTGTCGGTGGTGCAGATATAATTTTGCCGACACGAACGGGGGCTTTGCCATGATTGTGTAGCCGAGCGAACTCAGTAACCCAGGAATAAGAATGCTACCGTATTTCGAAAATATGCAGTGCGAGTCCTGAGCAGGATGTGCCGAGACCTCTATGTCATCTCTGCTTGGCTTTCGAATGACTCAAATGCCGAAGAGCATTGTCCATTGGGGTACCGAAGGGTGACCCGTGTGGATTGATCATTGTGATTGAGACTGGTGCCAGAGTATACTGGCGATATCGTCGGCAGCCTGTGCGCTAGATCTGTGAATGTCTCAGCAATATTTGAGGGTGTGAAGTACAGGCTGCTCGAATATACAGGTCCTTGTACATGCTTACATAGATAATCGTGCCGAAGAGCGAGAAGAAGAGCCGCTGGTTGAGTTCATCTCACCGATTGGGTAAAGCTACTTGGAACTTCTCCTCCCTGCTTTCAGCGGATGGACTTCGTAGCTCGCAACTCGCTGTCCGAATGTTCCATGTCGTACTCGCTACTGTGGCCGGCACTTCGACTAGCACACATATGAAAGTCCTGACCGCTATCGGTGTCTACGGTCGTTGCTGGGTGCTGTCGAAAAGCCACAGTCGTTGAGGATCAAGCGCTTGATTCGGGTTGGCTTATCCCAAAAGCCACACATCAAATCCATTAGGAAAGATTCCTATGCGTACCACTAATGGGCTAGCTAAGCCCTCTTCTCGTGTCAGATGCCTGAGCAGGATCTGGTCAGACCTCACAGCGTCTCCTCGTGAGACATTTGTGAAAGTCCATCTAGAAGAGAGAGCTAAGGTTTCCGTCCATCCCGCTGGATAGCTAAGTGACCTATCCGCCAGGCGGTCATGGGCCTTTACAGGGCTTCGTGAGGCTTACCAATTGAGCCTCTGCCTGTCCTGAGATCTCCAGCCCTTTAGAAGGGACCCGTGCCAGGAGGATCCGATCTTTCCAGATGAGGGGCTGCCGGCGCAGCATACCTGGTATCGTCGGCTTTGGTGTCTCCTCAAGTCCTCCCTCAAGAACTATTCATCAGCTGAATCTTTTCCCTAGGCAATGGTCTTTCGAATGCCCATCTTGTACATGCTGGTTTTCCGTGGACCCTTGCCTTCTGCATTTCTCATGTTTTTGAATCCTGCAGTTAGTCTTCCTCTTGGCGATAAATCAAGTCCGTTGAAGGTCGCGGCGATATATGGCCGAGCCTTGCTGAAAAGTCCCTTACCAAGGCCGAGAAGAACTGTGCCACAGTAGAAATCAGCTTGACTTGATTCTCAAAATCAGAAATTCGGACAAGTTGAAATCGCAGTCCAGACCACCGATGGTTGAGATGTTGACTAGTGAGCTTTCCATGCCAGGAGCTGAGTGTTGTCACTGGAAGGACGAGCCTGCCAAGTCATTGGATGAGACTTTCGTGTCAACTGTCCAGCTTACAGTGCGTACTGCATCGTCCCCAGAACCGACGAATGCTCCTCGAAACTACCGCATCTTTGCTGATCACGGCGCAGAATTTAGCGGGACGTCGATGGCCCCGGGTCTGAGGAAGAAGATTGTACTGTGGAGCTCGATGGATACATCTCCGCGTACCCTGCACCAGCACCAGTCCTAGAGGCATACGATGCATGGGTGGACACTTGCGCCGATCACTTTCGCGAAAGACTCGAACTGACTCAGAAGTACAACGCGTCTACCGTTCCAACCGCATCTCCAGGAGATTGCGTGGAACGTGACCGGGTTTCTGTTGGCTGGGGGCATTTTGATGGCGCCTGAGGTCGGAAAGATTGATTTCAACGCAGGCAGCTCCAGTTGGCCTCTCGAGAAAATGTCAGGAGACGAGCGTCACGATAAGATTTCTATGTGACGGGGCTGAGCTCGCCATTCAGTAGGCAGCCGGTAGTGTGATAAGCTCTACATCGCTCGGCTTCTTTACTTGATGGATCGTACAGAATCCGACCGCCGTGTCTCTTGCATCAATGTGGGACATATTTCGAAACATCGCTTGGCACGAATTGAGAGCCTCAGTATATTGAAGCCCGCAAACTCCGAGCCACGAAGCGACAGCAGATGTACAGCAGACCCTTTCTGTCGATGATAGATGATGTTTACCTTTTGTCCAAAACCAATGTGTTTGGCTCATACTCAGGAGTGCTTTCCCTCAAATATCCAAGGGATAAGGACTGGTAGTGAGACACCTTTATTGACTGTGAGACCGATCGATGTCTCTCACGTCCTCCAGCTTCTCTAAGACCCCCTTCCACAAAAAGACAGAATAATACGATCCGGCGGCGAAAATCCACCTCCATTGGTGACAGAGGACATTATCCGACGCGTCAACACAGTCATGAGACTTTTTCTATCCCGATACTCTTTGACACACAAACTTTGGATAGCTTCCTATCCCAAGTGACCGCCTGAAAGGCTGCTGAGGTTTTGGCTCGAAACAATTCTTTGTGACCGCTGGGACAATTGTTCTCTGTATGGTCCGCTCGGTCTCAATTCCATGTGCTTGTCCTTTGATCAAAAGAAGGAATTGATTCGTCGAGAGCATCTGTCAGCCATCAAGTGTTCGCTTCGACCAGATCGTCGTGGCTTTGATAAATTCGAGGAACCCCTCTACAATTCTATGCTGAATTGGATTCTCATCCAATACCGCTCTACACCCAATCCAAAATTTTACTGCGCCGACCTGTCCTCCAACAATGTTCATCTGGATCGGAAGCATCTTTCGATACGTCTACTACGAGAGACTCTGCCTATACTTTTTTAGCACGTGCGCGACTCGCAACCCTGGAAAACCATCACCAAGTCTCGAGACTCAATCAGCAAAAGCTTTCCAAATCAGGGCTGAATATTTTGCACCCTTGTTGTTCCTACTGCCAAGCGTGTTGTTCCAATTGCATGCGACCCTAAAGTTTCTGTTGAATTTGTCCAAGCAATTGACGGACCTCAAAGAGATGTCACAAAACAATGAGGTCTGCTCGCATTCGACATTCATACACAATGCTAGTGTCTCTCACGGGCATCCTCCAACTGTCGGGGGGTGCGCTGAGTTGGAGGGCGAGGAAACGAGATCTCGTCAAGGGCAACATCCCAGTCGAGCTGCGTCAGCACAGGTCAACCACTTTCCCAACCAGAAGGAGGTCCATCGTGATGCGCACAGTGGGCGGTTATCGGAATCAGGCCACGAGTGTCATTACATAAAAGCCAAGCAGGATTGCACCAAGCGACCATCGAAAGATGAGCTGTGTGACCGGTGTGGAACTTTACCAAAGAGATGCAATCATGTACGGTCAGTGAATCAAGGTAGCCTTGAGAGTCTACTCGAAAACTCTCGCGAAACCTCCTGAATAAAAACTGACATGAGGCTTTCTAGTTGTCATTGCGGCGACTATTGCTATCTATGCAAACAAGAGTGGTTTAGGGATCATCCATAAGCAATGTCCAGAACGCGATCAAGCCGAAAGAAAGTCAAACGGCTGCTGCCCGAGCGCCGTACATCCTCCACGAGGTCCGATGAGGCTGGTACGTATGACATATTTCAAGTCAGTATCTTCTACGGGATCCACTTCCCCCTGTGGCTTTTATTCATTGTTGGCTTTATCGAATATCGACATTGCTCGGGCCCTTGACGTTGCGGTTCGTCTGAGACGCGGATTGAAGAGGGCCAAATGGTGAAGTTAAAATCTTCAAGTACACATGGACCTCGCGTAGCATCCAGGCCCGCTGAACTATCTCCACGTGAAATGCATTGCGATGTACCTGCTCCCTAATACGACTCCCGTCATCTTGGCATTCAGCCCTTTTTCTGGGTCATTCACGTCTTGCTGGTACCACAATATAGTGTAGATGTTGGGACACGAGCTGCTCCGATTCTTCACATGGATGGACGTTCGTATTTATGCGCATTATCGAGTCGGAAATAGATATCCACTTGACAGCTGACTGGGGAGGACGAACGGGTCTGGACATTTGAAAAGGCTCTCATGGTGACGTACTTACTGAGGTCGCGACTCGCGCATAGCTTACTCTTCCATGTTTGTAGAGATACACTAAGTAGGCTTGCTCGGATCACTAGCGTGCGCAGTCAAGCTCGGGTGCTGTTCATGGAATCCCAGAATGCGAGATATTCACGACGGAGTCTTTCCTGGGAACTAGACTCAGGAATTACTCAACCAGAAGTCCACTGCGACAAGACAGGGCACTTATCGCGAGCATACATGAATTTTCACAAGGTCACACCGCGACACATAGCAATATGAAAGACGCAAGCCAGCGGGAAACTTCCAATGGATTGACTTGAGCTTGGTCAGAGCTACTTGGAACATTGCGCATTCCTCGCGCGAAATGTGTAAAACTAAAATGGCCCGTGTTTACTAAACTCGAACGGATCCCGAAAACTCCACAAGCGCGGCCGGAAAAACGAGGTCTCCCTTAATGTTCCACTAAGCAGCGCAAGACCGTCAAGCGACGGGATCAACACCAGGTAAAACAGAGCCTGGTGCGATCCACAAGTTGTGCCTGTGCCCAGTGCCCAGTGCCCACTGCCCACTGCTCATGAGCTACATGTTTCCACGGACATGCTCCGAAGAAGCGCCGCTCATGTTTCAATGTCCGGGAAGACCAGATAACTGCCGTCTTCCTTGGTTCCTTCGATATTCTTGACTTTTTGCCGATGAACTCAATCGCTTTCCCCACAAGCCATCCGAATCCAGTAGGCTTGGAAGACCCACGTAAACACGCTTTCCCTGCCGCAATTGCATCATCGTTCGTCCGGACCGCTGATTATGCGCAGCAAGAGCTTCTGACCCTGGCAATGCACGATCGATCGAGCGATCGGTCTGGCCCAGTCGTTCCCGAGATGCAGATCTTGAGGCGCCCTGGTCGATATACGCAGGGTAAAAAGATCATATTACAGGAGTACCGCCCCAAAGGTTCCCCTCGAGGGATTGGCGGCGTATGGGGTCCCAGCAAAACGGCAGATCTGTTCGGAGGTCTACATGTGTAATACCGAAATGGTTGTCGCCGGGAATTGGAATGATCGTCGATCACCTGGGCTTTCCTTAAGGGCATGCACTCCCGCCACATGAATGCACATGTCGGACTAAATCGATCGATCACTGACCCGCGCAAATGGAGGCTTCTGAGATCCTCAACGTACGTCCGCACAAGGCTGGGTCTGTGAGATCCTACTCACCCACTATTGTCCTCGACGACGCGGCACTGGAGGCCGAGATGTACAGAAAGGGCATGGGACAAGAATTGGATGACGAGCCCAATGATATCCACCAGACGGTAGAGGAGCATATTCGGCAGCT
This sequence comes from Penicillium ucsense, assembly GCA_014839625.1. Taxonomy (NCBI): domain Eukaryota; kingdom Fungi; phylum Ascomycota; class Eurotiomycetes; order Eurotiales; family Aspergillaceae; genus Penicillium; species Penicillium ucsense. The sequence continues at coordinate 104,784 of WIWV01000050.1, read as the reverse complement.
CAATCTGGGCCTTGACGATCGGTAGGCGATACTTTGTGGCAAGCAATGATTGCACAGCGCGAAGAACACCAGCTGACCACGTCTCAATTGTCTCTTTATAACAACAGGCCTTCCAGCGCACTCAGCGCGCGACTATCTAATAAAGGATTGCGCCAGGACTCTGAACTTCCTCTCCTCCAAGCGACAAATCCTTACGACGGCACCGATCAATTACTCCCTGTACCAGAGGAAGATGAGGCCGAAGGCTCCTACGACCTCGTCGCACCATATGACGAAGATCCGGCTCCACGCCACACCCTCGAGCGCCAGGCGGACTTGATGTTCTCCAGAGAGCATATGCTGGCCATTCTCAATAGCCCACGCTATTTAGCCCAATTTCGCGAATTTCTCATCTCCGAGCGACCAAAGTCACTCCAAATCCTTATTTACTACTTGAACGCGTGCAAGGCCTTGAAAGCGCTACACTACGCCAATGCACTGGTCCGCCTCTCGGTCGATGTGCCCACGGCGGGCATCGACACGGCCAAAGAGCCCGTAGGACTCACGACAAACCCAGCCCTCGAAGCGCGCGTTGAGCGCGCACTCGATGCCCTCACGGCGGAAGAGTTGCCCGCGTTTATCACGTCGAATTGCATCAATGTCACCGGCAAAGTTGTTGAGGAACGGATACGCGGGACACTCCCCGACAAATTTCAAGGCACGGCCGATCAGCTCGCAGAGGTGTTTTGTCTGACTGATCCTTCTCGGCCGGACAATCCTATCATCTTTGCCTCTGCAGGTATGTATTCCCGTTTACTCAATTCAGCACGGACACATCCATGACAGGCATGCTTACTGTGGACATAGAGTTTCACCGTGCGACGCAATATGGAATGGACTATGTGCTAGGGCGCAATTGCCGTTTCTTGCAAGGCCCCAACACCAATCCCAACAGTGTCCGACGAATTCGCGAAAGCGTCGCGGCCGGCCGTCACCATTCGGAATTGTTTCTCAACTAGTGGGTTGACCATGGCAATCTGGCCCTCGAATTGAAGTGTGCGACTAACCTTCAATCATTATCCCAGTCGCCGTGATGGCTCGCCTTTTATGAATTTACTTCAAACAGCCCCGCTCTGCGATAGCAAGGGCAATGTCCGCTATTTCATCGGCGCCCAGATCGACGTATCCGGTCTCACCATGGAAGGTGCCCAGATGGAATCCTTCCAGAGTCTCCAGGGCGAAAATGATGCGCCAGAGAACGATCACGCCAGCCTACGGTCATCAAAGACGCCCTCGACAAACCAGGCACCATCGACAAACAGAGCCTCATCAACGCACAAAGCGCCTGCAACGAAAAAGACCGAGTTCCAAGAACTAGGCGAGCTGTTCAGCCCGAGAGAGTTGCAGACTGTACACGATCATGGCGGCAAATTATTCCATCCATCTGTGGACCACCTCAACGGCGGGAATGGTCGACTCTGGCTGCAAAGTCCTGGAGATGAGAGCGAGATGCGCTTCCCGGGCTCCGGGAACTCTCCCGGATCTAACCCAAGCGGCTCCTTGACTGGCGTGTATAAAAATGTGAGTAACCTGCCACATTCAAATCACCCGGGGAATTTGTCTCAAAGCGGCGTAAAGCGAAGAAAGAAAACCGCGCGGGGGCAGAGTCAATACTAACGATACATCACCAGTACCTCCTTGTCCGACCCTACCCATCCCTCCGTATCCTATTCACCTCACCTTCCCTCCAAATACCCGGCATGCTGCAATCGTCCTTCCTGGCCCGCATCGGCGATTCGAACGAAAAGCGCGAAAGTATCCTCCACGCCATGATGACCGGTCGTAGTGTGACGGCCCGCATCAAATGGGTCACTCGCTTCAGCGACCAGGGTCGATATCGGTGGATCCATTGTACCCCGTTACTCGCGAATAATCGCGAAGTGGGCGTTTGGATGGTAGTGGTCATCGACGACAGAGATGAGGAATTAGTGAGGTGGAGGGGGAATTGGCCGCGGGCGTGACATGTAATGGCTGGGATGTCCTGCGTTTTGCAGTCATCGTTCTTCGTCCGCGGAATTGTTGGTGGGCGTTTTTTTTTTTTTTTTTGAAGGGTGTTTTGCGGGTTTTAGCGGGAATAGGATGATAATAAGGAGGTGTACACTGTACAGTACAGAATTAATCTATTTTTTAATCGTGAGCGCCTGGAAGTTGTCTACCCAAGCTGGAGAGGACTACCTCGCACAAAAGGACCCGATATAAACCGACGATTTCTGATATGAAAATCCCAATAAGCAAGTTCAGCATACTAGCTATGAGATGCAAATCACTAGTTTACTTATACGATAGTGAACAGTCAACAAGTTTCAAAAGTTTCTCTTCTCTCGAAGAACAATAGCACTTTGATTGAGCGAGGCTCTCAGGACAGCGTCAGCTGAAAAAGGTAGAACTTCAACGTTCAAGATCAAAGGGACGCGGACGTCAGTCTGGAGGCGTAAACACGTGATGATACATCGACAGGTGGAACACGTCAAGGGCCCAGGCGAAAGGAATGGAAGAAGCGGTTCGAAAGAACAAATTGAAAAGGGAAAAAAAAGACTCTGGGCATAGAGGGGCATAGTCGGGGCAAAAGGCCGTATACATTGAGACATGAGTGGAGCGGTGCAGGTGAAGGTGCAAGTACAACAAGGCGAAGAACAATAGAAGGAGGCGGAGGATGAAGACCGATTACAATGGACATAGAGATGCGCAAACCGATGAAAATGGAAGGCTGGAGAAAAGGCACCAAAAGAAAGTTTGGAATGATGGGTGGGGGTACACGGTAGACTTTGACTTGAACTCGGTCGCTGAGACGAAAATAAGCGTGGCGAAACTGCGATGCTTCACGCTCCACGCTTGATGCTTGAGGTCGGATCCGGACAAGGGGTTTCACAAAGATATCACATGATCGGGTTGGTCTATTCTTCGTACTTGATCACGAAGGAGCTTTTGGACACGTCCGAGTCGCTCATGTTTGCTTCCTTGTCCTTGAGTTTGGGAGTTTCAAAGATCTGCGCCACCTCTTCGAGAGACCGCCCCTGGGTCTCGGGGAAGAAGAAGTAGACCAGGGCGATGACAACAACGAGACAGCCGACATAGATACTGAAGTATCGCCAGCGAAGTGCCGCAAATGCAACGGGATTGACGTACTGGTTGAAAAAGCAGGCCAGGGAATCGGTGGTGAGGGTGACGGCCAGACCCTTTGCCCGAAGCTGGAACGGTAGAATCTCGGCGGGGTATGCGATGAACAGAGGCATATATGCAAAGTCGAAGGCGGCGTTGAAACAGAAGAGCAGGGGCACAACGGCAATCCCCGCTTGGATGATGTGCATCTGTGCAAAGACACCACTCATGACGGTGGCCGCTGCTAGGAAGATGATCATGAGAGAGGTCGCACTCAGCCAAAGAGTTCGTCGCCCGACTCGATTGGATAGACTGGCACCAGACACGGCGAAGATCAGGTTCCAGAACTGAAGACTGATATTGACAGCGGCTTCGTGAACGGCATTGGTGATGCCGACTGAAGCGAGGATGGGCGGAAGATAATAAGACGTGACACCTGAAGAGGGAGCCGACAGAGTCAATGTGAGGATTCTGAAATCGCGACAACATGGCATCGCAGAGTACTCAACTTACCATTACCAGTCCATTCCTGCATGAAACCCAGGAGAATACAGATGACGAGGCGGTGGATATCACCCCGGGTCTTGAAAAAGGCACTCCACTGAGAGGCCGCTTTCTGATCCGCCTCTGCGTGAATGCTTGCGCAGATTTGATCGTATTCCTCTTGAACCATCTCATTGTGAATATCTCCATTGCCGTGGTATCGAGTGAGCATGGCCAAAGCTTCTCCTTGTCGGTTCTTCGAAACCAACCATCTTGGGCTCTCTGGAATGATCAAGAGAGCCACGAGTTGCAGACACGGATACAACACCTGCAGCAGACATGGAACTCTCCAGGACCAGCTGTTGTCGATGGTCAGAGTCCCAAAAGCAATAGCAGCTGCTGTGATTGACCCGCAAAACCAGACCGAATTATAAAGACCTGTCAGAGTCGGCCGTTGGCTGGGATAAGCTGTCTCGGCGATCAATAGCGGTGCTGCTGTTTGGGAAAAGGCCACACCAGAGCCTGTCAGGACACGAGCCGCGAAAAACACCCAGGGGTGCTTGACTGCTGTCTGGAGAATCGATGCAATGATGCATAATGTGGATCCGATCAAGACGGCCTTCTTTCGGCCCAATTTATCGGCAGTGTAGGCAGCCGGAACGAAGGTAAGAAAAGCCCCCAGGGAGACGGCAGCAATCACAAGACCCTCTGCACTGGAACTGAGAACACCGAGAAATTCGGTGACTATATCTCGTTGGTCAGCTGTTGCTCCCCAATATACTCAAGTGCCTCCAAAGATCCTATCGGTTCTGGGTACGGGAAGGGGTCTTACACTGAGGAAGAACAAGTAAGCTGTTGATCTGGCTGGCGTTATATCCTGATGTCGCCGACGCCGAGAGCATCATAACAATACCCAGGTTGAGTCGCCGCAATCCATGATTGACTGGCGCTTTGGACGACATGATGTGGTCGAGTTTGTCGGAACGGTCTTTCTTCGTCTGTCTTTCCCTTGTCGGAGGCAAACAAAAATAAGAGGAGGGATGAAACTTGATATCACAGCAGGTGTCAAGTAAGCTTTATTTGATGTTCAAAGCTCAGCGGACAATTTTCTCATTTGGTTCGGACAATTGTCAGCTCTACACATTCTTCATGACTGACTTAATGCCGATCCCACCCACTAGGGTCACACTTCGTCGTCGAGTGGGTTGGAATGTAGGGAGAGAGTCTCCCCCAACCCAATCATACTCGATGCTGCAGCATCGGAAGTTCGTTGTAGCAAATAGCTATCTTTTGGCAATGCAAGGACCAAGCAAGCTCAGAGCTCTATTTTGAGGAGATAGCACCGAGGGGTTGGAGCTGATCAGCATCCGCCCACTGCCCGGTGCCCGGCAGCTGCTGCATCCACGTTAAGAAAAGGAGCCCTGGTGACGCAATTCTCTGAATTAGCTAAAATCCTTTTGTTTTGCGTTTTCTTTTGGCAAAAAAAATTCAGGAAGTGGGCTCTTTTGCTTGAAAATGCGTTGAATCAAGGTCTGCAGACCAATCGATGAGTGGGATCTCGTGCAGGCATCAACTCGATTTAACTGTATGATTTATTGAGCTTCAACCAGATCCCGCGACTTCAGTACTACTTTGTCAGACCTCAGCTCCCCTCTCCACTATTACCCTTCATGACTTTGACGTCCAAGCTCCTCTTGCTCCCGTCCTGGGCTGCATATGCAAATAGGTGCGGAGATTTTTTTCCACATTCCTCTACGCGTGTCGCTGCATGTCCTTATTTTAGTCGCTTGATCTGGGCCCAGGAAAGCCGCTTTATCCGCCGCGGGCGAGTAGCTACTTGGTGTGCATCGAATTCTACACGATTCATGATTCATGTTTCTTTTTCTGGGAGGGGGGATGCGACAAAATGACAATATGCACAGAGAAAGATCTCACACGGTTCTTGCGTTCAACAGCCGGGCCTAAGTTGCCTGATCTACTAGATCTAATTTAGGCAGGGCACAAATCGACAACCGGGAACGTAGGTTTTGTCATGATGATGGCGAACGGTGAGGGAAAAGGAAAGTTAGCTGAGTCGGGTTCTGAGTAGAATTTTCTAGCAGAGGGATATACTCCATATCAGAGCATGTAGGGCCCAGAACTTGGATTCGGGGAATCCATTTCGTGACAGGAAGGTCAGCCAAACCCCTCGACGGATGGATAGGAGTGGAGGGACTCGATAGATTGATTCTACTGGTCCTAACTGGAGCTGGAGGCTAACCACAGGAAGAAGTCCCGGACGGGCAGCCACCTAGGTTGAAAGTATAAGAATTGCTCTGTGTTACGAGACTTGTAGCCGCAGGCGAGGGCGGAGCTTCTTGAAGATGACATTCAAGTTTTTGTTTTCTACATCCAATGGTGCTTTGTGGTCTTTTCTGAGCTTATTGCTGATGAAAGCTCATAACATGGAGATGGGAGGTTGGACATTTTCTCATCATTGCTGGTGTTTACTGGTTTTGCATCGATATTGGTAGACCGATTCAAGTCCCGAATGATCCATGGATGAATCTCGGCTTCTTGAGCCGCATCAGATATACAGTTGTGTACTGGATCGGCGCGTTCATATGGGGACATCCTCCTTTGATATGCACTTGTCCTTACCTTCCAAAGGCGTTCGAAACAAAAGTAGTATGGAAGGACAGCTTCGCATCACAAAGACCAATCTCCTTGTACTCAAGAGAGATGAGGTTTATCGCTGACTCGACGATATGAAATTATGGATGCGAGTCACGATGCATCAACTCCATCTGTTCGGGTGGAGAAGTTCCTTAAGGTAACTTTTTAGCGTTTCGAGGGATTAACACCCGCCCTTAGGTTGAGGGGACCAGTCCTCGGAAGTCCTTGGTGAAACACAGATCTAGGGACTACCCACTAAAGAACGGATTGAGGTCGTGACACCATCTTCTACGATGGTGACCTATTCACTTCGGGGTTGACTATGACGAATACAATATCCGATGACCTGACAGTGAGTTCCATAACCACACCTTTACATATTTATGACCAAAAAGAGAGGGCGACTAACGGAGTCCAGTGTAACCGATGACATGCAAGTCCCCATCTGTCAGAGTGTTTCTGCAGTTGCTGTATCCATCAACGGGCCATGACACCGACCGGTAGAAGGAGATGGGGTTGGAGATCAGTAGTGGTGAATGATCTACGAAGTAAGGTTGTGCTGATGCTCGCTGGGTGCCGACGGCGCAAGCCCGATTGGCGCATTCAAGTGCCGTTGTCTGTGCACCGTCCTTGTGGATTCATCAGGCCGAGAGCGCAAAAAGGCAATATGTACATCAATCCTGGCATGTACGCGCAGCGCTCTCGGTAGGATCCGATCGTGGCATGGGTTTTTGATATTGGGATCAGAGGTCCACGCCTCCGTTTTGGAAGTCTTTTGTGGTATTCTGATTGTCAGCGAATTTAAGAAAATAAAGCGAAAGTCGCTGGGACATTCTATTGACAAAGTCTAGTTTTTCTCATTCTGGAAACACTCAGGCACTACTAGTAACCATGGAGCACCTCAGTCATGACGCCGATCTCATGACTGACCTCTATGTCCTGTTATCAATATTTCATGAATCACATCACAACCAGTGATCAGTATTTCCAAGCGGGTTTACGACCGTCGTACGATGTCGAGTCATTGACCTTACCCGGAAATCCAAGCAACCGAACATCCTTTCCATTCAAGTGACCTAGCAACATGAGGCTAACTTAAGCCGCGACATCCCCGGTCTTGAATCCACCCACGCATCAACATCTCATGTTCTACACTGGCCGAAAGTCAAACAAAGCTCCCTCTTCAGCACCGGAGTCTTCCGATTTCTCATCCCCGGAAATGACGACCCGATTTCGTACTCTTGAAGCGTAATTTGCCGCGGATGTAACCTCCCCGCAAGGACCCAGCCCTGTTTCTAACCTGGGGAACATGACAAGATGTACAATTTCATCCTATGGCACTTTTCCGTTAGGGAGCGTGATCATTAGGTCACGACGATGGAGGCCCTAGCCACCGGATATGCTTGGCTGGGTATGCTCAGGACTCGGCATTCTTTAAGTCAGAGGAGTTTGACCAACGTTATGGGGATAGTTGCGGAGGTGGTACTTAGCCTAGCCAATGTTCAGATAGAAGCTCGTTGAATCGTAAGCCTTGGATACTTACTTACTTTCTCTGGAAAGCAGTGTTTCGAGTCACTCGTTTTCCATTCCAGTCCTTTTTCCATTCCAGTCCTCCAGTCTAGTGACCAACCTCTGACACAACGAACCTCGTAAATGACCTACGTCCATTTGTCATCTGCAGGGCCGGCAACCTTAGCTAGTAGCTCAATGGAGGATCAACCAAGTCCCGATTTCATCATTCGTATCACCAGACATCGGAGTGGTGTACGAGTAATGCAGAACAATGTCCCTGGGCCTAGCTGGGCATAGACCCTTTGGAAGATGAACATGACCACTCCACGCGGTCACATTCACGGAGCCCCAACGAGAAAAGTAAATACAACAGCGTCGTACTTTGGTCCACACCAAGAATAATGCCTCGTCCCCTTGACTTGGAGAGAAGTGGGAGGGATAGCGTTGTCCACGGCCCACATAAAGGGCGAAGAATGCGGATAGCGCTCTCCGGCTTTCCGCCTCAGGAGTCTGGGCTTGGGGGGGGGGGGAAACCTCGAAAGGGGGGGCAACAGACCGTCTTGAAGGCTCGGAAGATGGCATCATGTGATCGGGTTCAATTCAGGTACATTCGTGAGCTTGATGGTCCTCCCATGGTCTCCCTCCTCTCTGTATGATGCGTAGTGGAGTCTGAGTGATCCAGCGAGTCCGGATTTCCAGGGGGGAGAGGGCACTCCGGAGGACCTTGTCTACTCGTGATGGATTAGGTGGCGTTGTATGCACGCACACGGAAGAGTAAGTCACGGTACCTACCTAGGTAAGGTAGGAAGTAGTAGCTACTTGTCTGCCTACCGACAGAACTGCTGCCCAGGCTGGTGGTAGGTACCACCGATCTCATTCCTCGTGGACTTCGCCACGAGGATTTGGAGCTCAGCTTGGAGAATGGAGGGGTGACATCACTTACATTCTGGTCCAAGCTCCCTTCAGGGCGGAATATATATGTGGAGGTGATGGGCGAGAAGGAGTAAGTAGGTGTGCACGGGCTATTGGAAGGCGTAGATGGTCATGATGTTCTGATACCAGGGAGTATCTCATGCTAATATCAATCCGTTGAGCAAGTGGTCTTTACTCCTCGGCAGACCATAGAATGAACTCGATTTCAGTCGTGTAGGCCGTATTAAGTACCCCAGTAAAGTCGGGCTTGGACTACTGAGGTCTCAGACCGGTCAGCTGTTGTCAACTGGTATATCAGTCCCTCCCTTCGGTCAAATCACCAAGGAACCTAATAAATATAGACATAATCTTGTACCCCAATTCTCACACTTGACTACCAACCCGCGGGCTCCAGTGGAAAGCTCAAATTCAAACAAGCACCAAATAGCCTACCTAGTTCATCTAGCCTGACTCCACCTCCCCATCCGGCAACGCCTCCAACATATCTCCTCTAAGCTATAAGATCCCATGACCAGGGAGAACCGGATCACGCAAAAAAGGAGAAAACAAAGAGTCCACCCCCAGATATGGTGGATGAATTCAACCCTCATATTCAATCGAGATCTCCACAAAGCCCAGTGCCCGTTGAGTGCCCAGTCGCCAACTTTAAGCCCCGTGCCGGGACCGGGACTATCGGGTTGAAATCTGGGGAATCTGGGCTGCCAGGGCTCTCTCTCCACAAGACAAGTCCACATTCACACTGCATTCACATCAGAGTTCTCCACATTCAGTGGCCCTCACCCCTGCCAATTGGTTTGATTCAATTCAATTCTCCGGTGGTTTCCACTCAGCGTCTGAGAATAGATCTGGGGGGGGGGGGCGTGATGTTGATCATTTCATTAAGTTTTGTACTGGTTTTAGTTCCGGGTCAATTTAGCCGAGATCATGAGGTTGAGCTTTTGATGCTCCGCTCATACTCGGATCCGATATCTTCGAGATAGTGATAGCTCTCATGTGATCAAAGTCTCCACCTTCTAAAGACAACCTTACAGACCTCCTTCCCTAAGGGTATACCAGGGACGCTCCAGTGGGATGGGGTCATCATCTCCAGACGACTCTCGTGACTCGCACCGGCTACAATCTACAAATCCTTCACAGGAGATAGGTATTTCGATTGAAACGCTTCTTCATATTGCATAGCCCCCAGCTTGCATTCCAGCACTGTCAGGTGATCTCCTCGAATTCACCACAACATTGAATGTGTATGCAGTGCTGCTGATATCTATATGGGATCCACTTCGGAAAGGAATGTGTTTCCGGGCCATTGAAAAGTAGAGGTGCGCGATGATCGAGTTTTTGTAGTCTATTCTCATGCTTGAAGGATGGAGGGTCCAAAAGGCGTAATGGCTTGAGGTGCTTCCATTGAGGCCAGGCGTCGGTAGCGAGCGGGCGCCACCGGACTACTTAGGTTGGGTCTAGGGGAGCGCACATGGTAGAAAGTCTCATCGCTATCGAGTTAGAGTGAAAAACGTTATGAGCAGCAAGAGGAAGTGATCAGGAGACTGATTGGTAGATCCATTAGATCTGGTATCCAAAGAAATGGAAAAAGCGAGCCCATTCCAAAAGTAAATAACGCCCTGGTAACATGACATGGCTTGCTAAAGTGCAGAATAGAAGGGGAAACGAAAACGAGGACACAACAGAAGGTTATAAACAAACATGCAGCAAAAAAGCAAGAGATGTCGGTCTATACACAGCCAAAGAAAAAAAAGGTAAACCTTGAGAATTGGGAGGGTATCGAGAACATCACTCAATGTCGACGGAGAATTTGGGAACAGAAAAGGTGACATTCTTGGCCGAGTTGTATGCTTCGGTGCCGAATTGGAAGATGCCCATGTAGTCGGAGCTAGATGGGTAGACATCACCCTTTAGCGTGTAGAGGTCGGTGATGAGAGGGTAGATGTCTCCGGTGAACTTCTGCGTCGAGGGATTCGCCAGCCAGGTAAGGACATTTAGAGTGCCGGCTCGGTTGGTGTTTTTGCCGACGTAGAGATCACTATAAAAGCCAAGACGGCCGGGTGTTAGAGTCGGTCTTCAATGCACACTTGTGCGGCTGATTTCCGCGGCTCCCTCAGCTTCGCGCTTAGGGGTAATTCCACCGCGAGGGTCAGGCGGCAGACTTACAAATTGACTCCGTTGACGGTCTTGGTTTTGACCACTCCCTGGCCCTCCCCGATCACCTGTGCCGACGCCTTGTTGAAACGACCAAACCAGACCATGACTTCGTATTGAGCCAGGGAACTGTTTTGGGCAATGGTCTTATCCGAGTCGAAGAACATATCGATGGCCACATTGGCAGCCACCCCACTAGCGGCGAGGGCACTCTCGTCGGTTGTCGACGAGACTTCATCGCCGACAGCATAATTCCATGCCAGATCCATGTCCACCTTGGACATTTTGCCTAGTTCAAGTGGTAAAACCTTGTCCACCATGATGTTGGGATAAGCGTGCACCGGCTGGGGTCCAGGAGCCGGGTCGAATTGCCAAGTCACGGAGAAGCCTGGAGCAGAGTATTGGGTTGGATACGTCTGGTTATCGAAGGTCGTGACCTGGTCGTGGAGACAGGGCTCGTCAGTTTACCTGATGGTTTGCAATTGATCGAGAGCACTCCCACCCCTTGCGCTTCAACTTACATTGACACAGAGTCCCCCCCCTGTTTGACCAGATATCAGGCCCCATTGATTGGGATTGACTATACCGAAAGGTCAGCCATGACTTTCTCCTTCCACGCCGACTTGGTCTCCGTATAGGCAATCCAGTTGATAGCTGCGCGGGGGTCCACGCACGACAAGCCATAAGACTGCTGCCACGGTAGCTTTGGGTTGGGATATCACTCACATGTGTACAGCTGACCATCCTTTGCCGGGGGTGAAATGCCATAGAATTGCTGGCAATACTGGGTGTTCGTGACGCCATTGTCCGTCGTTGAGCTACCGCCCCCGGAGCCTCCGCCGGTGCTATCGTGACCACCACCACCACCGGAGCCGGCGCCCGCATTTGACCCGTCGCCGTTGAAGAGAGGTTTTTGCCCGGTTGCTGATCGATGTGCGTCGATGCCCAGGAGTGCTCCCAGTGATCCTCCAATGGGAATGGCCAGCAGGACCGTGTTGACGACTAATCGCATCGCCATTTTTCTCTGCTCGTTGGATATGGGATACTCAACGTTCAAGATGGAGAAAGAGAGAAAGATGCGACTTGAGTGGGAAGAATACCAAGTCCGAGGACGAGCCGATCACTTGCTGCAAGAAGCGATGTCGAGATTGTAGGCGAGGGTTGAATCGGGTAGCCGAGGAGGGATTGGACCGAATCGGTATGACAGACAGACAGTGTGAAGAAACCAAAAGCACGCAGATTCGACACAATACCAGGTCTGCAAAATGCGGAGACTCGCCAGTGTTGTCTTGCGGAGCACGCTCAAGGTCAGTCAACCGAAGCAGTTCAGGTCTTTGGTACTCGGAGCTCTTGGGGGAACCGGAAAACCCTCAGGATGCCGTCCTCAGTCCTTACTCCTTGGGAGTTCGTAGTCGTACTGGGTCAGTGGGTGCCTGGGTGGACTTTCTACATAATTCGTATCCTGTTTGGGTACTGTTGTGTCTAGGTACCTGACTACCTCTTCACTGAGTCCACTTACCAAGCGATACAGAACTGTGATTACAGCATCAAGTCTGGTTGAAACATGTCACTGGTTGAACCAGTCAACTGAGATAAAAAAAAGGCACACCTGATCCTGATCCAAGCCCACTGATCCAACGAGGTCTCACATCTGTTCTCCAATTCGAGTCTTCCGATTGCGCGCAAAAGGCCGGGTCCGAACGACGCCCTGGCGGCGACCACGGAATCCCGATGGATCCCCCATGGGAGTAGCTTGGTCATTGGCGCGCCGGTCACCAGGGCGCCATCCACGATCCAGCGGTCTCAGCTGCTTCGCGGCCCCGTCCGCTTGCAGGCTGTCGAGAGGAAGAGGGTGGATGGGGGAGAGGTACCGGGTACATGGAGATGATGGATTTTTGGGTGGGCTTTTGGACCGTTCACACTCGGTGCCTGGTGCCAGTTCCATGGAGATCGGTCGAGTCAAGTGGACGGCTGGGCGCCTGGGATGCGATGGGTGGAGACTGGAAGTGGGTCGTCGTAGTGGAGAGGTGTGGATGCGACGCAATGGGACTGTGGCACGCCACACTGGGGATGCCATCCATAACCGGGACCCAAGGGCTGGGAACTAGGAAGTTTAGAAGGTACCTCAGAAGGTAGTAAGGTAGGTACCTAGGTAGTAATAGATGAATAACACTCAATACTGAACACTGAACACTGAGCACGCTCGACAGTCATACACGCATAAGCAAATTAGTGCGATTGTACCTCCAGAGTATCGTTACCCACCCATCATACCCCAGACCGATTCCCACACAGTGCGACGGTAGGACTAGGCACTGAGGCTGGGAAGAGGCCTTACGTAGCGCGTCCATATCACCTTACAGACTTTAGTGCTCAGCTGAGTCAGTAGTTACTAGTCAGTAGTACTAAGGTAGTCAGTAGCTGAGTAGACTCACTAGGAGACTCAATGGACTCAGGAGTACCCAGTGCAGGCCCCCCTGCATCCAGTGCAGTAGCGTGAGTCTATTTGTAGCTTGTACGCCGTCAAATGAGCTAGGAGGGTCCCGGGGGGCTTGGAGGGCTAGGACCAGAAGGGTGCCTTGCGGACGCTGGATCCATGACTGGTCAGATGTGGCTGGCCGCAGATGCAGTGTGGACCCGTCGATTCAACGAGATTGAATTCGAGGCCGTTGCTTTTATGACGCTTGCGTTCCAGGTCGCCCTTTTTAGCGCAAAGAGTAGCACTAGTCGGGAGATGTACCGCTAGGGCGATGCATGTGATGGGCTGGAGGTGAGCATTTGTACCTGGAAGATTTGACCCTAAGAGCATAAGCATAATAGAACGATGAGGTGCATCTCTGGATACGTACGGACAATATGACATTGTACTGCACAATGTTTTCATGTCATCAGCAACCTTTGTTAAAAAAAGAAGACAGAAAATAAATCAAGTCGAGAATTTGTGACTCTTGAAGGAAAGAAAGTTCCAAAGTCGGGACAGGTTGTGACCGACTGCCAATCATGGATCGTCGCCCAGCATGTGAAAACACGGAACCAGGTCGGACTTCGGGATCCCTCGGCTGTTCCTAGCCAGATCCAGTTATCCAGTCATCCACTGATGAGGTTGACAGTACAGTACTGTATTGTGCGACAGCTAGATAAGTTGCGAACCCGCACTCGTATACATCTATCAATTGCTTTTTCTTTTGATTATCAGTGTCGTCGGGACTGACTCAGTCCTTGCTCAGGACAACCCCAGAGACAGACAGGATGGAGGATCATCCCATTGTTGTTCCAGATGTCTATAGAAACAGTCTAGAGCTCTGCACTACTGCAGTCGCTGTAAGTGCATACCACAATATTGAAGGTCAGCACCACAGTCATAGTATGACTATGATTGCTTGATCACGATACACTAGTGGGTCACACCTGGCCAGTGGGAGGCATGGGCGGTTATCACCCTTGATCTTTTCTTTTTCTTTTTTTTTTTTTTTCATTTTCCTTTTCCGTTGCTTTACAATCCTACTGTGACATGGAGTCTCTTGAGCGCACGGGACCACAGTCACACGGATGACATCTTTCCAAGAAAAATCTGACTGATCGCAGAGGTAAGAATTCGACCCTAAGACATACGATTTAAGAACTATACTGTGTTAATTACAGAGAGAAGTGAGCAGATCTTGCTGAAGCCTCATTCACGGTCGTGCCACAGGACAACTGAAACCACGATAGTTTTATTCTCTCTATCTGGATGTTTTCATGAGAGTCTCAGTCCAGACTCCAGTGTCCACGGCAGGGTGGGGCACTGGGGCTTATGTTAGGGTTCTTACACAGAAGGGCGGACGACCGGGCAATGATGACGCAAGCGGAAGTGGCTGTAATCGTGAACGAACCATCACAACGGGCCAAGGAGGAAGGATGAACGAGGGGGTCACTCGATTCATGATTGTTTACTGTCTTTGTTTCCGAGACATCCAAGCAAGCATCACGATGTGTGGTAACTGGTACGAGCGGAGGATCAAGTTGTCCCAGCATCCCTTACCTGTTTAATTATTCTTGATGTACAGGATTGTACCGTGCAGACTGCTGCTGTACTCCACCAGAGCCTCATAGTAAATCAGTCTATGCCACCAGAAGATTCAAGTAATCTATTGAGATCAAACTTTTTTCTACATGTGCAGCGTCCAATTACCAGACAGGAACAATGAGAGAATGATCGTAAAATCAGGAACCACCTAACGGCTCCCTCGTCTTTGTCAATAAAACTCTGATCAAGTGATTCAATCATTATCCTGCCCTTTTTTGCCATTTTTGTCAACTCGGCGGGATGGAAATGCGGAACTGAGAGCCAAGTGTGACCCGGCGCTGCAGGCATCCCCATTTCAAGCCACCCTCCTCCGTATCTCCAGAGCTCACCACCGGAGACGTCCATGCTTAATGCCATAAACCTAGGTACAAAGGGCCCAGTTACCGGTAGGTGCCATGGTACCTCTTGTGAGGAAACAGCGGAAACCACACGAAGGTGGTAGTCATTTGCAAACGAATTGTGCCGTGTTGCCCGGTATTGTTAATGCAAAGTGGGAAAGCCCCTCTGAAATCACAATCCCGGTAGCCGATCCTCAACGCTCAAATGGCCGGCCGCATCTGGATATTTGTCGCCTGTGCCCGAAACCAGTCGCCATGATCGACCTTGCCTTTCAACTCTCGCGCCGGAAACTATCAGCGTGGTGCAGCATGGCTTTAGTGAATTCCCGTTCTCCGCCCCCGGACAAAGTACCAGAATACCTGGTCGCAGTTGCGGGTGTGTAGGGTGTACCGCTGGAGACTAGAAACACCATCCTGCCATGAGAGATCGATCAATGATGAATTTACTCAGTCACAACTTGTAAGAGGTCAAATAGGAAGCTCCTTATTGTGAATTACTGGGCCCGAGAGGACCCGATCCGGTCTATTTACTATGAACCACCATCCTTCATAGTATGCCCGGTTTGAAAATCCGAGACCTGAATCAAGATCGTCGGCAATACTTCGCTGATCAAGCACGGCCAAGCTGAGGTGAAAAATCACAAAAAAAAAGAAACCCAAAAAAAGAACTAGTCACGGTACAATGCCCATCCTCTCAACCCGCAATTTCTATTTTCACTTCTGGTCTCCACGGATGATTCGGTAGACCTTCTCCACACGCAGCGCGCCAATCTCCAAGCCGGACAGAAAATCACGACGAATCAGGACGGACGGGCCCTGACTTCCAGGTACTGTGTACTTCTGGATCTAGATTTCGACGACGCTTCGTTACTGGAGTACCTTTTCGTGGGCATCCACCGTCCACTGCAGTCTGCACCCGGCCCACGGCTGGGTGGATGTCCTCCTCCGACTCGGTTCTCTTCTACGTATGAAGCTGCAAGAGCTAACAACGATCAATGGCTAAGCCTCGCTGGGGTTCAGATCCATCCACTTCTCGCCCGTGACTCTACCGAGACTGCGTGTGCCTGGCTGGTCTCTCTTCCTTTTTCCAAACGTCTACACTCTACACTACGTCGACCTCGCATCTGTCTGCCTCTTTTCGCATCCAGCTCCTCTCAGCTTTGACGGCTGACCACACTCGTTTGCAATCGCCTGAAGACCAAAGCTGGGGATTGATTTGATTTCACTCTGGAAGGACTTTGATCTCTCTCGTTATCAACGCCGGCCATCTCATCCGTACGCAAAACAACCATCGATCACCAAGTCGAGTGCTCTCCGTGTGTCGCTGGGGACTGTATCTGGTCTGTGGGACATCGTTGATTTGGATGTCAATCCAAAAGATCAAGAACTAGGTCACCTTGGCTTTGATTAACACCCAAGTCACTCTCAAGATGAACGGCGAACATGGCGGGCAGCCATACATTGCCGCTCATACGTCGAGTTCATACTCCATCAACAATCCATACTCGCACGATGGACCCGAGGAGATGGTGGAGTTGCAAAGCCCTCGTCCTTACCGAAGTCCCGCATCTCACGACGACCAGGGCTCAGACTTTGACTTTCAGTTCGAGCAAGATCAACCGTCGGCACGTCCGGCCATTGTTCCCTACAGACCAGGCCTCGGACACAATCCGCCAGACTACACCTCCTCACCGGGCCTCTTTCCCACGCCGCGCACTTCCTATGGACCCGAGTCCTTTGCGAACTCACCTTTCGACTCGCGCTCTGCTTCTCCCACATTGGTAAGATCCTCTGCCCCGCTCTGTGAAACAGGGCAGCCTCGGCGTAAGAGTTGCACGGCCGCATTCTGACATTATGTTCTTTTGGGCGAACAGTATCAGCACTCTCAATTTGAAAGCTCGGCCAGTCTAGGTCGAATTCCCCTGGTCAGCAAACCCGCGTCGCCGGGCTTCGCCAAAGACTGGATCCACTCTGGATCAATTGCCCGTCTGAGCGATCGCGATGATATTGACATCTGGAAAGGCTGGAAGCGAGTTGTTTTCATGTTCACTCCGTTCTTGACCTTTGCCAACACCGCAATCTATCTCTTTTACCTCGGACTGCGGATCTACTGCATTATCTCGGCTCAAAATGCCGCGAACATTACCTTCGCGGGTGCCTGGGTGTTTGTTGCCATCGAGGTCGCGGTCATGGTTCCCTCTTTGATGCACAACTGCTGGACGATGATGGCGGCGAAGAAGCGCGGTCGACCCAAGCTTCGTTTGACCGGCAATGACTGTCCCACCGTGGATGTGTTCATCACCTGCTGTGGTGAGGACGACGACGTCGTCATGGATACTGTTCGTGGTGCGGTTGACCAAGATTATCCCATTGAGAGCTTCCGGGTCATTGTGCTGGACGATGGCAGGTCTGCCCCACTGGAGGAGGCCGTCAACAACCTGGCCATCACTTATCCGAACCTTCACTATATGGCGCGCGAGAAGATCCCGGGCAAGCCCCACCACTTCAAGGCTGGTAACTTGAACTACGGCTTAGATCAGACGCACACTTTGGAAGGCGGAGCTGCTCAGTTCATGGCGGCTCTGGATGCAGATATGGTGAGTTTTCTCGTCCTCCTCTGCTCAAGTCGCATGTTGGGTTGAAGCAAACATAACGTGACGTTTCCCCTGGACATCTTTCTCAATCTAACGCTTTTCCAGATCCCCGAGCAACAGTGGCTTCGCGCAGTGCTGCCTCATCTGCTGGTAGACCCCAAGATGGCGCTGGCATGTCCCCCCCAGCTCTTCTACAACACCCCCGCATCTGACCCTCTCGCTCAAAGTCTCGACTTCTTCGTGCACGTGATTGAACCCATCAAGGACGCTTTGGGTGTGGCTTGGTGTACTGGTTCCGGCTATGTTGTGCGACGCGAGGCTCTTGACCAGATCGGCAATTTTCCTCTTGGGTCTTTGGCCGAGGATGTTGCGACGTCGACTCTCATGCTGGGTAAAGGATGGAAGACTGCCTATATTCACGAGCCTTTGCAATTCGGCACGGTTCCCGAGGACTTTGGTGGCCACCTGAAGCAGCGAACCCGTTGGGCTATCGGTACCGTGGACACGGCATTCAAGCTAAAGTTCTGTCTGTGGGGCGATGCGGTTCGCAAGATGTCCTTTGCGCAGCGCTTTTCCGGTTTCCTGTATGCCACCCTCAGTCTGTATACCCTTCTGCTCACTGCGTCGATCTTTGCGATTCCCATCATCCTTTTGTGGGGTAAACAGCTTGTCGCGTATGCGAATCAGGACCAGCTCCACTGGTTGATCTGGACTTGTTTCGCAACCACCCTTGCCAACCGTCTGTGCGAGTTTGCCTTGTTTATCCCCGCCGGTTACCACACCGGTCAGCGTGGTTCGCGCTACCAGCTCTGGATGTCCCCCTACATTGCCTTGTGTATCGTCCGCTCCTTCATGCTCCCCTCCTGGCTTGGTGGGCAGACCCAGGCTTTCAAGCCTACCGGCTCGCTCGGCTCGGCCTTGAATGAACGGGACGCCAAAATGCGCAAGAACATGTTTGTTCGCCTTCGTGTGATTCTCTTTAACTTCATGGCTCTCTTCCACTTTGCCTTTGTTTACGTCACCCTGATCGCCGTCGTGATCTCGACCTACCGCTGTTTCAAAGTCGAAAAGGGCTTCAAAGACATTGTCATTTGCCTGCTCACCCATGCATTCTGGCCTCCCATGACTTTCTTGTTCCTCTGCTCATCGTTATGGACCCCGGTGTCATATGCGATCGATCCCCCCAGCATGCCAGACCGCGAGGAGCTGTTGAACCGTGACCCCAAGACTGGCGTCGCTCACCCCACCTCCAAGAGCAAGAAGATTGCTTTTGGCGGCCAGGCCGCGTGGTTTGAGCTGGAGTTGACGGTTGGCACAGTGCTGACCGTGTTGGTGTTTGTCTACTCATTCTTCTTTTAGGGGGGAGGCTATGGGTATGGCATGCTGTATATAATGCATTATGAGGTTACTGGCGCTTGAAAACGCTTCAGTATGAGCCTGTGACATCAGGTTCTCCAGTTCTGGCGCAGGAGCATTATCTTACCTTGACATTGTTCTCATTTCTTGCCTTGTTTCGTCCTTTTTCCCCTTCTTGTTTTCATTTTCAAAGCAGGCGTTGGCACCGTTTCACCATGTACCACTAGCTGGGACATTTGTTCTGGAGTTTCTAGAGTCAATAGAGCAACATATCTTATTGTGATCCCGCTTATTACATACGGTGGGATCAGATTCCCAAAGAACTCGTCTTCACTGCATGTCAATTGAAACCTTTGAGACGTGTCACTCATTGTCAGGTTCCAGTAGCAATTATAAGTGACTTGCAATTCATCTCATGAGCAACTTTAATCTTAGTCTCAGAATTCTCACTTCCCAAGTGTTACTCTTCGATCACGTTATTCATGATATTGGAATATTGGTCGTCGCGATGAGTATAATACTTCCACAATCCCATCAGATGATTCGCATCGCGGATTTTTACAAAACCCGCCGATATCTACCAGGTACTCATTTCCTCCTCTAATTACGTAGAAGTCTTCCTCTTCTTCTTCTCAGGCTCCTTCCCACCCTGCCCATCCTCCCCAAACAACTCCTTCCACCCGCCATTCGACACTCTCTCATCATTCCCATACAATCCCACATCATACGCATTCTTCATCTTATCCAGACAAAACTGCCTCCGCTCATCAAAATCAAACATCGGCTTCGGGTAGCTCTTCCCATTCGAAGCTTCCTTCTCGTCATTGGTGACTCTACATCCC
This sequence comes from Penicillium ucsense, assembly GCA_014839625.1. NCBI lineage: Eukaryota > Fungi > Ascomycota > Eurotiomycetes > Eurotiales > Aspergillaceae > Penicillium > Penicillium ucsense. The sequence goes on along the minus strand of WIWV01000050.1, from coordinate 84,716 downwards.
CATTTCTTCTGGTCGGCGATGGGCGCTTTCCACGGCTCATAGATGAATTTCTTGTCGAATTTGGCTAGTTCAGGGACGTAGTGACGGATGAAGTCGCCGTTGGGATCCCATTTCTTGCCAAAGGCAATGGGCGAGTAGCACCGGTAGAATTGGGCGAAGAATGCGGTGCAGGAGAGCCACATCCAGTTTCCGGCGTTGGAGGCGGTTTCGTCTGGAGGGTTTTGTGTTGAAGGATTAGTATTCCACATATGTGTGACCTTATGATAACGCTGATGTGCAGACAGGTCTCCACTTACGATCGATCAGATATTCCTCAAAGACTTCTGCGCCGCGCTCCCAACTAATATAGCATCCGCCACGAGTCAAAAAGCATGCAACGCTGTGGCGGCCGAGATGGTGAATCCATCCTTCAGTGATGAGCTGGCGCATGAGCGCATCTATCCAGGGAAAGCCCGTTCGACCTGTCTTCCATCGTTGGAACCATTCTTCCGCGTCGGACGAGTCAACGTCGTAGTCTCGAGCGGGCAGGACCTTTTCATCGCCCTTCTCGGTCCCTTTCTCTTGCTTCCTGCCTGCTTGAAGGGGTTTCGATTGCAGGTGCCAGTCGACGAAGCGAACGATTGGATTCCCTTCGACTTTTGCAAAGGGTCCTCCTATGGCTGCTTGTGCTGCAAAGTACATATCGCGGAAGAGAAGTTGACCGGGCATATTGGCTGGAGGTGCGGCATTGGACTTTTTCGCCTTTTTCCGCTTCTCAAACACGTCTTGCACATCCCACCAGAACTTTCGGACAGACAGGGAGCCGAAATGGAGATGAGGGGAAAGGAGCGTGGTTGCCTGTGGCTCAAAGGCAGCCGGTGAAGTCTTGGGCTTCTCAAAGGTGCCGATGTATTCGTCATCAGCAATGAATTGAGAGAGTTCTTTCAAGGCTGCCGATTCTCCACCTCGATGAGGAGCTCGTGCCATCGAAGGATCAATCCCGATTTCCTCCAGCGTCGGCACGCCAAAGTCCTTGCCCGGTCCCATGAGCTCAGCGTACTGTCGATCTTCCTTCTCACGATATTCGGCGTTCAGATCCGGGTTCGAATCCGCCATCTCATGGTCAAGATCGCTCAAATCCATCTTCGCCTCCTCCCACGGATCAGGAACACTCTTGGGCGTTTCCACCGGTCGAGCCGGTTTACCGCCATTGATCTTCTCCGCAGCCTTCTCCAACTGGCTCATACTCATAGTAGGTTTGCCCCCATTCTTACTCACCAATTCATCCGAGTCAAAAAGCGTCCTCCCCATCCTCGTCACCACCTCCACCCCCGCCTTCTCCGCCATCTGCATGACCGCGAGATCGCGCTCGCGCGCGTACGCATCCGTATCTCTCTCGAAAACCAAATGCGTAATTCCCCATTTCTTCCACAGCTTGGGCAGAACAGTCTGCGGGGCTTCACGCACAACCCACAGCTTCTGCTTGGAGTTCAGCTTGCTGTATGATCGAGACAGATCGGATTGGCATTCCATGAGGAATTTCCACCTGTTGGGCCCGACGCGTGCGCGATAGACATAGTGCGGATCCCAGGTCCAAATTGGAATGAAGATGGAGGGCTTCAAGGCTAGAGCAGCGTCTAGCGCGGGCGAGTCGTGGAGTCGGAGATCTGTCCGGTGCCAGTAGAGGACGACGATGTTTGAGCTGGACTTTTTCATCTTGGTGGATTTATTTCAAATGGAATGTATTCAAATTGCGATGGCGACGGTGACGGCGTGGTGATAATAACCTTGTACGCTTTTTCTTTCGAAGGGGTGAGATGATGATACCTGTTGTTCAACGCGCACTGTACCCTGAGTCTGCCTTGACAACCAAGGGGTCGTCGATTTCAACCCTTCTCTTGATTCAGAAAGACATCCCCAGCTTCAAAAATCTGGACAATGTCAAAAAAAAAAAGAAAGAAAATCGCACAGCTATCCTCTGTCACCCAAACCCCAACGATTCCAGCTTGGATCGCTTGTCCATCGGCGATTCGCGCGATTCGGGAAGCGCATGACGTCAATCAATCTCGGTAGATTGGGATTGGATCTCAGCTAGATCTCGGGCGGATCTGAGTGAATCCCTGCGATCGGGTTCGAGTCACCGATAACCTTAAAAGTTAAGTTGGCGGACGTCAGTTCCGTTGGTACTGACCACTTAGTAGTATGAGTCGGGCTGTTATCGATCAGGACGTGCTTATTTCTATTTGGATTGGTTGGGTTTGGTAGAATCATACAGGGTTTTTTTCCCATATGGTCTAGGCCCGAGCTGGAGGCTGGTAGAATATTGAAACAATATCCCATTTGTATGTAGACTGGTTACATACCTACGCACCCTCCAGCTGTAGTCAATCATGGGACAATCGTCAAGGTCCAAAGAAGATGAGTCGTATGTCACGTCAATGCTTCCTGCGCAAAAAGAACTCCTATCTTCCTCAATAGACATACAGGTGGATGGAGCGAAGTCCGAGACAACGTGTAGATACCTGTAACACAATAAATCAAGTAGAATAAATTCCACATGTCTTTCATAAACTTTCTCCAATGTAGCCTGCAGAGCCTCCTCCAGCTTGACCTCCATTCACATAACAGCGCCATGAGGCTCCAGCTTGTAACGATTCTACCGAGTCGAGAAAATTCCCGTCTATCCCAAAATTGCAGGGACTCGCACCCCCGGCGTGATCGCAACCGATCATTGCCGAGGGCCTCAGATACACAAGCTGAGTCCAGGACATATAGATTGAAATCCACAGAGGTCTTTCACAGGACGCCTCATATCATCCGACATTGCGGCATTCGAGCGCTTGCAAGATGTCCCATATAGCTTCCTGCTGAACAGCTCGTCAATAGAGGCTGGCAAGAATACTGAGCCATTTTGACTCCACTCGTTTGACAACGATGTTATCATAGACTGTCATCTCGGCGGGGCTTTCTTGCGAGGTATCACACAGAGCAGCCTGTTTTGCCACAACGACCGCGTGTCCAAGAACGTCGAGCCCACTTGTCCTCTCTTCGCCTTCTGTGATGATCCGAACGATCAAGTTTATCGTCATTGGCTAGTCAATTTAGCGACTTTCAGGAGACTGAGCTGGTTGATAGACCATGAGACTGTGGCTCTGGCTTTGAGACTGTGTCGGGTCTGCTTGTGATATGAGCGTCGTGCGTTTCTGTGGAGAGTGATTGATAGACTAACGTTCAGTTCTGATATTTCAGATTCGCCAGCGGAAGAGGTTGAGCCCATATCAGGCAGATTCTTCGTTGCTTGTTGCATTGCACAATGGTACCGAGAATGTTTCAAATGGATCGTGAATTTGCGAAAGCAATATCAAGCTGGAAATCGCGAGGATAAAGTGGAGCAGTTCAAGGTGCCACTAATACTGAGGTCGGAGAAACAGCAAGATTGTCGTCGATCGCAGAAGGTAATGTACGAAAGACAAGCGCGACTTGTCAGAGCCATTCTATGACCCTTGCCGCCCTGAGCTCGAACTGGGACCTGGTTTCTGACCAAATGTTCTTCCAAGGTTTACATTCAAGTTCGATCACCGACCATTCCATTATGAAGAAAAAAATCACTTCGACTGATGGAGGGCATGCTAAGAGATTGAATGCGCTCAGGGCTGCTTTCACGGACCATGATTGAATTCTATCGCATGGCCATTTATCTCGTACGAGAATTCATAACTTTGACGATCACCAAATTTGCAAGCTAAAATATCAGCTACCTACCAATCGACGGTGAGTCTCCAATCTGGCTTCAACAAGTGTTTCATATAACCTTCAACATTCAGATCAACATGGATGCACTTCGCTTCCAACAACGTATTCCACCTAAATACGGGGCCGTAGGCAGGGCGTTTGCCTGAGTGACCACATATCCAGGACGTCCAGGCTCATCCATAGAAGAAATACTTGTTTTTCGTGCTCTTCTTCAACGCACAATGGATTTGATATCATCCAGTCTATGCATATTCACTCATAAAACGAACAGAATCTCCACAGAGTACCAGCTCATGGACCGATTTATACTGACTGGGGGAGCCTACTGAATGTAAACTCTAAGTAGCAGTGCCTACCGTAATTGTCCGCCAAGGTCATGTGCGACGTTCACCGTGCTGCACTGCACTCATGTGCCAGCCGTGAACTCCAAAAGGTATAGACTGGAAAATCCCTCTCGGTCCCACTCTTCTACACGAGCACTACCTCTTCTGCACTTATTCTCGTGCCTCGTATGACCAGACGCCGAGATGAGAGAATGAAAGAGATGGTTTTATGAAAGGCTATCAAAGGAACCGGACTCGAATCGTCCCCGAAGTCGCATGGCAATGTCAAAGAAGTGCACTGAACTGGATGGACACACTGAGTTTCTCAACCATTTAAGCCGCGCGCCAGTTCCTGGTATAGAACCGAGCTGGAATCGCTAAATTACCGAGTGCTATGTTCGTGTATGGTTCCAATAACGTCCTTCAACGCGTCTGGGCGCGGCGTGTCGAGGGGTAGGATTGTTGAGATCCGATCAGTTCAAGCGTTGAGACACGAGTCAGACGGTCCCAATGGCAGTCCCAATGGCAGTCCCAATGCCTGTCTCAATGAATGTCCCAATGACCAGCAAGGACGCAGAGCGAGGTGTCTTTCATTCCATTTCCAAATGCTGAAAGTCGCTAAGATTTGGGAGACCACTAGATCCAGCATTGCTCAGCGCATGCACGAAGAATACCCTCAGAGTCCGTCGATTCTTGGGGACCATGAAACCCATATTGCGGGATGACTCGTGCAAAGGGGCCCGACAGTTCTATTATACTCCTTGAACTCATCCAATCGACAAAATTTCGATGCCAGTCGCTTGACGCTCAGCAAGTCCAGACCTACAGCCAGCGCTACAGACCCTTGAATAAGAATCCGTTGTTGAAACCAAGTACATCTAGTTGATTACTGACCTTCGTGCAAGTGTCAAAACTACCAAACGGACTCCCTTTCATTGATCGTGTACGAACGATCCGGCGGTAACCGAATCCCTGCAAATGAAGCGACGATCTCGAGACAAGGCTGTCGTTCCGCCAATCATTCGCGAATTATTTGGATACCGGGGAACTAGGCCTGTGAGCAGACTGAAAGTCCTCAACTGAGCTTCACGATTTTCAGATGCGGTAGAGACCGGCCAGGTCTGCCGCACTAGAAAGGCGTCCGAGGCACCATAGCATTGCAGACTGTGAAAGTCCGCCTGAGCGGTCAACGTTGATAAAGGTCTCGGCCTTGTCTTGATCGAATCGGCGAGGTATACAAGTTTGAGTTTATACATCATCACCGAGCCAAGCAAAGCTGCGATATCTATCTGAAGACAAGAATGTCGGTGACAACATGCGACGCAGTTACTGACTTGTCATGTTCTCATAACTCAGTGTCCAGCACACGATCGTGTCCACTAAATCAGAGTGCAAAGTGAACGAACGCCAGCATGACTCATTCTCTTCTGCGACCTTGCGGCCACTAAACTGCGACGGTATTTTCCCGCGGAAGTTGATATGAGATTCTCGTTTCTCGTTGGCTTTTGTGCCCCACTTGGGCCACGAGCTCCAAGCCCACGCAGCGGACATCCGGGGTCGGGCCCAATTCGAGAAGAGGAGAAGAAGGAAAAAAAACTTTTATTTTAGGTTGAAAAATCCCCGCTCATTTCACGCCATCATTAGAAGTGACAGCACGAGACACTGGGAATCGCGATTCGAAACCCAATAGTCACACTCGTTCAAACTTGAGACAACGCGAGACAATAGGACCGGCAAGCATGGCCTCGGACATGGAAATGATGGAGGCTCCGAACTCAACCCGCGGCAGATTGCGCATTGTTGCCATCATGACGGCACTGTCGGTAGGTTAAAATCGTCTACTTGGAAAGGACATAAAGTCGTAAAGTTATTCCAGATTGATCAGTCGTTTCTAATATTATTCATCACAGTTGGCTATGCTTGTCGCAGCCCTGGATCAGACCATTCTGGCGACGGCGATCCCAACTATCGCCGCAAAATTGCATTCCGCAGCCGGCTACACATGGATTGGTGGCGCTTATTTGCTTGCAAACGCGGCTGGAGCCTGTATTTGGGCCAAACTATCCGATATCTGGGGACGCAAGCTGATCCTGTTGATCGCTGTGGCCTGGTTCTTCGTTAGCTCAATTATCTGCGCTGTGGCTGTGAATATGGAGATGTTGATCGCGGGTCGCGCTTTGCAGGTATGTCGTTGCTTTGTAGGAGGACTTGCTGTTGTTTCTCTCGGAGCACGATGGATTCTCAATCATGAGATGCTGAAAGCAAGAACCAATTTGCTGACCACGGCACAGGGCGTTGCTGGAGGTGGATTGCTGCAGTTGATTACCATCATCATCTCGGACCTTTTCAGCGTCCGGTGAGTCACTCCCATTCATCCAACTTTCAATTGACCTACCATACTCATCTAATTATTTTCAAGTCATCGAAGCTTATATCTCGGACTCATGGAGTTCATGTGGGCATTTGCCGGCGGGATTGGCCCGCTACTCGGCGGTGCATTCTCGCAGTACGTCTCATGGCGTTGGAACTTTTGGATCAATGTTCCCGTTTCCGGACTCACTTTTATCCTGTTGTTCTTTTTCCTGGACGTCCACAATCCACAGACAAAGATCATGGACGGAGTCAAGGCTATCGATTGGTTCGGTAGCGTCTCGATCCTGGGGCTCACCCTTATGCTCCTCTTGGGTCTCGATTTTGGCGGAGAGACCTTCTCCTGGAGCTCAGCTCAGGTCATTTGTCTGATCGTCTTCGGATCAGCCTGCTCGTTGCTTTTCATATATAGCGAGAAGTATCTGGCAAAGTATCCCCTGATGCCAATGAATATATTCTCTCGCCTGTCCAACATTGCAACTTTGGCTGTCGCTTTTGCTCATGGATTTGTGAGTTGAACCGTTTGTCTCTTGTATACTATCAAAATCGCGAACCCAAACTGATAACACGAGCTCTGCAGGTCTTCATCGCAGGCGAATATTACATGCCACTCTACCTTCAATCAGTGAAGCAAGCCTCCCCCATGCGCTCAGGAGTCCTCATTCTCCCCCTCCCCCTCGCCGAAGCGATCTGCGGCATCGTCACCGGCGCAATCATCCACAAAACAGGCCGCTATCTCGAACTCATCTGGGGCGGCCTAGCACTCATGGTCCTCGGCAACGGCCTCTACATCCATCTCGGAGTCGACTCCTCTCTCGGCGAAATCATCGTCTACCAACTTATCAGCGGCACTGGCGCCGGCTTCCTCTTCCAAACGCCTATCATCGCCATTCAAGCCATGGTCTCACAGGACGACACCGCAACCGCAACAGCCACACTCGGCTTCATCCGGAACATGGCCACCGCCTCGTCGATCGTCATAGGCGGTGTCGTCTTCCAGAACAGTATGAGCACCATGAAGCCTGGCCTTTTGGCAACGGGCATGTCGGAGAGTCTGGCCGAGCAGATGACGGGTAACTCGGCTGCTGCGAATATCGAGTATATTGGGCAGATTGAGGACGCGGGCCAGTTACGGGCGGTTCGGGAGGCGTTTGCGTGGAGTTTGAAGAATATGTGGATCTTGTATACTTGTATGGCGGCTGTGGGGTTGTTCTTTTCGGCGTTTATTTTGAAGGCGAACTTGAATAAGGAGCATGTTGAGACGGTCACAGGGCTGAGTCAGGAGAAGAAGGTGGTTGTTGAGGAGGTGCAGCCAGTGACTACGGCATAGTTTGTTGACTGAGAGTGACGCGCTATTGAACGCAGTTGAGAATTGATTTCAGTGTCTTATTGACTCAGAAGCTTCGCCCTGAGTGTTCGGCTGTTTTGCAAGTAAACCTGGCCACCGATATGGAAGGTCTGTTATCATTTGTGATAAATAAACTCGCTGTTACTTCAGCAAAGCCACAACAATAAAGCCACGCGTTCAAATTGACTCGGTACATTTGTGGACGCATGTACAGCGTATGAAATCAACGCCCGAAAGCAAGTCACCGGAGATATATACATATATGTATGACAGTCAATGATCGAACATTGGGGGTAGGTACAACTCATGAAAGTACATCCACTGAAGACGAGACTTTGCGCCCCCTACTGCACAGAACAACTTCTCCCAATGACACAAACAACCGGCGTATCCGCAACACTATTTCCAATAACCAACTTCACGCCCTCTCCATTGACAGGCGCCTTCCAGTCCTGCGTAACAACATCCCAAACACTCACGTCCTTTCGCGTCACCTCGAGCGTCAAGGTCTGCGACTCTCCCGGCGCAAGTATCTTGGTCTTCTCGAATTGACGGAGCTGTAAAGCGGGCGTGTCGACGCCAAGGCTCGACGGCAGCTGCACGTATAATTGTGCGACGGCCTTGCCGGAGCGCGAGCCCGTGTTCTTCACATCGACTTTGACAGAAAATGCAACGTCAAAGAGGGCTGGATTGCCCCCCTCGCCGCCGCCTGCGCGAGGAACGGCTTTCTGGGTGGTACTGTACCCGTCTGGGTATGGGTACTTGTCGGACGATGCGATGCTGGCGGGGTTGTCGAGGTAGGGGTAAAGGTAACGCCAGATGCGAGTGTATTTGAATGAAGACCATGATACTTCCGAGGCGGCGGGGATGGTGTTGTTATACACTGGTGTGGATCCTCGCACAGGAGCAGATGGAGGATAGGCAGAGTTTAGTGCAGTGCCGACGGAAACAGTGGGATTGGTGAAGTTGAATGTCGTGTAAGAAAGACCGTGGCCGAATGGGAAGCGTGGAGTAATGGCGGCATTCAAGAAGTGGCGATAGTCCACGTAAATGCCTTCCGTGTAGGTATCCTGAATTTGTCCGAAAGGCTGGTTGAGAATTCTCACGCTGTCAGGATAGTCAGATTCACTGCGAGGAATTGTATATGGCATGTGTCCGCTAGGACTGTGGTCTCCGAAGAGTACGTCGGCAAGAGATTGGCCAGCTTCTTGACCTGGCAAGTGGGCAACGAGCACAGCCTTGACCGAGTCGAGATCGATCCATTCTTCCATCAGTATTGGGCCAACTGTGTGGACGACCACAACGACCTGTGAGAACTCTTCCGCTGCCGCTTTGACAAGATCGTCTCCATTGTGCCAGGCGGCGAGACCGGCTGCAGTGCGGTCTCCAGGGTTGCCCTCGACGGTGATGTAGTTCTCACCAGAGTCAGCATTAATGAATACAACGGCAATGTCTTCAGCTTGTGCGGTCACACCAGAGGGGAAAGAGTCTGTAAGGTAGAATTTGGCGTTTTGAGTGACATTTGCAATGCCCTCCTGGGGGGTATTGAGATAAGGTAGCCTGGCAGTGCCACTGCCCCAACCCATACTCAGAACGCCTTTATCGCATCCCATATCCGAGCAAGAATTGAGGCCATCGGGATTAGCACCTGCGTCGGTACCGAATACCTTCAGTGAGGCATTCGTAGCCAGCGGAAGGACGTTGTTCTCATTCTTGAGCAAGGTAATCGCTTCCCGAGCCACAGCCCGAGCTGTAACCTTATGGTCTCCTTGAACATCCACATATTGATTGACAATGCCACTGGGAGAAAACAGTGCGCCCGGGTAGATTGGACCCTTTTGGTCTTGCGTGTTTGTCGAGAAGTTTGGTAATGGATAATCCTTATCCTGGCCCATCTTGTACCACGTCGCCACGATGCGAGTGACCTAGGAGCAACGTCAGTGAGCAGATCTCGCTGTTCGTTGCTACCGCCAGGACGGCGAACTTTGTAGCCCATACCATATCATTGAGTCGAGACACAGGAACACTTCCGTTGAGAATAGAGCGCGAAAACTCAGAGCCCCAGTAGCTATCACCAAGAAGCGGTACAGCGCCATCGCCCGGCATAGACATATCAAGGCCAGATAAGGCAGATGCAACTCCCGTGTAGTGGCCCAGCCAGTCCGTCATGACAAAGCCTTGGAAGCCCAGCTCATCTTTAAGAATACCATTGAGAAGTTTGCTGTTCTGGCTGCAAGCAGAACTGTTCACCTACGAGAAGAGGTCATGATAAGCCGGTGAACGCGCAAGATCTCTGGGGACATTGTAGACCTACATCATTGTATGCGGCCATCAACGAGCCGACACCTGCCCGAACACCTTCAGCAAAAGGCCATAGGTAAATCTCGTGAAGTGTACGATCGTCGATGTTCGACGAGTATCCAATCTGAGCGACATTGCTCATCCGGTGAATTTCCTGCTCGTTGCCAATAAAATGCTTAATTGTCGCAATTGTGCCCGTGCTTTGCATGCCCTTGATGGTTTGAGCACCGCCGATGGCCTGAAGACTCGGGTCTGCACCGAAACCTTCCCAATTTCGGCCCCCTCGGGGCTTGCGTCCAAGCGGGCCGACAGCTGGTCCCAGCTGGATATTGATGCCTTTTCCACGAGCTTCTTCGCCAATAGCTACGCCTCGCTGGTACATCAACTCTTTGTTGAACGTTGCACCCACCGTGATTCCTGCCGGGAAGGCGGTGTTGTGGTCTGAATTGCGAATTCCCAGAGGCGAATCCTGTAGGCAGAGATTCGGGATGCCAAATCGAAGGGCGCTACCGGTTTGACCAACACATGGGCCCATGAAGAAACCGGTACCCGTGGTCAAATTCACTTTCTCAGCAAGAGTCATCTGGCTCACCACTTGTTGAGCTTTCGTGTATGCTTCAGACCAGTCGGAAGCCCAGCCGCCGAAGGGGGTAGGATAGTACGGCGGTGATGCATAGCCTGGAGCTGGCGAGTCACGTCGTTCAATAGCGGCAATATTGTCATGATTTGTGTCAGGGACTGGGTTGCCAGTCACTAATTGAAAGATGACCAATCCAGACACAACTCGTGACCAGATCGCCATGGTCACGGACTGTCTACTGGCCCAAGGTCGGGTTGACAGAGAAGATCTCAGTGCTCTGGATTGTCGCAGCAATGGAACACGGGCGCAGACAGCACAAAGACCTGCTATAGCCACGAAAAAGATGATGGCGTATTACATCTCTCTCGGCGACAGAGATGTCACTCTCCTTAAATGCCCCTTGTGCCATGACAGACACTTCTGCCACGATAAGTATAGATCTGCAGCCGTTGTGTGTTGTGACAGGAACTGATCGTCACGAGTAGACTCAGCCGTGCCGTGGAGAGCTCGTGTCTTTAGCCGATGCAAGACACGATGTCATAGGCCCGATCATCACCGTCGCGTTGGTTGGAGCGAATGCCAAGGCATCACTTTCTCCTCTTTGCATGGTAGCTGCGTGGACTATCTGGGGAAATCGAGCAGGGACCAACAAGGCACGCGGCCCCTCTTTTCTCTTCTGCAGGCACATCAGGGGTATCAACCGGCTTGCGGAACCCGAGAACAGGACAGCACTCAAGCTAAACATGCAATGTGCACATCTCTGTCACTCTGGGCATCGGAGAAATTTCTCATCTAGGGAATAGTGTGCGTGATTAGCCACTCCGCGAGTTTGCAGGATCGGATTAGGAAAAGCCTTGCAACATTCATCCGTATCTACATTTGGATTGTGTGCTCTTCTTCGAGTGATGAGAGGTGTCAATTGCTGCAGCGCTCATCTAAGCTCGGGGGGTCATTGGAGGGTCATCTGAGAACTTCTGATCAATCTGCTGCACGACCATGAGCGGTAAACCCTGAATAACTTTAAGCGCCGTACCAGTCGATCCGGTCGCCCGACAACGTCACTGTGCAAGAGCAACACTCATGGTGAATCAAACGGCCAATATAGCTCGAGCTCGGCCTTCTCCTCGATAGTCTCTGCAAGATGATTCGAGATCTGCTGCTTGATTTCGAAGAGCGTGTGCAATCCTCGTATCGCACGTGGTCGATGAACCCCTTCTCTGGCCACCAAGAGCCCATTCTCTGCTTCATCCCTCCCAGAAACTCGGTCCCGCCACCGCACCATCGCTATTCTCTCTGATATGCTCTTATTCCATTCCTTCATGGATGAATTCGAAAGGTACGGGATGTCGCCACTCACAGCGGGCAGGTCCGCTCACGAATCCTTCAAATTGACCCGAGGGGATTGAAAATGAGAGTCACCGTATTCGAACATTCGCTGAGCAAAGAACAGCAAACCGTAGGCTGGCGTCTTTTGAAAATCTACTGTTCCGTACGAGGCCGGCTTTTTGCACGCATGAGCTTTCGCCATGCGATGAATGCATTTCGTATGGAGTTTTCTCGCAAAGCCGCAGATCGCTCCTCCGAGGATAGCCCCGAGCACTTTGGCCGGGGAACGAGTTTGCCAAAGATACGGCTTGTTAATGGCAGCGTCTAGGGGAATAAGAGCGTCGACGATTTGATGATAATTTTCTAGTAAAGCGAGCTTCTTAGTTTTGAAAGAGAAAGCCTCCGGATGGCATGCGTCTCTCGCATTGCAACCGCTCGAAGATACTGCAGCAACGTAGCCCTGTCTAAATTTCAGCAGCTGTGCGCGAACTTCGAAGAAGTTACAAGCAATGTCACGCACATGGCCCTCATTCCACATCTAGCGTGTGATGACCTGCATCATACCAGTCTCGGACCTGTAGCCGGACCAACGACAAATCCCGAATTTGAGATTGTCATACCATCCCTGACTGGTGGCAGTCTGCCGGTCGCTGCATATTTACCTACCGCGTGGTATAAGCTGCCAGGATGCGAGGAGTGAGAGAACCGAAAAGCCCATCTATTGCTTTTGCAGGGGCGCCATGGCAAGAGGTACTTGAAGCTTCTGCGGGGAGTAGCTCTAAGTCGTGCCCTACCTCAGACAGCGGGACAGCCTTGACCTCATCAGATGGGAGATTCAGTGCCCACTGCCCACAAGATGTGACTCTGCTCGCGAATCGCATGCATGGACACGAGGGACGGGAGTTTCAAGTTTCCTGGCCTTTAAACTAATGCTTTTAGTCAATATCTGCAATGATGCGCAATCAGGGAACACATACAAAAACCGTAATCGTTACTTCGCTTGCCATAGGAACCTTGGCTACGACCTCTCGGCCGTCATCCATAGACACGAGGAGTGCTCTGTTGAACATGCCGCCGTTGTTTTCTGACGGAGACACACTGAGATGTCCCCGATCGAGTCCGCTGCGACGCATACAAGACTATACTCATAGTCAAATTGACCTCGCGCTTTCAGAGATTGTCCGCCTGGTCCACGACGAATCTGCCGCGCGTGAATCCGCGAAACTCATCTTTTCAATCCCAATGTCATTCGTCATCAGTATTCAGACAAGATGCGATGAGGCGGGTGAGTTTACCTGTTTAGTAGTGGCGGTATGATGGAGCTGGGAATCTAATATTAAATTGACGATGCTGTGGGATTGGTGGTGGCTTTGAAGGGTATCGCCGAGTAGGCGTGGACGGTCGTCGGCACATGACTCAAAGGATTGTGCGTTAGTACCATTCGTTGTAGCACTCTACATAATACCTGAGTAGTTAGTCATTGGGCACGGCCTGACGACAGCCGCTTCGCTATTTTTACCCATGGTTCGAGACGGTTTATTTGTTGAGGTGGAAGATGTAGATTCGTGATGAAGGATCAACACCGGACCACATCGAGGCACACGCTTCCAATCGAAGAACAAAGGACTGATTGTTTCGGGTGTATGCCATCGGTCGGCATTCTTACGGTAGTAGTCGTTTGGCTATTTGTGCTACGTCGGATAATCGCATCAGACATGTCGAAAACATCATACATCTCGCCATCAAGCGAAGACTTGTGCTTCACTGTCTACCTAGGCCCACTCTATACTGAGCTCGACAGGAAAACAACTTCGTCTTTGATACATTTCAAAAGCACAAGGGAGCAAGTTCTCCATCACTCCACAGGAACAATTGAAGTCACAATATATGAGTTCTATCTCTGGGACATAGACTACATATGATCTCTTGGAGCTCCTCTAGAACTTGGTGTACCGCAGATATGGCTTGACTTCGCGAACCTCGCCGAATTTCTTCTTCGCATCCTCGGTCGACACGGACGGGGGCACGATGACATCGTCACCAACCTGCCAGTCGATCGGGGTAGTGACGCCCTTTTTGTCACCAGTCTGAAGCGAGTCAATCACTCGCAGAACTTCGGCTGAATTGCGACCCGTCGAGGCTGGGTACATCATAGTCAAGCGGATTTTCTTGCTGGGGTCAATGACGAAGACCGACCGGATGGTAAAGGCAATGCCCTTTTGATCGATATTGTCCAAGTCTTGCTGGTCAATCATGTCGTAGAGGAAAGCAACTTTACGGTCGGCATCGGCGATGATGGGGAACTGCACCGTAGTGGAAGCGACCTCGTTGATGTCTTTGATCCATTCGCCGTGGGAGCCAATATCGTTGGCGCTCTGCGAAACCAAAAGACGTGCTCATTAGCCGTGGTCGCGTTTGCGAAGAAAGAGTAGTGATAGTCAACGAACCAGTCCGATCATCTTCACTCCACGTTTGTCGAACTCATGCTTCATCTTGGCAAAAGCACCGAGCTCGGTGGTGCAGACAGGCGTGAAGTCGGCCGGATGGGAGAACAGAATGGTCCAGCTGTTGCCGATAAACTCATGGAAGTCGATCTCGCCATTGGTGGTCAGCGCTTTGAAGTTGGGAGCTGTTCTTTCAACATCAATAACTGCGTGCCTCTCTTGATCAAGTCTATGCAGGGTTTTGGCATTGATGGGAGAATCTGGTGGCCCATCTCAGAACGTACCTGTTGAGCCCAGCCGCAAGCGTGGCTGTTCCTGGGGAACCGAGGCAAAGCAACGACGAAAGGCGAGCTGAGGCTGCCGCACCTGCACGCGAAGTGGTGCTCGAGCGACGACTTTCGGCACAGCCCTGAGACTTTGAAACGCCATCTGATGCGCAATTCTGAGTACCATGATGTTTTGCACTTGATGAACAGGTATAGTCTATCAGGGTCGGAACTCTAGTAGCAAGGTCAACTATTGCTTTTCATAACGACATCATCGATGGGTCAGCTTGGCCCAGTTGGGTTTAGTCGAGTGATTATCTCAGCGCATCGCAGCTCGGAGCGGATGAGGCCCACTTTCATGAGCACTAGCCGGGTTGGGGAACAAGCTATCGTCTGCGGACAAAAGCAACCACCATATGGCACATATAGTAGATCTCAGAATTGCCTGTACACGGCAGCAGTCAGTGGCTGTCGAGCTCATAAGAGAGCGCTCAATCATGCAACCAGCTCGATTGACTGGCGCTTCCCGATGCAGGTAACGGTGGTTTAAGTGAAGATCCGGCTATTCGCGTAGACCTGCCACCACCACACAGCTCTCCGAATCCTTTGAAATATCGAAACTCGTCGAAGTCTCGGGCGGTGCTTCTTTTTGTAAAAAGGTGAGTTACCTCAAGCACTGCAAGTGAAAGAGAAGACCGATTTTTTTCAAGTGGTAGTATCGCCCAACGCCCATTATCCAGCTAGATTACCAGGTGAAAGTCACGCGGCACTGTTCACTTTGAATCCACTGTCTCCTAGCATGTGTCACTGTCTCCGATCAATTCTTGGATTGACAATATGTATCAGAGTGCATCGAGACTTGAGGAAGTCTGTGTTATCCACCCCTGCCTATTAAAGCGATCCTTAACCATCAGATCACTCCCATGAGGAAGAGGTTCCGGATGTGGAAGGTGGTGCGGTGGTACAGCTAAAACCCAAGTACCACGTCGGTTTTTACTAGCACTCAACCAATATCAGTGTCCTTTTCGCAGCTTAGTCGTCCCAGTATTCTCTTCTATACTAGTCGCATGTCATCGAATAAATAACTCGTGCTGATTCAAACGTGCGGTAATTCTCCACATTCCGGCGCTCCTCGAAGGTCGTCGAATGCGGCGTGTCGATTATGTGCCGGTGCAAAAGGTCCACAATCGAAAAACCTATCTTATACACAGAGCTGCCGTTCGCGTCGACACAGAAGAGCGCTCGCAGCCAATAGCTGCTTTGGTGTAGAGTCCACTTCCACATGTCGCTATCCGCTATAGGTAAGATAGGTGATATGTCCGACGAAAATGATCGTGAAACTTTGTTCAAGGCTTACTAAAAGAAGGTCGTACGGAACCCTATCTACATCAGATCATTGGGCTTTTTCCTTTTCAACAGACAGTGCTGAGGTAGTACTGACCCCACGGGCAGAGGATGACTCTGATATTGAGTAGAATGAATCCAGACTTTTGAGTAGAGGGCAAAGCAAACGCCCGTGACACACACGCTCGCTCGCTTTCTTCCCCGATCTCTCACCTTTCTAGACTCATTTACTGAGCTGTGGCCTCAAGATCGCTCTGGTCTCTTCAATACACCTTCTGGCGCCAGTCGATCAGACCGGCGTTTCAATGTCAACATGCTTCGTTCCCCATACTATATGGTCATTCTGATTGGGCTTTTGCTAGTAACTTTGTTTTGGCTTGCGGCGCGTGGCGGCTCTGCTGGCTCCTCATGGAGTCGACCATATGGTTCATGCTCATGTGCGGAAGACATCAAAGACGGCATTCGGATCAAGCCACACCATTCACTGCCATCGCCATCCACCACGCCATCGACATCGCCATCCCAGCCCAAGAACAGTGCAGCTGCAACTCCCACGAGAATTGACCAAGACCTGCCATTATCTCGGCTGACACCCCAATCCTACTACTTGCCCTTTCGGCCTTCTCACCAGCTCGCTCGCCTACCCTTTCCAGCAAAAGTGTGGCACAAGGCAGGGCCCAACGGTATCAGTGAGGACCGCCAAAAGGACATGCAGTCTTGGTTGGCACTGAACCCGTCTCTCCGCCATGAGACCTTCACGGATGGCAGCGCCGAGTACTATGTCAAAGAGAAGTTCGCCAAGTTCCCCGAGATCATCGACACCTACCAAGATATGCAAGTGCCGATTTTGAAGGCCGACTTTCTTCGACAACTGATCCTCTACGCTGAGGGCGGTGTCTGGAGCGATCTCGATGTAACCTGCCACGAGCCTATTGACACGTGGATACCAGAGGAATATAAGAACAAGACGAATTTGGTGGTAGGACTGGAATTTGACGGCAACCAATTCGCCAGCTGGACGATCATGGCAAAGCCACGGACCAACCACATCGCCTCGGTCATCGATTATATCGTGGAAAAGCTGGACGAAACAGCGCTGCGGGCCAACACCACGGTTGCAAAGATCACAATGAAGGACATCGAGGATGTAGTCGCTCTGACTGGTCCGCAAGCAATGACACAGGCTATCTTTCGCAGCTTGTCTATCGACTTGGGCCAGCCCATCAGTGGGATAGACGTTGCAGACTTGCGTGCACCCATTCTGCTGCATGATGTCTTGGTCTTGCCGAATGCGGCCTTTGCCGCGATGCAGGGAGACTGGCCAGAGGACCGGGGACCTTACTTGGTTGAGCACCACTATGCTGGGTCGTGGAAGAATGATGATGGCGGAGAGAGTTCGACGGACAAGGCGGCTGAGAGCGCGAACGAGCAGACTGATGATCCCGCGGCGAGCACTGAATCAGAAGAGATCAAGTCTGAGATTCGAAATGAGTGATTGCTGCACTTCTTGAATTAGGCCAGCTCGGTTGGAGTGTGGTGAGATGAGAGTTTTTTAAGCTTGCAAAGTTCTCTGTCCGGTTATTCATGATCATGGACACGCTGTTATTCGGGTCTTTCAAATTGAACATATCGTTTTTGTGGTCGATGAGCTCATGACATTACGCGAGATCGTCTAGGTCGGTGATGAACTGTCTGATTGAAGAGGTGAGAAGTAGGTCCCGTGCTTACCTTTTCATCCCATACGATGGTATGATTGCGATACAGTGTGAATTATTCAATGCGTCCGTCGGTTTTCGGTATACTTCAACGCATCAACTTCTCTTTGTTATGAACGATTTGACTAGAGACATCTTGTTAGACAAGGATCGAAACAACCATCCGACTGCCTGAAGAGAGGGTCACTCAGACTTGCCCACCTTCTGCCACGCCACACCTGTATATGCTACCCACTGCCACCAAAAGTTCGCTCCGATTGATCTCATCAACATCGTCGAGAAACACAGAAGCAGACAAAAGCAACATTTCACAGTGCTATTCTCACGCATTCCAAACAGATCATTACCGAGATCCCCTCAAAGAACTCACACCAGAATAATAAGCCTCCAATGCTCGCTCGGACATCTCACTCGATCCAGACAAGGCAAGCGAGACACAGCAACTCCCGTAGACCACGTGGGAACCAGACCAGACGGATTTCAAACTCCACCCCTTTGCTAAATTGCACTGTATCGCGTGGACCTGATCAAGACAAGAGTGGAAGGTGTGAGGGGATAAAGATAGATTCCGAACTAAAGTCACATCCGTCCAGGGACAATCTAGACTGAATTCCAAATTGGTGATCCTGAGTACTGCACTAGTGTACACACTAGAGAGAGTGGACCTCTGCGGTGCGATTCCTACTCAATCAAGGCAACGGTGTCACAAGCCGGGGGGGGCCACGACGTGCAATATCGGAGCTCCTCCTTTCCGTTCGGCAAAAGAGGCACCGAAGCGACCCCGGTAGCCATATTGAGATATATGAAAAGGTAGAAAAGACAAGAAAAAAACAATATCTGAGCCACGCTACTGTAAATTGGTGCGGGAGCCCGGCCGGGCCCCGTCCAGTCGTTTTGACGATTTTGGGGGCGGAACCTAAGGGGCTCCATCAAATGAACGATCTGCATAAGCGAAGATTATGAGACGAGGATGATCTCCTCCCGGTTCGTTTACTGTACGGACTCACTGATAACGTGGTGCACGGCTGGGCATCTGCAAGAATGGGGAATGGAGGTGGAACCACTCGGACCATTAGCTGAGCAGTGAAATGGTAGACTGGAGGGTGATCCTGCAGATTGAAGCGAGAACTGAAGCTGGGTGTTTCAGATGTTGTCACCTGTCATTTGGACGTAGATCTCTACCTCCGTTTTTCTGGGCAAGTGGAGGTGCCTACAAATCGAGTAGGTGTGTCGGTGTATCGGGAGCATTATGGATATGGATTATGGAAGGATTCATGTCCGCTGGACCTAATGCATGCATGTTCCTTGCCTTACGCGCCAACGAGAACATTCTGGTTTAGTTTGAACGCAAGTGACTGGAATAGTCATATATTAGCGAATCCTTCCGCTTTTTCGTTATGGGACGTCAAGCTGCCAGGATATCTTTTGTGGCTGTAGATCTAGCCTGTTCTACCCATATTGCCTCTAAAGATAATTCAAAGTGCTCCATTTGTATCCAGTTTCCCTACAAGGTTCTATCGCCAACATTCCGGAACGAAACATCTTAACCGATCCTAGGATACAGCGCATCACATGGCACTGATTTACAGAGGCTCAACGCAGGTCCGTTCAAGCCAGAAAGAAAGAGCCACCCACGCCTCAGCAGGCGGCTTGATACAATCATCCATGACGGGATGAGGTTTAAGGTGCTACATTCGGAATCCCCATGTGAGGCACGGCCGAGATGGCTACGTTCTAAAATCATTCGGAGACCTGGACGTGATGGAACAAAGCAGGAACCATCCAAGTAGGGCTAAAGCCCAGACATATCTTGGCTATTTTCTACGTGTCAACGTGGAGTGCGAAGACACAATATACGAATCTCTTACAATGCGGTATGCCGAATAAGGCGCCTTGCTCCGCCCGCCAGGCAAACCTGCATTACACTGAACGTGATGGAAATGTCCGCTTGCAAATCAAACAAGTCATGGAAAGAGTCACCGTACCAATGGCTAGAAGAGCTAGTGGATTATGAACATCCAAATCAAACCATACGGGCGCAAGTTGACAAGATCCTATTTATCACAAAGTAGATCGGGATATCGTAGCGGTGAAAGCAAAAAGAGCCTCCTTCTGCATAGCATACTAAGAATAGTAAGCGTCGTGGAGGAGCGAGTTGAGGCTGAGTTATACTTACCATAACACGCTTAACGGTTGATGTCGCTATTGGTCAGACGAGAAAAAAATTATCGGCGGGGATGGGTATCTGGGGGTCCGGTTAGCTTAGGCAGCCGAGGGTCATTCAAAACAAATCGGGGCGGGGCATTCACGGGAAAAAGGCTGGCTGAGTGATCCTTATAGTGATTTCGAAGTAGTTACCGCAGTGGGTAATAGGCAGATACTGATTTGAAATCCGATATCCTCTTATCGGGAATAAGCTGGTTCTCTTTGAATGGAGAGGACTTACAGTCGTTGCGGAGGTAGTACCTCTCAGTCTCCGGCTGTCTTGGCATTAAGTTCAACATTGAGTGGTCAGTGGATACCGTGGGGCTTGGAAGGTTAACTATACGAGTCTGCGATGTGCGCGATATATCAGGTGAATGATAGATGAATACAGAGTCAGTACCAGTCTTTTCTCTTGATCTCATCATGAACTAAGAATTTCTTCTCATCTGCTCTTCTATATTTTGATCCAAGTGCCAAGAGTAACAGTATAAATTAATTATGCGAGGCAAACCCGCCGTAGTAGATACACAGCGCCTTGCTGTGACCGTCCATGCAATAATGCACCACTTCGGCCTTGTCGCCCTCCGGCACAAACTTGGCCATCTGCCTGACATCTGACGTCCGTGGCAAAAACAGCGCCACGAGGGGAGTGAACATTGAATACTCCTTGTAGAGCCTTTTCAGGGAATAAGGCTCCATGGTGCTAAGGTTGAAGACATGATCCGAACGATATCCCGGGCCTGGATGGGAAATAAGTCAGCGCTTGGTCTATGAGAGACTGAGCCAGGGACAATGGTGGTCGACTCCACATACCTCCCCAAGGTGGACTGGCAAAGATCACACTGTACGGCGCGAGATCTTTCAATTGGTTCTGGAGAATGTCGAAACAGTCGCCTTGGAACCAGGTGATTTGGTTCCCCACACCGTAGATTTCGGCATTATGCTGGGCACATTGTAAAACGGCTGGGTTCTTTTCAATGGCGTAGATCCGCTTCCATTTGCGCGTCTGTGCAAAGGCGATCGTGTTGCCTCCAGCCCCGGCGAAGCAGTCTACCAAAATGCAGCGGTCTTCAGGGGTGGCCTCAGCCATATGATTGGCAATTTTACTATTTCGCCTGCGTCAGCACTAGTCGTCTTTAAGTGTGGCAAGAAGGTGTGGTGGTCAACCTACTGGGCGACTGGCTCTGGGGTGACGCCGAACCACGCGTCGTCAGTCAACCATATCCCGTCATCGTATCGCGAGAAAATGCGATGTCGTTGAGCCCAATAACTGCAAAGAAGTCAATCTAAAGGATCACAAGGAAGAAAAAGAGGTTCGCGTGCATGTCATATGTGCTCACTTTTGAATATCCCATGGTACTTCTTCAATACTCTGATAGTGATGCACCTCGGGAGGAGCAACTTTGGTATCCGCCATGTGAAAGGATTGCCGGGGGGGAGGTGTTGTGTGTATCAGGTTGAGCCACCAATTGCGTCAACTCAACTTCACGATGGGCCGCCAAACGAGGCTTAGAACATCAACATGCAGGTGAGGTTTCCACTTGATGCACGTCAAGGAGTCGAGAATCTTGAGTAATGTTTAATACCAAACGGGTTGTGACGTTGACAATTCGGGCAGGTCCATTTATTGGCAGGAGATGGATGCATGCCGCATGGTGATTGCGCGCCGGTCAAGCGGAATCTACCGCCTCCACACAGCTCGCGGACTTTTTTTTTTCTGCCTTCCTTTCTTGTGCCGCTAAGCCCTGTTCGGGACTCTCCTCTATGCCGTTTCCTGGAGCGACGGTGTTTAGATGACTGCTGTATCCATCGACGTAGAGTGGAAATGAGATTTCTGTAGACTTGATTTTAGTTTCTTCAACTTTTGTCAATTTTGACTTGATCGATTTCCAGATCCACTGTCCTCTACGTGAATTGAAGCTATGATCTGAAACATCAATTTTTTCAATGACCAAGATACGTTTACCTAGTATTTCTGATTATACATTACTTCGTATAGTTTCTGTAATTTCCAGTCTAATTCAAATAGTCACTATGTCAAGCTTACCAGATAAGGTCTAGGTGTCAGGTGTAGTCTAAGTTGACAGTGCCGGCCCTGCGGGGTGAGGTCTAAGCTGGGTGAGCTGAGTGAGTCAAGTGAGTTGAGGCCTATGAGGCTATGCTAGCAGTCTTGTATGGTTCTCAGAAATCATCATAGACGCTGGCATGGCCCTTGGCCACAGGGGCCGGACGGACAGCCGATAGAAAGATGCAGTTCACATTTAGAGTCGTCTGGCTCTCATCTGAACAAGCCCTGGCCCGCTCGAATCTGACCGTTCGATCGACGAGACGGGAGGAGCATGACTCGCCGATTCTTACGCTTTCTCCTCAGGTACCCTTCATCCCCAGCAGCTGTTCGCTGTTATACGTGCTGGGTGATCACAGACAGCTTCACTTGCTGCAATCAAGTGTCGAGCCACGATATATGGATGCAGGTGTATGGATCCACACCTGGATCAACCTATATACACCACCTCGGTGTCTAATCGTTCCCAACGCATCTTCCATGCTGTCCTTCCCGATTGATAAAGCAAAGATGCCTGGCATCTCAAGCCACCCACACCCAATCACAAACTACTATCGCCTTCCCGTCTCTTCTCCCCCCACTCCGGAGCCTCTTTCGCACTC
Source organism: Penicillium ucsense (assembly GCA_014839625.1). Lineage (NCBI taxonomy): Eukaryota > Fungi > Ascomycota > Eurotiomycetes > Eurotiales > Aspergillaceae > Penicillium > Penicillium ucsense. The sequence continues at coordinate 62,095 of WIWV01000050.1, read as the reverse complement.
TCCCGTCCAACAGGGACGATTGGTCGGATCACCCATGGCGTCAAGACGCTCCAAGTATTCCAGTAACCTATTCGAGTAAACAGTTCGACCAAAGGGCCCCCCCCCCACTATGAGCTACCTTAGTGCACAACTTCCGCATAAGCAGGAAGATTTTACCGTTTGAGACAAATGAGGCGGGAACTTTTTTCGGGAAAGATCCATGATTTTATTGTTCTCACCCTGCCCAGTTGAGGGTCCCTTCAGCGGCTGGATCCCAAGCCACCGAAAGTCTGAATTGGAGTCAATAGGTAAGCACCTTGGTCCCGCGAAGTGCGAGTGCGTGGTTCCAACAGCGACATTTCCCTCTGAGAAAGCCAATCACTCCGACTGATGGTCGGCGTGTCGAGAGTCGAGACCACGTCTGCAGTCCAGCGTCCAGACTACAGAGTGAATGACTAAATGGACTACAGAATGCATGACGGGAGCTCCAGCTCCCGTCTTCGATTGGGGATTATTCATCACGGATTGGCAAATTCCAACCCTTTCCGTTCCCAAAGTACGTGGGTTGAGTGTTTGCGATAGCGTCGACCAGATGGGCTGCAAGCGAATACCACCTTGTTGTCACTATGACTCATCTTGTACTACCTGCACGTGGTAGAGTCGGTACTCGGTACACCCGAGCTGATACTGAGTGATGCCCATCTTGACCACCGATGCAGTATAGCGGGAAACGTGGTGTTTGTACACCGTCCAGTTTCACCCGGTTAAGAGTGACCCTCACGAAAGGTTACATTGGTCCAGATCAAGACGAGGAGAGATGAACGTTCCACGGTTCCTACTTCCTAGTTCCGACTCCCCAAGGCCCCGGCAGGATCATCTCCCTCGTAGGACGAGGCTCGGTCACGAGACAGACAAAGAGAGATATGTGCTTCCAAATACTAGGCGTCCACAGATGCAAAGCCATGAGTACCTTAACGACCGATGATACAAAAGGTGGTAACTAGAACATAGGCTGTCAGTCGATGCTACCAAAATAGAATCCGACTACTGCCCGTCCTTCTGTAGGCTACCCGACCGACCGAAGTGACAGGACAGAGTTGGACTGCAGAGTACAGACTACAGAGGACAGACTCTGAGACTACCCGGTAGAGTCAGTACTACTACTCCCTACTCACTACACAGCTGCCGAACTGGGTAGAGCGGAATTCAATTGTGAACCCGCAAAACCCGAGGGCTGTCGAGGTGCAGGATCCCAGTCCTGCGGCGTGCGCACAGTACCTTGGTGCGATGGGTATACGCATGCCTTTCCAGTGCCCAGTGCCCACTGCCCACTGCCCCGTCCTCCATAATCACACCAGATGAGAACTTGGAAGATTGATAATCAACAGATCAACACTGCCGAACAAGCTTTCAGGCGAACCAGAGCAGGGGATTTGGAACAGGCAGAAACGGCGGAGTTGCCGAGCATAGGCTACAGCGACAGCTACAGCCTACGCCTAGTCCTCCTAGTCCTCCTAGTACCTCTTATCCAGGTCGATTGCGTGGACGCTTGACCCTATCCCGGCCCAAGGCTGGGAGGAGACGGCCCTTGGTCGTTCCAGCGAGTCCCGACTGGGGAGCTTGGGGGCCTTGAACTCATTCCAGGGTTGAATCACAAAGCTAGCTTGGTCACTTAGTTACTTACCTACGACATCCGACGGGTATACACTATACATACAGTATACAGTATACACTATTGCCCAATGCCTAGGTAGGTACCTACCTATAACCGCAAGCATCGGACGAATACAGTACTAGCCATCCGGCGCGGGCTCGGCGACTCGGACCCCCGACGGATCCTGGTCAGTTTCACACGGTTGAGTAGCACTCTGCCTGGCACTTGGCGGCGTGTCAAGGTGCTCCGGTCTCGATAGTGGCTCTTTGAATGTCCTACGGAATATCATGACCAGTAGTAATGTCGATCTTGTTGTTTCCCTGGGTGTCCTGCGCAATACGTGATGATCATGGATCTATGTATCACAGGCCACAGCTTCACCAAGTTCCATGGCAACGTCACCATCCAGGACTGGAATTTTCAGCCGCAAGAGGTGCCGACTGCCTAGTACCTACTACCTGGTAGAACGACTAAACCTCAGACTGTGACATCCACTGGACCACCGAGATCCAGCTGGGTCTCCCCACGACCCAAATTCCATGATCTGTCACGAGGGAATCAGCATTTCTAATCATGAGGACTGACTTCCAAGAGGAGTGCTTAATAAACCGTGGCTAATGGTCCTACTGCAGTGGAAGTGGTTAGTACGACAGAGTACAGCCCGGAGGCCCCCCTTTTGACCGAGTCGGTCTCAGCCGCCCTGTTGTCTCCCCGCTTCTTATCCGGCCGATCGTGATGGAGCATGGGAGCCGGCCCCCATTCCAGTGATTGAACGGGTAAACAGATGATGTATCGCTTGTTCATGCTATCTTAAGCTTGAGAATTCTCCAGGCTGATCAATCAAAACAAAAGACCTGAGTGAATAAACCTAACAAAAAAGAAGGGAGTGTGATTTCATTACAACCAAAAACCCCTGATCAATCGACTCAGGCCCTCGACAGAAAATCATCGACAAGGTCAGTCCACAACGCTTGAACGCACTCCCTGGCCAAGACAGGAGAATCAACGTGGACGCCCGTTCAGGTCAGATCTTTATCCCCCTTAGTCCGGTGCTAAGAGAATCTGCAATTGTGCATCCCCGTCACAGCCGACCGAAAACGTGGCAGAGCCAGCCCCCAGTTCCAATTCCCGTTCCAGTTCCAGTTCCAAGTCGTGTTCCCGTTCAATCTGAGGCGCGCACGTTCCGTTCCCTCGACTCTTGGTGACACTAGGCCATTTAGAGTTAACGGAGGTTCAGCTTGTGGGGGGCAGTCAATGGAGAGGCCAGGGAGGCGTAGCAGTGACGGTTATCAAGCCCGGTTGTGTCGGTCCAGTCATAGGGGGGTGGGCACTGGGCAGTGGGCAGTAGGAAGGACGGTCCAAGTGTACAGGATTTGGAATTGTGGTGAAGCAGCTCTATCTCATTTCGATCGGTGGGATAGTGGATCAATGTGCTCTTTGCCGTTTGTAAGTCTGTAAGAATGACTCTTTGGAGGGAGGAGACAGAGAGAGTCCATGTCTGCGTGGTGACAAGTCGTCGAGAAAAGTGCCTTAGGTGGACGAGGACTCATGTCGAATGGAGTGCCTAGAGTCAAGGACAGCCTGCTTGTGTTCACTGTCTAGTGTCCACGCAGTGCACGCACTGGACGGGTACCAAGTCACCAACAACTCTCTAGTCTCTACTAGTAGTTACTACTGAGTCTACCAAATTAGGTAGTCAGCCTCACTTCCGGCAGCTAGTCTGGTGTAGGTCCCAGTCAAGTGCTCGTGCTCGTGCTAGTGCGTACTGCACACCACAACTGGAATAGCACACTGCGACTGCGTCAAAAGTATTAATGGACCGGACTGTTCGCGGGAAGCCAGAAGAACTTCTGAACTGCCTCGTACGACTTTGATCCGATCGGACACCGTTTTCTTTTCTTTTTTCCTTTTCTTCTCTTTTGTTTGGCTTGTCCTCTTCCCTACCGTTTCCATTCTTCTCTCGCTGTCCACAACAAAGGTCTTCACGGTCGAGCAAGGATAACCCCGTAAACATAATGCTACTGTAGCGGAAGTCATACCCTTCTTTGCACATCGGTAACAGCCTCCCTGGTCCGAGACTGAATCTGGGACCTTGGATTCCAAATTCTCGTTTCATCTGGATCTTCCACGTGAGAGACGTACATGCAGGCTGCGTAACCTCCAGTCCCATTCGACTGAATTGGAGTGGGTAAATGGGACGAGACACATGACGTGCTTGGGTTGTAGAGAAGCCACGGATAAGGGAATATCTTCGAAGGGTTCTGAAGAATGAATGGGCTGTTGATTCTAGGTCGTCAGGTTCGTCATACACTTTCCAAAGTCCGTTGAAGTATATCGTGTGGAGTGTGGATTGTGACTCGGTTACTTTGAAGATTGTTTGCAAAGACAGTCGATTCAGGATCGTGATGGTGATTACCACGCAGTCGCCCTATCTCCGAGAAGACTTTATGTTCAACTGTGGCAGTACCACGAAATAGGCCCTCCAAATCCAACGGGCAGTCAAGGGTGAACTTTCCGAAGCCCATTCTACCAACAATTCCACCATGTTGAGCGTGAGCCCTGACTGAACTACCAACTCATCTGCCCTACATCCCTCTGAGCAAATCCCGTCCACTCCTCTCCCACATCCATTCCAGTCCCGGCGACTAATTCCGTCCGAAATCCGGCACCCGCAGCTCGGGTCCGGACTTTGGTGCGGCTATAAGGAAATAAAACACAAACACACCTTTGAACCGACTACCAGAGCCCAGTGCCACTAAGCCCAGTCCTGTCGGTGGAAATGCATCGGCGAAAACGAAAATAAAACCCAACGGGCTGGGCGGGACAAGGCTGGTCGGGACTGGAGGACTCTTAGACTGGGGGCGGGATGGCACGATGGATCATGAACAATCTGGGATTGACCGGTGGTACTAAGTTAGTTGATCTGACTAGACCGAGCAAGGCAAACGGAGGGCCATTTTGGCATTCCTAGGCGTAAGTTATCTGAGTGAAATTCATGAAATGCTGTCGAAAGATCATTTCAATACACTCATCTAGTGAGCTGTGTAGTGTGTACAGTTTATACCATACACTCACATTGTGGAATTGTCTTCCTCATGTCCTCGGTGTCCTTGCCCACTGCAGTGACTGTACAGTATGCATGTACATGATTCACAGTGATGGCTTCTCAAATTGACTTTGAGTACCTTGACTGCATCGAGGAATCCTTTAATACCCGGAACAATCATAATGTCCTAGTCGAAATTATGAAAATTATGTGTACTGTGTAGTCTGTAGTGTGTAACTGTGCACTGTACACTGTGTAGTGTGTACCTGTAGTTATACAGTGGTAAAACACCTCGTGCGGTGTTGGTGTTGATTGCGGACTTTGCTCAACGTGGAACCCAAGACGGCAGGCGGAGAAATGCACCCCAAAAAAGCCCAGGTTAGCTGGTCGCGGCTGAAAGCTAGACCGAATGAATCCCTGTCTAGTGGCCCGCCGGTGCGCGTAACGAGCCTTTTCCCTGGTAAATGAGTTGACAGGATCCAGGTCTAGTCGCACTGGAGAAAGTTGTAGTTGCTGTGCCTCGAAGGGTCATCAACTGATTTCTAATCTCAGATCGTATGGAAGGAGGGCCATGCTTGCTTCTCGCTGAGTGACATGGAAAGTTCCCTAAAAACAACAAAGATTGCTGCCACGCTGGTCCTGGAAGACAAGGGCTTTGGGTAGGTTTGAGGAATAGGTGGATGGATGGATGGCATGGCGGATGAAACATCTACAGTACAGCCTCCAGCTGTCAACGGGGATTGGCGTGTGGGGACCCTTTGAATCAGTCTCGAACCACCGAGGCAGCAACGCTGATGAGATCAGAACTCGACTTGCTCATAGCCTCATAGTGTGATGATGACACACCGTATGCGTATACTAGATGGCTTAGTCTTTAGTCTTTGCTCCTTAGTGATCAGCAATGACTGTTTCCCTCATGGGGGAATAGAGATCACGCGCCCGAGAGTATGACTTGACCCAACATCAGTCATGTAGATGTTGACTCGACTTCATTCTACTACTATTACTACCATTGATGATATTCTCGGGACTGACTTTTGATTACCTGCTCTACTTGGGAAAGCCTGGTTGTTTCACCATCGTGCGGAAAAGGTCTTTCTTTTCGAAGAATTTCCAGCACCCCATCCTCGTGAGAAATTCTGGAATTTCCATCGATCGCATTTCAATGGCATTTTGGGGCCAAGCTTCGACTCGAATGGACAAGGGGGACAAGCACGATGGAGGGCGTGCACGGGTTCCCAAAGGGAACAGGGGGGCTCCGCTCTTCAGGTGCAGGTCAGGCCTACCAAAGGCCAAGTTGGACCCATGCAAAGACCAAGTCCAAAGCCCGCAGAATCTAATCCAGCTGATCGACGTGATGAGGAGCCCCATTCCTTCCCTGCGCTGTACCCTTTCGATAACCGTCCCAAATGGAATTAGGGCGCGTGGGAGGATAATATAAAAGAAAAAAAAATGAGATTATTCTGTCGAGGACATTTTTGGAACCCAGAAAGGCCAAGGTACGATAATCATTATTTCATAAATTGATGGTCGTTCCCTCATCCAGTATAGCTCATAGACTACTACCACTACTCCTACTACCACCACCACTACTACAGGTTCTACTACTCCTACATCGTACAGAAACACCTCTGGGTCTTGCGTCTTAATTTGGACCCCGTGTCTGTCCATTGTCCGTTCTTCGGTCTCCGGGTGCTGCGATCACTGGTCCTATATAATCAATCGGAAGGCCCCTCTGCCGAATCAAGTACACCTGAGACTTTTCTTCGTTCTCTCATCCTTCCGTCTAGTCGATAACAGACTTTCTCATTCCATCCCGACTCATACCATCCATTCAAAACGTATACATTGTTCGCATGCAACTTGTCTCACGTGTTGATTTGCTTCCCCTCTATCCTCTACTCTATCATATACAACCCACTCCTCACTCGTCTCCCTCCCGCTCGAATAGTGTTCACGACCCTCGTCACCATCATGCATCGCTCCACAAATCACAGTAACAGCAGTGCTTTCAGTCCCAACGCCAACCCAAATGAAGACTGGACCAAGATCTCAGATCTGGCCGAGCGAAGGAGGATCCAGAACCGCATTGCGCAACGCAACTATCGTAAGTTGGACCTGGCCACCCTGTCGAATGCTACTCGCTCGTATCATGGCTTTGGTCGTCTAACATTCGCGTGTCTGCAGGAAAGAAGCTGAAGCGCCGACTCGAGGATCTGGAGCGACGGGCCGCGTCTTCTACATCTCCAGAACCCTCCCCGGCGGAGATTGTGACTGCCCCCAAACCAACCACTGCCTCCCGCAAATCCCAATCCAAATCATCACGGCCCATCAAGTCTGCGGACAATCGCAGTCTGACCACGCACGGCGCAACACACGAGCGGTTAGCGTCGCACGATTCGCAAACCACCAACCCCGATGAGAGAAACATGTTCGGACAACAATGTACTCGTCAATTAAGCGCGTCACCCCCGCCGGCTTTTTCGTACCCACCACTTTCTGCCTTTGACACCTATCGACCCAATTATCCACAGATGCCGATCTATCCTTCGGTCTCCAGTCCGTACGGCGATGTCCACTACGCCCATTATCACGAGAATGCTCCCAACACTCTGCCGATGGTGCAGAGCCTCGGGATGACTCGTAAGCCCTACGACGAGGACATGATGAGTCCCTTTGGCATGAGTTACGCTTCCATGGCCGGCATCGATATCGTGCCTCAACAGCACGCAGAGCCTCAACTTCCGGTACATTTCCCTCGTTAAAAACACTTGCCTACACGGAAACCTCTCTCTCTCTCTCTCTCTCTCTCTCTCTCTCTCTCTCTCTCTCTCTCTCCAACTCCAGCGTGTCCGTATCTTTCATCTAGGTGCATGCAACCAGATGCGCCTTCGACTCGAACAACAAGAAGGCTAATCAATCTCTCTTCTTTTTGCACGCAGGTGCCTATGCTGTCCTATGGCTACTCTCATCATGATGTGACGCAAACTCCTCATCTCAGTCACGGTCAACATCACCATCCTCATTCCACCTCCAGTCACAGTCACAGTCACAGTCATGATCATCGTGCCGGTTCTTCCTCCACCGCTTCGCCTGAGACATCCTATTTTACCTTTCCACCGACTCCGCAGTCTCCTCCGTGCTCTCCACGGTCCATGCCGGGCTTTTTTGATTACGACCTACACCAATAAATATGACTCTTCTCTCATGGGAACTTTCTTCCACTCTGCCATCTCTCGCGAGAGAACCGGCCGTGCGAGTGAGGTGAGGCTTATTGCCACGGGGAATGTCCGAAGGATTCAACCCGAAAGTGTCATTGCGGAGCCGTGGCCCCCACTCGTCTACTTCGGGTAAATGCCAGACTCCCAGACTCCCGGCCGGACCTCTGGGTGCGGGTCGCTCCGCCGTTCCTCTTGCCTCGCCCCCCTCTCTCCTTTCACTGCTGTGTCTGCGATCTGCCCGCTGAGGTGATTTATGTCATTGCTTCACAGCAATGAAAACTGCCACGAATGGGTAGTTGCAATGAGGATTGAGACCTCCATCGGGGATCACTGAAGAGGTGTGCACCTCATTTGTTCTTTCACAGCGGCTTTGTTTCTGGGTGATCATGATTTGCCGTCCAATCTCCATTCTTCTCCATCTCCTCGCGCCCAGGCGCTCAGATGACCACGAGGCACGAAACCTTTCAATACGACAGTACGAGTACGGGGATTTCCGTCTCTACAACAACACTGTGGTCATGTTCATGTTGTTCCATATTAGCCCTTTTTGTTCTATTTTTTTCTTTTGTCCCTTTTCTTTTTTCCAACCCTACACTACTGGCTGTCTACTTCCACCTTCGGAACCCACTCTGTGGCTTTGTTCCGTCGAGCATCATCTTTGGCGTGGCGTTTGGGACTTTGAATCGTTTTTCCCCATCTTGGCAGCTCGTCGATACCGGCTTTTCCCTGTCTGAACTGGATACCGGCTCGATGCACGGGTTTCAACAAGATCGATCCTGTCGCAAGCTTGGAGCTACACACCACCAAGCATGGGTGTGTTCAAGTCTTGTGATCTTTGGGGATTTTGGAGTGAAAGGGAAAGGGAAAGGGAAATATTAGAGTATACACAGAAGCAGTCCCTTCTTCTCTTCAATCTTCGTCTATCTTCAGATCTCGATATTGTGTGAGCCACGGGACAGAATAACCCGTGTCATGCAAAGTAGTACCTATAACTACAAAATATGTATTCGATAAAGGCTCGAGTGGATGTGATCAAGTTGGCACATTTGTTTGAGATAGGGTACCTAGACAGATCCTAGAACCTAGAATCCAGGCAGTCCCTACCATTAGAGAAGGTTATAGAGCGTTGAATCCATCTATATAGGTACTCGACGATGTATAAAGAACAGGTATACTTAAAAGTCAATATACCTGTCTACCTGATTCCTGGGCACTACTCCGGCTGGCAACCTTATCAAATCTGCTATTCTATCCGTGATATACTACACTCTACAGTCTACACAGTCCTAAAGAACTTAATCCTGGACTACCCAGTACCCTCTAGGTAGTTACTAGGTGGACTTGAAGATGGATGGTCTCAAGTCGAGCCTCGTCTAATGGTTCAAATTGCTATCGGAGACCAGTGCGATGTACACGAGCTACGTACAGCAGGGTACGAGAGTATATTGATGACTGCTCGAATAAGGGAAAAAGTGGATTTCGAGAGCCGGGAGAAATCTAAGGTACTTAGATAGATCCAGCACGGTCATGTTAGTACTAGAATAGGTACCACTACCTATTACCTGGTAGTATCGTGGTACGAACGAAGTCATGAACCTCCTACCGAGCCTCACCACCATCCCGATCTAATGCTATTCTAGCGTTACAGTAGAGAATTCCAAAGACTGTATTAACTTCTGAAGTACTCTATTCTTTCACCCGCAACCCCATCGGCACCGCATCCTCCAGTCGCTCTGAGCCCCGCCTCGATGCCGACCAAACACCCAGGGACCACAGGAGGAGATCCTCACATGCTTTGGACAAGACTCGCGAGCCAGACGGGGCAGCAAACAAGTCACATCAATGTGCAAAGTCAGGCGAGACTTGATGTTCTCCATCGCGCCGTTTGCCCATCTTGCTGTTCTCCCAAATCAACATAGTATATATTTTTTTCAATGTTGGCCACCCATTTCACGTGTCCCGTCCGTCAACTGTAGCTCGGCCCTGCAAATGCCGTGTGCGGCCGGCGTTGTCTTATTGTCCATCACCGACACACAGTTCCATGCCTGTGATTCTGGAGAAGCTGTGGAAACGGCCCCCAGGTGAAAGGATGCATGTGTTTTACAGGATGGACCCTCTGCGACTCTACAGGACTGTACCCAGTTCAGCATGTGGTTAGCGCTGAGCTTTGGAAAGCCGTGTTGCATGCATATCCACTGATCCAGCTATCATGGCGTCCTAGTCCTACTATTAGAAGCACCTCAGTCTGGGTGCGGGTCTCACGTTGTCGAGCTCCAGTCCACGCTCCCCACTGTAGTCCACAGTACCTTAGTAGTTACCTAACTAACGCTAACCCAACCTTGGAGTGTCGGGTAGGATCCATCCCGCTATTCGCTAATCCCCGAAAGCCGAAGCCAAGAGAACACCGCGCTGCCGATGGCAAGATGAGCCACTCATCCATCGGTGCAGAAGCTAGCAAGGCAACGGGCGTCAATAGAAGAACGGAAGGAGAGGGCACCAGTGGCACTGCAGTATTTGGGCAACCCCGCCGTGGTGCGTGGTTGGTGATTTGCCTTTTTTTTCCTTTGTGACGAGTGACGACATGAACATGGGAGATTGGAATTGCCAAGCTAGGTCCGAGGAGGGAGTGTTGACACCGAGAAGGGTTGTCGGAGAAAAGGAAACGGACGAAGATGTGTTGTGGTGATGCTGCGCCTCTTTGTTTTGGCAAGAGCAAATGAGAGAGAGAACTTGTTGCGGGCTGCAGGGGACAAGACTGAGGAAGTAGTAGACGGGTGACTGGATAGGGTCGAGTGGATGCAGTATTTCCATCGCATGCACCATGGTGAACGGGTGAAAGTCTAAATGTTTGAATTGCTCTGTCTATGTGTTAGAGGGGAAGGACTGCACGGCCACGCACCGGGCTTGACACGAGATGATTGTCAGTGGCCAGTAGACTTAGGTAGGTAGTACTATCGGTACGAATGGCTAAATGAGTACAATCGAGTCCTGAATCCTGACTCCGGACTCCTGACTCTGAGTACATGGCGGGAGGTGCCACACCTGACTAAGGTGTTTAGCTCACCATGTGCTAAAGATTAATGCCACATCCACATCCACCTTCACCTTCACCTTGACCTTCAACATGATAGCTCGTCAACACCCGCAAAGGCTCCAGGCCAGAGTCCAAAGCCCAGTATATCCCCACTACCCTCCTTCAGTCCCAGGGCCCTTACCTGATCTGTCCAATGTAGCCGAGTCAAGGCGCAAAAGGGAAGCACGGGAGAAGTTTCGAGCCCCTCGTCTCCCTCCCCCCCTCTCTTCCCACTCCCTAACTGCATGCGTCGTGGCGACAGACCTCGAAGCAGCTCAATCTGAATAAGGATAGTATTGCGACGGGACGGTTCCGTCTAACGTCGAGTGTATCCGCTTTTTCATCTGCACGGGTGCAAGCTGCATGGTATCAAGTGAAGGTCCTTCGAATCCCATGTCCCCGTCCGTGAAGCCCGTGACGGATGGTGGCGTGGTTGCAGTTGACAATCGTACTTTGACGTGTTGACAATGGCTTGCCGAGGAGGAAATACTTTGCAGATGATTTGAGAGTGGATTCTGGACTCTGGACTCTGGGGACTGAGAGAGAGAGAGAGAGAGCTGGTGGACAATCATGCAGCCTATCGTAATTTGGATCCACCACCACATCACTCTCTCCTCTGGTCGCGCCCAAGTGGAATCAGATTAACGGCCGAATCGTGATCGTGGCCGTGGATTGGATGAGGCTCCGTGGGGGCCGAACTCGAGTATCTACTGTACTACTGTACTGCCGCCGCCGCTGCTGCTGCTGCTCCCCTCTTCTGATTCTCTCCGTCCTGCTGGTGGGTCCTGGGTTTTACAACCCCCGCACCGGACACAGAGCCGCCTGGAAAACGCCAATCCCAAACCAGAAAACGATAAACATGAAAATCATCGGCGCTCGCTCTGCTAAAATAGAAAGACAGAATCAGGCAACAAGACCACAAATGAAATTGAAAAAAAAAAAGAAAAGAAAAGACAAAAAATCCGGAAACCCAAATCAGAAGCCCACGCTCATAGGCCCAAATGCCACGAGGACGTGACTCGCGGAAAACCAAAAGTGCCCAGACTGTTGGGTCCGGGATTGTGAAGAGTTGTTGGCGAACGGGTCGAGCCCGAGCACGGCTTTTCTTTGCAGCTCACTCACTAAGCACGACTGGTGCTACTGCTCTTGACAGTGGACACTGACACTACAGGCACTGAGGCTAAACTCTCCGCCCACGACCCACAATACTGATTGTGTGGAAGTGGCTTCCCTCTTACAAGATGAACGATACGATGGACATGCACTTTTACAAGACGAAGAGACCACCAATTGACGTGCGACGCCTGATTGATCACGGAATCATATTTCGATGAATTACATACATTTAGACTTTAATTCTCGAGTACAACCGCGTCCAATGTCAACTGCATCTCCACGTCAACCTTTCCGGGCATAAGAACCTAATTAATTTCTTCACCTCCTTGTCCTTCCAACTACACCTTCCCCCCCCCCCCCCCCCCCCTGTCCTCGTCTTCTCGGGGAGTGCCCCCGAGAATAAAAGGTGCACCAATAAAACGAATCTTGCAACGGGTGTGGTCGCCCAATGAAGAAGGTGTAGCTGCTTCACCAGTCATTTGCTCAGTACTTACTCCTTATGGTAGTACCAACCCGGATGTTTACAAGCTAGCGCCCGTGGCCAGCGGCTAGGACTACTCCCTATTAGGACTCCGGTGCTCTTAGTCTTGCATATGTACATAGATTAAGCCCGTGTAAAATCATTGAATACGATCGGGTCAGTCTGTAAGTGGTACAATTTCTCCTACTTGTTCAGTGACAAGCTGAGGACGTAGGTGTACGTTCAGCCTCAGTAGAATCTGTATCGTGGGATTTCAAGAAAGGCACTTCCATCGCCTGTTGGCCTTGGCTCTCTCTTTCGAAACACCCGACGCTACAGCTCCATAGAGGCTGAAAGGCTGAATGCTTCAAGAGTGGAGAGGCAGAGGAAGAGAGAGGCATGTGAAAACGGGATCCACGAGTCATGGCCCCGATTGATAAAATTATCAACCGCACTTTCTTCGTGTACTGGAAGTGTACACACTACACTGTACATACTACATAGAATGATTACTGATCAGAGCGGCTCCATGAGCCTGTTTCCATCACTTTTCGACCTTGAATCATGTTCACTTGGCACTGAAGCGCTCTTTTCCTACCACAGACAGGAGTACTATAAGTACAGTCTGAGTCTAGCAGTCTACTAGATCCCGCATTGTACAGTTTCCAAGCTACGCCTACCTCAGGTCGGTTTGTCAGGTTATCAGACGTCCATGAACGCGGAGTTTAAAGTTTCCGAGGATCCATCTCGCTGCGCTCTGATTTTTTCGCTTCATTGATTTTTCTTGACTCTCTCATTCTGTACCTTTCGTGGCTTGTTTTTCCTGGTCGGCAAAGCGATCAAAGCAACCGTTGCCAAATAACTCATGCAGATCCAAGCCCACTTCGTGAGAACCTTGAGCATCTCGATTGCAGTGGGGCAGGCTTGAAAAAGCAGCTCAGAGTCACCACTGCCGGTGACAAATTAGCGAAAAAGTGAAACACTATGCATTATGCGACTATGCAGTGTATGCACCACTACGCAGTACGCAGTACGCATTATTATCACGTCGTGTTGGTAGCCAACAGAATCCACAATCTGCCGCATCGGCACGTCGCACCGTTTAGGGTAGTCTCGTCTTCGTGTCAATGGCGAGTCGCGACCATCAGAGATACAGGACACATCTATCACACCTAGCCATTGTCTTGAATTGTATGAGTCTGGCTACAAGGGACTTGGGACGGGACACTCTAGTCGGTCTACAGTCTACACCGTATACAGGATGTGATTTGTTCTCATCAAGGTCTTCCTACTACCTAATATACGACGGTGCAGTGTCGCACCGTAAAACCCATCTATGATCAACCTCACGCAACCCGAATCAACGAGAAACCAAGACTGGACTGGACTCGACGACTCCCCGTCGGGCCACGGACGGAGAAACATCCACGAAGCCCGATAGGAACCATGCCTGTTCTCGACTTAAGCGAGGAGGTCAGAGCTTTATTTTCCGTGCCGATTCCAAATTCAAACACCACTTGCTGTTTACGATCTTGAACAGAAATTGAGTTTTTGAAGGGACGCATGTTTATTGCAAATGGAAAGTGGAATAATAGCATCTCAAGTTCCTGAAGCCTGATAGAGGTAGACAAAAGCTGGAGGTATGTTGTTGTCAAGCTTGTTTACTATTTACGTTGGTTTCCCTTTGTTTCTCTGCCTATAGGGGAATTGAGCTTGAACCTAGATTGAATTGATGGCGTGTTCTGCTCTTGAAGGCTCTTACCTCGGATGATCACTACTATGAGTGTGGATGAATGCTATGAAATACATCCATCCCAAATTATTGGACTCCAGTCAACCTTTTTCTACGCCCATTAGAACTGTAGTACTTGGATGAGAACCTCTGTTCGATTGAGATTGTCACCAACACAGTCACCTTGTCGACTGAACGCTCTGTGGACCTGAGATGGGTGTGAGGCACTGACTGGATACCTTGTGAGAGATTCATGTCTCCCATGCTATGGAAACATTCCTTATCTTCTGATCTCTGTTTTGCCTGATGCTCAACAGAAGGCTCATATCCGACCTGAGCTCGAGCGCACGGTCAACCATGCAGCATTTCAAGTTGAGAATTCTTCTCAGTGGATTTGCTCGTGTTTCAGAGCAGATACGCCGGCGAAATACACTGTGTGTCTGCAACCAGCATGGCTCAGCCGAGCCAATTTATTCGTTTTTCTTTCACTTGCTTATATTGCGACGATTTAAACCCGGAATTCGGTTTCTCGACGTAGAGATACTGCATCCAGGTCGGTATTACGTGCGTTCAGCCTCCAGGCCAAACAGGAAGACTCCATCTACACTTGTCACTCACACAGTGTCCACAGTCAACTTTGTCTGATGTCGACAACGGGCTCTCATGATCTCCACATGCACGTCGCTCATGATGCATGTCGCACAATTCAAACATCGCCCTGCGAGTCCAGTCCTGCAGCACGCATGTGTATCCCCCAGAGATGGAGCCTAGCTATCTCTATGGATATACCTGGCCCAAGCCGGAGGTCAAACACTGTAGGTCTCGTGATAGCGGACAGATACCTATGATTGAAGTGACACCGCCGTTTTCGAACTCGAGGATTGCCCACCGATGCCCGTATATCCCTATCTGAAACGAATGAATAGTGTTCGTTCACCACCTGCATTCCTTCTTCCATGGTTGCTTTTCACATGACTGTCAACCGGGGAGTGAGACGACATTTCTACGCGTGGACATGCCAGAATACCTCGTGACCTCGACCATCTGGATCTGAGGACCACGTGCCTGCTCAAATGATCAAAGCTGAGAGTCATGAAGTCGAGCAGATGGATGGAGGTACAGCCATAACCGTCACACATTCAAAATTGACCTATATATGTACAAAAAGCCACCTGCCGCAATGCCTGGTACAATTCCAAACCCGAGCACTGGACCCATCCAACGAACTGGCTATGGAATGGAAAAAATCAGCATGTCGATCCCGAGGCCATTTGTCTTCGATCAGACTCGCTTGCTTGCAGAAGCTAGCAGACGCTGACGCGATCTCTTCTTTTCTATCGACGCAAACGGGATGTACAGATCTGCCTTGATTATTGGGAAGTCATACCACGTAGGATATCTTTCAGTAGATCTTTCATGACCGCTATCGAAGAAAGCAGGCGTTGAGTTCTAATTTTATGCCTGGGTATAGGTATTCGTTACTAAGTAGTAGCCCTGTACTCGCTCCTAGTTCGCACTAGCCCGTAGATCGACGAGATCTACCTTACGCCGCGACGTGCATGGAGCATAGGTACCTACAGAGGTGCACCCAGTTCCAACTCATCCATCCCCGTCGGGTCATGTACGTCTTCCACCGGGAGTATGAAGCCGTCTCGGCGTCGCCGATGGTCTAGTCTTTCGGTAATGAACAGCACAAGAGCAAAGTATCAGCTGGGGACGAGTGCGTAAAATTCAGTGCAAGTCGACGGAGCCCGAGTGACTCTGCATCGTCAAGTCTTGAAGTTTCCCCTCTTGGAGTCCAAATTGAAGTTGAGCCTCATTCCAGACCCCGACGTCGAAGATCTGACGAGAGCGTGTGATTGATCTTGAGCCTTCCGGCATCCTTGACGAATACGGCAGGGCTGAAATCGCAGGCAGATCCCTTCTGACGGTCAATGCGCACGTGAGCTGAGTTGTGTCCGAGCTCCGTTCTGTGGGAATTTTTTTACAATTAGTCGTGAGGTGAAGGTGGTGGTGTTTTGTGATGAGGCTCCGAAGACTCCTCGCCAGCTCGAGGCTGTACTAATTAATCACTGTGAGGTACGTACTGGACCAAGTCTGGATTGTTCCATTCCGGTAGGGATAAAGTGGAACCGGACGGAACCGCCTCGGTGACTCCGTGGCTGCAGCTATCTATCATTCCTGGTCTGTGGGAAGTATGGACTCGTGGACAAGTGACAGTGTGTCTTGAATGACGGGCAGGCCGACTTGACGTACATACAAGACTTGCAGGATCTAGTCGATGTTTAATTCCGGCGAGGGGATGTCGCACTCGCCTTGAGATCGTCAGAATGATGCACGATTTGTAACCAGACTGACGTTCAAGCTCCCTGCTGCGCTGATAGACCTGTGGACTCTGGAATTCGGTAAATGTGTTTCCGATTCTCAGGTTCGACAGGCGAGCTATTGTTGCAACGGTGATAGCAGTGCAGGTGGGTTTAACCCCAACATACTTGATGCGCGAACATGACCGGTAGCTATTTCGAGGAGGAATGCATCGTCCACTGCTAGTAGGCGAGTTATGGTGCGGTATCAATAGTTATTTTTTTCACTAGATACTCACCTGAAAAATCGAGAACGCGTAGCTACCTCCAGGCAATGGCACTAGCTGGCTACAGATGAAAGCCCGGCACATTCTGTCTTCTTTAGCCTTTATGTCCCTCCATTCTTTCATGAACACAGTGCCATATAAGAACGCATACACTTTGCATGGACGATCTGGCATCTCGATCTGAGCATCCCACAATATGATCCGGCTGTGCAGTCATCTAGTGACTTTGACAAAGGGAAGAAGAAGAAACAAGAGAACCTTCTCACGGGGGTCTTCCTTTCAAACCTCTTCGTATCGTGTCTCGGTCTGCCTGTACTATAGTCCCCCGTTGCTACCTAAACAACAGCCATGCAAGGGCTTCGATCGTTCCATCATGCATCAATGAACCATCTGTTCAAAATCAGAGAGTCGAATCGAGTATCCCAGAGAAGCTCCAGTGAATCTGGGTTCCACGAGATCTATTAACCCACCTCTGCAGTAAGCGACCGAGTGCCCAGGACGACGAGGACATGTCATCTAGACGGAGAAGCTGACTCCACGTAGCCGAGGCCAACCTAGCAACTTCAACTTCATCTACATCCGCCCGCGGCCAAATGGAAGTTGTTTGAAAAAAACAGATCTTCGTCTGTGAGAGAGACTTTAATCTTTGCACATCAACAACAAGGAAACGGGCCCGATTCCTCGCTATACAACTTTAACTCAGTAATGCGTCAGGATAGGCGAGCGAAGCGAAATCGCAACGTAGAAGACGATACCTTTGGGCCTAGCGAAGCACATCACATCTAGAAACGGGAGGTTGAGCTCAGTGGGCTTCGTTTCAATTAGACCCAAGCGAAGCAAGGCTCGACGACCTGTGATCGTGCGATAGACTTGTTGACCTCGAGGCACTTTTTTTGATGATCGTCTCTTTTTAAGCCTCGTCGACTTATCGTCATTTCTAGTTCTCTTGTTTTGGGTTCGAGAACGGACGAGGTTCTCTGCAGGATTCGTGTTGGGACTTTTCTATCGCGGCCCGGTCAGTGTGGTTGAGAAGTGCGGATGATTCCTCTCGCACGAAGGCAGTATGGATGGAAATATAAATCATCATTCCGAGTAAGGCGAAGAAAACAGGAGAACGGAGAGAAAGGAGAGGAAGATGGAGGCGAAAGAGGAAAGAAAATCCGTCATGATCTTTCTCAAAACTCCAATTGCTTGTACCAACGAAGTGATTGTATCCATAAGAGAACAGACTGCAGAGCTCAACAACTGAAAAGACACACGAAAAGCTCCGAGCAGGAGAAACCACAACGGCACTCATCCAGCGGAGCACATGAAATAACTCCCACACATATCCCCAATTCGACAACTCTCATCGCATACCAACCCAATGCACTTCTTACCACGACCAGACGCCGATTTCTCCATAGCTTAGCCGATTTCCGCGCTCTGCACACTCATCTGGTCCGAAGCTGCCGTCTGGGTGGGGGTTTGTCGTCGACGGCGCATGGGTGCCTTTTTTCGATTCGCAATTGCCGCTTCTTGTGATTGTTCAGCATTCATCTCCATATCGCCATCATTGTCAGTCTCACGTTCGCGGGCCTCATTTTCTCTCACTTCCTCCTCGCGCTCGGCGGCATTGAGCTCATAGTTGCGCGCCTCATCCACCTCGTAGATATCCCTAGGCTTCATTCGAAGCCACTTCATCCGCGGGCCAACCTTGGACACTTCCGATACCTTGAATCCGTAGATCTTGGGGTCGTAAATCTTCCCGCGGCCGAGGCCGGGGCAGAAATTGGAGGTGTGCATGCCGTTGATCTCGATCGGTTGATCTTCGGGCGTAGGGGGTTCGTTGGGCATTTGAGCGCTGGCGAGCGTAGATTGAGAGCGAGCGGCGGTGGAGCGCGATCCATCGAGACGGGAACCAACATTCAGATCGGGGAAGGTCATGAAGAAGAGACAACCAAAAGTGGTACCGAAGAAGGCACCGTCGACGGAGTGGAAGCGACTGTTGGGCGGGGTATAGATATCCATGCAACCAGGGCAGAACAGCTTGACGGTTTCTTGCCCGGGGGTATCAGAACGACCCACTGGGAGGACCTTGCATCCGCCGCAGTTCACGCGTGGACACACTCCGAAGTGTTCCATCTCGTACTTTTCCAGCATCTGCTGGATGCCGGGACGTGAGGTGATGTACCGCTGGTGGATCAGCCCGTAGAGTAGCTCCGCGGAGCTCTCAATCACACTCAGATCGCTCGCCACCCGTGTATGCCGACGGTCACCCGCGCGCCGATAGCCCAGAGGCCGCTCGTCGCCCAATACTTCGTCCTCATCTTCTTCTTCCTCTTCCTCCTCCTCTTCCTCCTCGTCTTCGTCCTCCTCCGGTTCCACGTCGAGGATCATCTCCAAGGCCTCCTTGTACATGGGTACTTGGGACTGCAGTCCAGTGAGATTGAAGTCATCCTCGATGAAATCTTCCGAGACCTCCGCAAAGAACTCATGGCCCATGAGCGAGCAAAAGGAGGAGATCCATGACTCCGGCGCACCCTCTGACGACGACATATCGAACGAGGCGGACACGGACGTGGAAAGGGTAGATTCAGAAAGTTGACTCAGATCCAGCCTGTCCAGGCCGTCGGCCAACGCCGAACCAGTCTCTCTCGACACGATGCCGAGATTGCCAATAGACAATCGAAATTTTCCGACCGCGACGAATCGACCTCGTCACCCAGAGTTTGTAGGGCAAAGAGGTTGGGAAGTCGAGAATGGGCGGTCGTCCAACGAATCAGGTGCCGGTTACGTGCAGTCACAGCAGACAGGATGCTGCTCCGTCGACGAGTAAATGCTTGACAGCCGTACTGAGAGACTGATTGGCCTTGGTCTTCAATCCTCACGATGCAATGCTCGGTCGGTCGGCGGAGGAGGGGGCTGGTTGTTGAAAGTCGGTGTTTAGGTGGGGAAAGCTAAACGGTCATGGCAATTTGCGGGAGGGGTGAAGGTTGTGCGAACAGAGTCGAGAACGTACACGCGGATAGCAGTCTAGCCCCACAAGCCGCAGGTCAACTTGATTCTCAAGCAATATGGTACGACTAATGGTTGATCGGGGTCATAGCCTGTCAACCTACAATATGTAAAGTAGAAAAAGTGTGTGCTTATGTGACAGCTAGGTATTTGTTTGATCATGGAGACAAAGTTGGTCGTGGGTGCGGTTTGGTGTCCAAGGGTCACGTGAAAAGAATGTCCACTCTCACATGCGGACAGTGAACGTGATCTTATCGTTCTCTTCCAATGCCACCCAATTTGCGAGAGTCAGCATAAACAGCTATATCAAGTGCGACCATAATGTGCGCCATCTCTTCTACCAAATCAGGCAAACCTGGATAATTCAGTACAAGATCAATACGACATCGAGGAGCATGTCCCGGGACCTTGATCACAAGCGCAAATGGTGTATGGAGGACTGAGACGAGTAGGTCTCAGAACAAATCACGAATAATGCGAGAAAATTCCTCTTCACCCCCCAGTATACCTGACAGCCCCTCCCCAGTATTTCGCATGTCGCCGTCGCCGTCATGGAAAACGCCCATGCTGTTTGTGCTGCCACTTTGATCGGGCGCAAAGTGACCAAAGGCTCCGACCGCCTCAAAGATATTCGTCAGCTCATGTGACATCTGGAGGCCATTTAGAGGGCTGCTTCCCAGCTCCTGCGTCCCGCTGATTTGCCCGTACATTGACAGGTCTTCGATAGGATGGCCAGCCAGTCCAGCCATGGCCACTGCGGCCGTCGAATGAGGATCGTTGCCATCGGCACCAAATGGACGAGCAAAGACCCCCAGTTTCTCTCCTATTTTGCGAAGTCCCTTGATGGTATTCCAGAGCCGCCTGGACACATACGACTTTGTGCTGAAGCCATTCACAAGATCCAAAGCCATGTAGAACTCATCGCGAACTTGCCGGTTGAAATCGTTCGGAGCATGGCATACGGCGAGGAATAGAACTGCCAGTGCGGCAACCAGGAAGTAGTTGAAGGTGATTTGCTGCGTGCGATAAATGTCAGACGTTTGGTTGAGGCGTGTCAAGACTCGCACTGTATCCTTGGCCACATCAACCACCGTTTGCGCGTGACCACGATCTTCCATGATGCTTGCTGCCGAGTGGAGTACCGGTCGATAGATGAGAATCCGCAGCTGGTTCATACGCAGGTATAAAAGCACACGCAGGCGTCTCTTGCCTCGGCTTGCAGAGTCTCCATTCTTGGGTGACTCTGCGGGATAAAATTTCAGGTCATCAGGTACCTGTTTGTACCACTGCAGGACTTGATAGTCCAGGTAGCCGATCCCATCACGCCTGACGTCTGTTGTTCCTTCAGACCCGAGACCCGAGTACCAGATTCTTGAGCCGATACGATTGTATGTGATCATACATTTCAGGTACAGTAAAGACGAGTCCTGCGAATTGAGTTTCCAAGTCAGCGCGTGTTCGTAATATTTCCCCAACGCCGAGTGAACGTACTGGTTCTGGCAGATTAGAATCAACATCCTCATCTTGGATAACAAAGGGCAAGCCTGTTCCCAGACTCCACCGACGATCCAGGCTATACACCGACCAAAATAATGTTACGACCTCGTTCCTTTGTGTCTCGTTAGGAAATGATTTGATCAACGCGTCTCGTCTATGAAGACCCATCTCTAGGCACATCCGAGCAGCGAGCCCGATGAGTCGGTACGCCATGGCATCGTCGTCGGTGTGAAAATGATAGGTCGCCTAGATTTCAAACTGTCATCAAACAGAAACGAGAACCCATGCGAGGTTGCTGCCGCAGTAATCAATCTTTTACTTACCACAAGAGCAAATAGCTGAATATATTTGATATCGTGAGGCTCCCATAGCTTGGATTCAACAACAGGCTTGACCGAAAGATACAGACGTTGACCGAGATCACTTTGGCCACCACCTTCGACGGTCAATGTAATTGCCAATATGAGTTTCAGAATGACCGTGCTGTCATCCTGTAGGCCGTCTGACCCCGGTAAACCCCTTTGCGCAAAGCCTGTTCGCGTGGCAGCTTCCATGAAGGTGTACAAAAGGTTGGCCTGGGTAATGACGGTTTTGATATCCACTATAGGGTACATCATGCCAATTTCTTCCTCGTAGACTTGACACAGTCGTACAGTCTCATCTCGATGAATCGTCCAGATCGGATCTTTTGTCGGATGTACCGTAGTCACGAGCTGACCCATGTGCGGAGGCGGTGACTCCATTGGCGTTGCGTTGGCGGTCGTCATACCATCAGCGACGCCGTCATCGGCGGGATTGATGCCCATGTTCTGTAGACTGTTCTTGGCCACGTCAAAATTGAAAGCGGAACTGGTTGGGCCATGAAATCGTGGATGCTGAGATCTTGACTTTGAAGGGGCACTGGAGGGCAAAGGAGCGAAGACAGGCTGAGAAACGACATCGAAGACTGGCGACTCGAACGTGGACTTTTGACTTTTCAGTTCATTGATGTTTGATAGAAGGCCTTGGACCTGGTCTTGCAGGGAATTTAGCTGGGCTGTGATTGACCGAAATTCCCTGGGAAGATCCGATTAGCTTCAACAATTGCACGCCCCAAAAGGAAACGGTCATTCTCACTCGGACTCTTTGAAATTGTTGTTGCAGCAATTGGGCGCATATCGGCCTGAGAAAAGTGTTAGCGCTGGTGTTCGGAATTGTCGCCGTCATATTGGAGCGGAGGGGCTAATTCCGCGGCTAAGGTGCGCACCGCACCGTTGTGGTTGTGGGTAGATTAGGTTGACGGGGCATTTACTTACATTCCAAGTTGAGATGCCCGCATCTTTGACATGGAACTTGTCCGTTACACTTGATCTTGCGTCGCTTGCACTCGTTGCTATAACATTATCCGACGTCGTCAGCTCTAATCAGATCGTCATTTTTGATCCCCACAAAGAAAATAACCACGTCGGGCGACCAAGGGAGTCAGTGGCATGTCTCAGCACGTGCAGAACCCCATACGATCGCTAGATGCGCCATGACCATGAAGAGAAGCTCTCACAAAGTCAGGTGAATGGTCTGGCTCGTCGCCAAGGGACATGTAACTCAGTGATATCGTACCATGCAATGGAAATGTAACGATTCCGCTTTGCGCGCGTGTGCGTTCCGTTGCTTTGTTCCGCCTTCCTCTTTGCCGTGTCAGCCGCCTGAAAAGGACTCTCTCGATCTCCAGATCTTGATCTCGGCGTCGTTCTATCGACCCGCGGTGATTCCGAGGCCATCGTAGCACATATAGCCACTTGCAATCAGACGACAGTGAGACGGACAGATAAGATGCCAGGTCGATCATGTGCGGAGAGATTCCTCGTGCGGGGGGTTTGCCGTTTCCCCAGATTTCAGCTGACTCATCTTCGTGACGGCCGGGCTCAGCTCCGACCCGACCCTGGTCGTGTTGTGAATTCCTTATCACAGGCGGAAAGGGACCTATGCGGCATTGTCTATTGTTTGACGATGCTGGCAGCCTGTCGCCGCTGCGTTCTCTTTTTTAGGGAGTAGGCCTCTACAATACATGATTTGCGGAAGGTCTTGGTAGGTCACTTTCAATTCACAATTAAGAATCATCTTCAAACCAAAAATTATCATGCATGGACTTGGGATTGAGAGACTTATATATCTGATGGCTCGATCATCAAAAACTCAATCAAATGATCAAAATCACCTATTGAAGAATTCAGTGCTGGAAGATCTGGCGAGTCTGAGACAGAATCCACGTTTTCCCATTGAGCAAAGCCGACACCAATTGACTGCGATTTTGAGGGTTTCTGCGCAACCAAGCCAGCGCAGCCACCAACCCAAACAAAGCAGACACTCGCATGGTCCGTCTCAGCGTTTGGATCACTCTGCCCTTGCGAGTTCTTTTCGCAACCCAGTCACTCCAGACGGGGAATGTGCATCGGTACCAGTAGTGGACTTGCGACCATCTGTGGAGGGTGTGAGTATCTCAGCCCAGTTGACACTTCAGGAGAGGGAGGTTGACTCACGGGTAGGTCGATGAGTTCCAGCCATCGGCGGTGATATACCAACTAGAACAGACACCCCGGCGGAAGACAGTCTTTTGCAATTGATCCTGCACTTGCTTTGTCCAGGCCCTTTCGGCTTCTTCTTTCACCTCCCACGAGCTCACCTGACCATCGAGAATCGGCTTGATCAGCCGCAGCGTGTAGTTGACAGCGTTCTCTGTGGCGAATATCACGCTCGTATGACCGGTGGCGGTGTTGGGTCCGAATATCATGAAAAAGTTGGGGCAATGATCCATTGCAATTCCGAGATATGCTTGGGCGCCCCCTCGCTCGGTCCAGAGGTCTTGCATGTCCTTGTTGCCTTTTCCCACCACCTTGAGTGGATGTAACCACTGGTTGGTTTCGAATCCATTGCCGAGGAGGATCACGTCCGCGGGGATCTCATGTTGCTCACCCTGGACCTTGTTTCCAGGAGGATAGTCTTGGCCAGGACCGAGGGTCACACTCTTCGCGTGTACTCGCGTCAGTGGCTGGGTGGTCAAGGTGACTTTTGGTGAGTGCAAGCTGCGATACCAGGTGCCGTCGATAACACGACGCTTGCAGCCAAGGCTGTAGTTGGGTGTCAATATATCATGGTACACTGTAGGTGCCACCTTCCGCATATGGTCCAAGAATTTCTTTTCTAATTCGGGCCTTCGTTTCCGTCCGTATGACCCATCAGTGAACATGGAGAAAAAGGTCTCTTCGAATGTCAGGAACATATACTGACGGAGCAGTTGTGGTAGACCAGGCACATAGGTGAGCAACGTAGGCATCCATCGCTCCCAATATTCAAGAAGATGGGGGGGCAATAGCTCGGGTTGCACCCAAGGAGGCGTGCGCATGATCTGCGTGATAGAACGGACGTTGGCCTCTGGTTTGGCCAATTCGGGAACGACCTGAGCGGCGCTGCAGCCCGAGCCCAGCATGATCACATCCTTGTCCTTGAGGTCCAGATCGCTCTTCCAGCGCGCCGTGTGTATAATTTCACCCTCAAAATCTTCCATGCCTGGAATATCCTTCGGCCACGTCTTGGGTTCGACGAGACCACCGACGCCGCTGACAACGATTTTAGCCCGCACAATCTCGTCCTTGACATAGACGCGGTGCGCGCCCTGTTTCAGTGCCAGTTGCTCTCGGTCATATGAGGAGAGATCGCCCGTTCCGGGTACTAGATGGGACAGTAATACCTCCCACTCTTCATCTTCTTCAATCCATCGAAGCTCGCGGACATCTGTGTGGAATTGAATCTTGTCCACGATTTGGTATTTCTCACACACATCCGCCAGGTACTGTGCAATTTCTGGGCCCGAAGGATGTAGAGTTGACCAATTCTTCTTGGTTGCAAATGAGAAAGAGTAGAACAGCGCCGGGCTATTGAACACATACATGTATCAGTTGAGCGTCATTGACACGCAGCAAAGTTACCATATCTTCGGAGAACATACATGTCACAAGCAGCCCCAGGATACCGATTAATCCACCAGGTTCCACCGATTCCTGACTGGCGCTCAAAGATTCGAAACTGGTCTGTTCCTAGCTCCTCCTTCAGGCGACAGCCCATTGCGATTCCTGACTCTCCAGCACCCACAATGAGTACAGGGTAGTATGTGTGGGCATCCTTGCCATAGGCGTGACGTTTGTGGATACTGGCAACAGACGGCATTTTACACTATGGCCGAATGGATGAGTGAAAAGGGTGGCGACGGGCTGATTTATGAGAAAGGTTCTGGGCGATCAGGGGGGAAAAAACAAAAGATGTAATGTGGGGGAAGTCAATATTTATGTTAGGGAGATGTTGCATGTAAAGTCAAATTTGAAAAGAGTAAAAAGAATCGCAATGTATGAGAGTGGATCACGACTAGATATGAGACTCTCAGATAAAGCAGGGGGTCCAAACAAGAAGATGCGTTGCCAACAGATGGGAATCTTGCAGGATAAAGAATAGGTATACATGAGGATGTGCAGATGTGGAGAGTCCAGGATGTCAGTGTCATGTCGGGGCCATGTGACGGTGAGTTCCCATTTCCATTTGTTGTAAATGAGGGGAAAGTGTGACAACCTCGGTCCATGCAGATTCGGCTCTGCAACGTATTGGTCGTGGAAGATGCAGACTCGCGCCTGGATCATTCTACCGATCCAGACAGAGAGAAATAAAACTTTATGCACAGTTCGCGATGACCGGCAAGGCTACCTAGTGAGCGATACCACATCTGAATGCGTATTAATACTGAGATCGTGTAGCTTTACGTAGAACCTATCGGTCTTCCCGAAGACAGGTGCCGCGATCACTGAACTTTGACCAGACGCCCTCGCCTATTCTACACCAGTCCGGCGGTCCTTTCAGCTCGCCACATTTTCGTGGATTGTGAGCATGTGCCTGCGTGATCGTCAAGCTTCGAGATCCACCACTTATGGCCTCGCTTAGAGGCTTGGAGTGAAGTAGTGGTTTGGTCCCGGAGAGGGATCCCCCTTAGCCTGCCGCCTAACGGCCTTGGCGAGACTTGATTAGTTGAGCCAATTCAGCTGAGAGGTACCTAGTCCGTGCTCGAGCTGCATCTGCAGGGCCAAGCCTCGTGAGGGTGAAGTGAGGGAGAGGGAGAGGTCGAGAGAGAGAGAGAGAGGCTAGCGTGAGTTTAGAGTGAGGCCGTGACGAACACGGTGAGATTCGGTCACATGATCGTTGACCCGAACAGTCGAACACGGACCATCATTTGGAAGCCCCAGCCCACGCTTTTCCAGCCTTTGCAGCTAATCAAAACAAACCAAGACCCTCGATTGCAATCTTATCGCGTGATTCAACCCCACACTTAACCGTCCGGATAAACCCACTGACTTGCCGCCCAACTAACCTCGTTGGTCTTACTTTGAAGGTCTGTCGGCCCGCAACGCTCGGTCGGGAAAGAGGATACTGGCTGTCTGCATGAGGCTACGAACATGGACATGCAGCAAGCTGGTCTCGACCAGCCTCTGCTATCGACCGATTCCTGCCAAGCTGCGCACTGTCTCATACGGGCAAAAGGCATTCGTTTCATCATCGCCGGTCCAGTCTTTTCGCCCTCTTGAAGCTCTCCCCACAATCGACGTCGACACGTTCCGAGAACAGTACTTTCAGCCCGAACGACCAGCGGTGCTACCGCGATCGCACTTCAAGTCTCTCCCCGCCGTGACGAAGTGGTTCAAACACAATGACGGCTCGACGACTGAGAAACACCGATCCACCGCGCGATTGAACACGGAGTATCTCCTGAGATACGCTTCACACGCACTCGTGCCTCTAGAGCTCACGCGGCCAGCGGAGGACCCTGGCCAGACAGCCCCAAAGAGCCGCGATTCAGAAAACCAGCAACAGCCCTCTGCGGAGGCTATGAGCTTTGTACAGTTCGATGCGCCGCTGTCTCTCTTCCTCGAATGGATGCAATCGACGGAAACCAGACACCATACGGAACGCATCTATCTTGCGCAATGCCAACTCTACAACCTACCATCGCCCCTGCAGCGCGACGTCAAAGCCCCGGATCTCGTCCGAAAAGCCGGTCTTGACGACATTTACGACACAAACCTCTGGATGGGACGGCCGCCGACTTACACACCACTCCATCGGGACCCGAATCCCAACCTGTTTGTCCAGCTAGCGGGGCAAAAGGTGGTCCGACTCATTGCGCCAGCGATGGGTCAAGCCTTGTTCGATTCAATTCGAGCGCAGCTTGGTCAAAGTGGCGGGAAGCATGCGGCTGCGTTTCGTGGGGCGGAGATGATGCAGGGTCGGGAACGTGCGTTGCTGGAAGATGCGGTTTGGAGCGAGAGCGATAACGACGATGGGATCTTTATTGCAGATGGGTATGCTTTCGAGGCGCGTCTGGGAGCTGGAGACGGGCTCTTCATTCCGAAAGGCTGGTGGCACAGTATTAAGGGAGTTGGAGATGGGGTCACGGCATCGGTGGGTGTTTTGCTTCTTTCATTCTGCTGCGATCGGTCTCGATACTAATTCCTGAATCTCGACAGGTCAACTGGTGGTTCCGGTAGAGTTGAAAGAGCTTGCAAGTTGACCCGGCGCAAGGACGCCGTGCTGCACGGTAAAGTGGGAGTGGGGATCTACTCCAGCGGAATCAATCTCAGCATGCTAGCACTAGCACACCGTCACCATTGCCCCTATCATGATCATTCTCCCGTGTTAATGGAATGGAAGAAGAGAAGAGACATGGTGACTACTCCAGCGGAAGAGAGACGTTTGTACTTGCATACTAGCGTACCATCACTACATCCATCATCATCTATCTAAAACCATCAATTCTCGTAAAGCAGTATAATAAAACCCCAACTATCTGAAATCGGCTTTCTGGTGTAACATAAAGTACCGAATAGTGTATATTGTATAGTATAAACTATAATGTGCATACCCTCAATCGCGGCGATCTACATTCTCCTTCTACTTCTACTACAGCACCGAGCGGGTTCCAGAACCATCTCAACTCCACCCACCCACACCAACTCCAACCTCCCGCCCGCAGCTCCTCCCCAGGAAAAGCCCACCATCCACAGCATATTAAACCACCTTCTGGTTCCATTTCTTTCCTCCCTCCCTCCCCTCCTGTCCGGAGTCCAGCATGCAACTCTCACGAACCGCTTATCGCGCCGCGCTCTTCCCCCTCAGCGTGAACCCTCTATTGGCCCGTGCCTCCCTCCAACACGCCGCCTGCTGGTCCTTGAGCTCGAACCACGACATATATCCCGCGCACCCATTCGCCTCGACGCTCTCCTCGTCCGCGTCCTCGTCCTCGCGACTCTACGGCGTTCTCTTCCCGCAGTGCATTGCACGTCCCAACGCCCTTCAAACCAGCGTATCCAGGCCGTCCCCTACAACCTTGAATTCAAATTCAACCGCAAAAGCCATGTCCACATCCACGTCCTCATCACCGGGCTCGCCGTCCGCAGCTTCAACTCAGCCCTCCACACAATCCACGTCTGCTGCGCAAACTGACACAAACGGGAATACATCCACAAAAGAGAAACATGGCCACGAGCCTGAACATGCGCACGACCAAAAAGAACAATTGTACCTGCCCTCCACCGACGACGCCTCGAGTCATCCGGGCAACATTCGTCTGGACGTGAGTTCCGAGAGCGGCGTCACGCTAGACCATCTCGGTCCCATGGTCGTTAATGTGGATGGGTCGTTGTCGCGCATCGGCAATTGGGCGCAGATGGCGGAGATTGAGCGGAGGAATACGTTGAGGATCATTGGGAAGAGAAATCGGGAGCGATTGGCGAGGTTGAAGGCGGAGGGGGTGCAGGTTGGTGGTGTTGAGGGGCGACAGAGTTAGGGGGTGGGATGGATTGGATGGATGGGAGGGAAATGGAGACGGATGCTCAAGTCGTGCATTCGCATTGTATATCTATGGTTCTTGTTTTTTGGGGAGGGGGGGGGGGGGGATTATATAAAATCCTGCGAGTTATGCTATATGTCATATATGTCATCATGCTATGCCCGATCGAAAAATCTCATGAAGAATAATAGAAGAACAGAAGAAGAAAAAAAAGTATCCCCAATCATCCACTCATTCAAAAAGCATATTGACATATTTATGAAGCGCGCTCCTAAATCGAACATTAGCCAAGCTGATTCAAATCGCTCCGCAGTCCAAATTCACGGCCTGCAATACCGCAAGTATGAAAGAAAACGGAACCTACTTTGGCGGAGCAGGAACATAAGTCTTCGTATACTCCTCAACCTCAGCCACCCCAGAGGTCAAATCCACCTCCTCTGGTGTGAGGAACTTGGTGCGGTGGAAGAACTTCCATCCAAAGTACAAGATCGGGAAGACCCCGATCATGGTGTATGAGAAGAGAAAGGTCGGAATCGACCAATTGCCCGGCAAAAAGACCGTGTAGCCGCCGACAAAGGCCATGATGGTGGTGGCGGTGCATGCGATGTAGGCGAGGTAGGGCTGGAAGAGACCTCGGTAGGGGAGGGTTGATCGGGAGATACCCTGGGCATCGACGGCCTTTTTGAAGCGGATGTAGGTGAAGGTGCAGACGGAGAAATTGATGAGTTGGGATGCGGTGACCTATCAAATAGGCGTTGTCAGAGATGACAGTTGCTTTGGCGGGGTTTGTTTCTTTTTCTTTCTCTTTTTTCTTGGGTTTGAATCCAATGGGATACCTGATAGGTGTGTTGAAGACGGGACTTACCAGATTGACAAACCAGGACAAAACCACCGACGCCCCATTCGACACTTGAAGAAAGCTCAGGAGCGCAATCAGCAAGACCACCGTGACACAGTAGATCGGGACGCCCTTTGTCGTGCACTTGGTCAGGAACCGCGGAGCCTTGCCCTCCAAGGCCAGGCCATAGAGACTGCGACTCGCACAGTATACGTAACTATTCCCGGCGCTAAACGCTGCGGTGAGAACGACCGCATTGACGATATGCGGCAACACTGGAATGCGCAGTCGATCCATTGAGATGACGTATGGCGACGCAGCCGCCCCAGGCTTACCGGTCTTGAAAGCGTCGGCCATCATGGGATCATCATATGGCACAAGGATACCGACACAGAGAACGCCGAGCACAAAGAATGCCGTCAGTCGATAGAACACACCGTTGAATGCCTTGGGAAGAACCACGCGGGGGTTGATAGTCTCGCCAGCAGCCATGGAGACATAGTCCGGGCCGGCGATGGTGAAACTGGCAGCGATGAGTGCAGACAGGAAGCCGAGGAATTTACCCGTGTCCCCCGTCTTGTAGTACTCATTGAAAGGGCCAGGGTCATTCCAGTAGCGGAAGCCGAAGCGATCCCCGAGAGGGTTTCCTCCAAGCATGACGATGAACGTGTAAAAGATGAGACCGATGCTCAGGAGGACCTTGCCCAGCGAGAGCCAGAATTCGGCTTCGCCGTACCACTTGACCGCGAAGACATTGATGAGTCTGACAAGTCAACATTGGATGTGAGAGCTGGACAAGTTGGGGCATTATAGAGCCGGGTTCGGAGAACACAATACTCACGTGTAAAGTACGAGAACGATCACGTTCATTGCCGCTACTGGGATCACTGCCGTCCAATACTTCACAATGACACTGATGGCAACAATTTCAAAGGGCACCAGAGCGGCTTCGAAAATGAAAAAGTTGTATCCGGCTGCGACGCCAAGCGCCTCGTCGACATAGCGGCCGGCGAAGCGAATAAATGGCGAGGAAATGGGTAGATAAGTGACCATCTCAGCAAGGCCTGGATATTATGGTCAGCGTGACATTTCGCTTGAACGTGGGCTTCGTCGACAGCTTCGTCAATGCGGTGATCTGCACCGCCATGGTCACTTCTCCTCACGGGCATTGGATTCGACATAACGCCATGGCGCTTGGGATCTTTCGGCATGGAGGGGGGCATCAAGTCGCATGTGGTTGGACTGAATGGAGCTCGGTATGGATTCCGGGGTGATCTTACAGACGGTAATCATCAGAATCACACA
Organism: Penicillium ucsense; assembly: GCA_014839625.1. Lineage (NCBI taxonomy): Eukaryota > Fungi > Ascomycota > Eurotiomycetes > Eurotiales > Aspergillaceae > Penicillium > Penicillium ucsense. Next base: position 30,726 of record WIWV01000050.1, on the reverse strand, counting down.
ACTCCTACAGTAAAGAAAAGTAAGGCATTGTTCTCTTAGGGTGCAGACGAAAGGAGGGTTGAGTGTATTGCAGCTTCTGTCCAGGTTGAATCAGGCGTTGAGTGTGGTAGGCTTCAGTCGCATGGGCTTCGACGTAGTTTGAATGGTCGCAAATGGGAGTGATACATGCGGTCCTTCGGCTTGCTTTGGGGGGGGGATCTGTTGCTCTTTGCCTACTCGGCCATTCTATGCAAGTTTTTCGTCGAGGACAAGCTATATGTTTTTTTCTTTCTGTTTGGCCTGTTTTTGCTTGCTTTCTCTTCCTGTTTGCTCAACGCCGACAGTAGCATGTGCGGCTTTGTATTTTCTGCGTATCGAATCATCGGATCGATCTGCGGATCTCGATCTATTGTCCGAGCTCGGCCACCCATGCAAAGCTGTGCATTGCGTTTGCATTCTCTGCATCGACGAACCTGACCCAGACACAGCGCCATGGAACAGGGTTAGAAAAAGCAACGCTCGTGCAAGACTTACCAAATACCGAATCCCAGCAACAAGCTTGCCGGTCCACTGGTGCGAAGATTGTTTCCAATCTGCACATACAGTGCCGTACCAATCGTTCCTCCAATGCCAATCAACTGCAGATGCCGCGGTTTCAGTTTGCGTCGGGTATGGTCGTCGTTGGTCTTGATGGAGCCATCGTCAATTGACGCAACGGCATTGGCCGCGGCGCTCTTCTCGGCGATGGCATCCTTCAGCGCTGATGTGTCGGGCCGGGGCTGGCTTTCGGGATCCGGGCCGTCAGGTGGTGTCTCGGTGCGCTGAATCGCAGCGACGATGGGGGAGTGAGCGCCTAAACCTTTCTCCGGAGTCATGTTGACAGAGAGACCGCTGTGGTCTGTCCCTTCGAGCTGAGGATCAAGATACCGGGCGTCTCACAAAGCGCAAAGGACCACCAACAAGAAACACGGTTGACGATGAGAAAGGTCAACTCAGAAAGAAGAAAGAGAAACGAGAATAGTCCACGGGCAAAAATCTCTCTTGACTAGGCGAACAGACTACGACAGGATGAGAGGGAAAAAAATCGAACACTCAAGTCTCTAGTCTCTCTATCCCCCCGCCCTCCATCTTGGCAGCTCCTCCTCCGGTGTCCCTTTGCTTGGCGGACCATCCAATTGCGGAGCAAAACGAAGCATCTCAGCGTCAAATCCAGGCGAGTCGATCGAAGGGCGCCGCTTTGGTTTGGCCGGGTGGAACGCTACTTTACCACCGTACCGCAGGACCTCTGGTCCGATTGGCTGGATTTAGAGCTCGCACGTGAGATTGAGTTTCCTCTTTCGGCCCGATTGTGACTGCTTACGGCGGAATGTTCCACTGCCGTCACGGCGATGGATGCGGCTCGTGCCTTCAGGGCTTGGGGAGGAAATTCAACGTCGACATCTCAGGTCAGCTTTATGCAGTCGTCGGAGATCATGTCATCAAATCAAGATTCCGAAGATTGTTCGGGGGCAGCTTGACGTGCAGTCCATCGCATGGATCGATTCAGTTGCCCAAGTTCGGTGGACTGTGGAGGAGGGTCCCCATACTGCTGAATGCGGGTGGGTCACCACTCACCATCACAGGAGCCGAGAGTGGGCGCGTTCCGCCTCCCACACTTTTTACACGGTGAGGCCAGCGGGGTCCTGGGGACTGTAGACTGGACACTGGAGAGTGAGACTGGGGCATCGCCAAAGCCCGGAGACAGCAACCGGCCATGTAGAAGACGTGGTGAAGCTGGCGACATGAAGTATCATCGTGGGGTGTCGAAGCGAGCCAACAGGGTGCGTTGACAGTCAATCACTTCACTCGCCGCAGTCGCTTCCTTGAGTTCTGTTTCTGTTTGCATGGCATGTGATTCTGCCGCTTCACCGTAGTAGTCCATGGCCTAGATAGAACCTCTCCTCCGCATCCATATGACCCTCATCTCTCTCTTCCATCGTGCGGCTGCACCTATATTTGTGGCCGCATCTCGTCAAGTTTCTTGCCAGACACAGATCCCAACACAGGAACACTTATCCTTTTAGCTTATCGTCCGACGGACCAGACCCCCAGAAAACAACGCTTCTATTAGGTCCTTGCTGGTGGAATACGACACTGATTTGCTTCACCCGCATACACGACTTGTGACGTCCAACATCCTAATGCTCTGGTTAAATGACCGGCGAAAGACGAGGTGTGACTCAAGGAAAAGATTCATTCTCGCAAAAGGCATGGCATTTGATTTGGTTGAATGTCCTTTCCATATGATGTTAAAGAACAAGCGGCTGGACAACCGCATCCCCAGAGCCGACTGAACAGGATGTCGAGAAATGCCTCAACTTTTCAGCTGCCATGACTGCGCCCCGAGTCGAACCATCAGCTATCTCAGAAATGATTCTTGTCGCGTTTTTCTCCATAAGAACTTTGTTTGTACTTTTCATCCATTTCCAGGTCACAAAGTGGGCCATTTCACCTTCAATTTCTTTCTTTTGTTCGTTTTCAACGCGATTATCATACCGTTTTCCAGGCTACCTTAATTCCGTTCACATCTGATATCTGTCCAGAGAGTCTATTACGCGTGGTCGTTGAAGCAGAAGACGGTACCGAATGGACCAGTCTATAGATAGGCGTCCGCGATTAGCATCGTGAATCATTTAGGCAGAAGGAGAAGAAACCCACACGTGGGTATAACTTACCTTGGTTTTGTCAGTCGTACAGCAAAAGCCCAGAGGCTGAGACGAGCCCGCAACGCAACTATCTGAGTCGGAAATCTCCTCTTTGACATGATTTTAGTCGTACTAGTCACTGACAGACCCTTGCGATGGTTCGAACCACGTATCACTTACGACAACCAAGCCCGTAAAAGAGCAGATACAGATTAGGCAGAATTTCCCGATCAGGCGCTTCCAGGACGGCGCAGCAGAACTGTCTGACGTCGCCCGTACAGTATCTTTTCTGCAGCGGATTTGCAGATGCCATGCTTGGAATTGCGCTTGCAGCGGTCAAGATGGAGACTAAAGTTGAGAATTGCATGTTTTGAAGTGGCTTAGGTGACGTTGAGTAGATGTTACACTGACTACTCAGTTGGAGTCTGTGGAACTTAATTTCTTAAGACAGGGAGAAGTGGGAGGGCCCCGACTCTGCTTAAATAATGTGTCGGGGTCTGGACGACGAACATGGTGAAGTCATCGATCTTGGTCTCTCATCGACGAGAATGGCCGAGATAATTGTAAAATGTACTGCAAGAAGAACTTCTGAACTAAATTTAAGACTGTCTATCACTACTAGATGATGCAACTAGACCAAAACGGTAGCTCACGCCTCGTCGAAGTCCAAGTCTAGTGCGTTCGATAGCAACCAAACTTACGGAACCAAACACAGATAAAAGTGAGATGAGTAGTTCGACCAAATTCTCATTAAAGCTTAGATCATTCAACGGATGGCACCGGCGACGAATCTACACATTGAACAAAGAAAGTTCGATCATGGCTCTGCCAGGGTGTGGATCTGGATCGTTCGGGAGCCCGTTGGCTCGGTCTGGGCTTCGAGGTCAGACTATTGACCAGAAGCGGTTGTGGTTTCCTTGAGGATGAAATATCCATGGGTTCATCTGTCGAGTCCATGTGGCGTGAGCTTCCCTTGGGTTGCACGGGGATTGAGTTTGGCCAAAGCCGTGTAGGCTCGATTAGGTTTGGACAAGCTTTGAGCTGGGTGGATGGGTGATTGTGTGAATCGTGTGCTTTCGTGAATTCACTCGACTTCCAATCTTCTCGAGCGAGCGTAGAAGGCCAACTTGTGAATGATCTCAATGGCAAAATAAGATCGATTTCGGTAAGGGCTTAAACTAATCGGCGACAATTCTTTTTCTCGCCTCTTGTTGGAAGTGTTCTGACCACAGTTCTACCCACTTGCAAAACCATGGGTAACCCTAACAGGACTAGACTTTCTCGAACTTCTTCTCCGCAGTCAAGTCCACGGGAGTGTGAGGTCGACCGGAATTCCATTTCCACTGTATCCCCGGACTCTCGGACAGTCGCCACGCAATTTTGAGGCTTTGTACATTGGAATGAATCAGCCCCTCTTCATATTGGATTCCGGATACGGAGCTGCGCAGCTCCCATCGCCTTGTCGTCCCATGGCTGTAATCCCCGGACAGACCGACAGAGTAAGCTAAAGATGCCAGATGATGGTTCGCAAGTCCGGACCATTGATCGACAACTTGCAGCCACAGGGTATCACATCACCAACAAGATGATTGTTCGACCACACCCGCATCACACTAGCAACTGCCTAGGGAAGAACCTTATCCACTGCGGTATACCACCAGGGCGTGATGAGTTCATTCAAAGGGCTGTACATCTCATCTTGGAAATCAACGGTGCCACCCCACCTTTCATTGATAGCATAAATCGAGACAGGAAGTCCACTCAAAACTAAGAGCATAACCAACCGACCAGTGACCACGTCTCCGCTCTCTAAAGCCAACAACCACCCGATAAACGCGAATAAAGACAAAAGGACCGGCGCACGTCGTCAATCGGAACCAAAAAGTGATCGCCGTCGCATTCCATATAATCGAAACGGCCAAGACCGTTCGAAACGTTAATTGAACCATGATCTGGCCCGTTGAACCGACCCGTTTCCATCGACGGATCAGCACCTGCCACCTAGTGTACGGTCTCTTTTCATCAAGGTGGATATCCAGTGGCTACATCTTCTTGGGTTTGTATTTCCCGATGGTGTTGCTGAGGCATGAAGCCTTTGCCTTGAGGTCGGTTTGGCCGTAATAGCAAGTTTGCGGATACGGGCAGTATGACCTCCTTGATGGGAAGCATCATGCTATTTGCTTACTAAAGGGCAGTCTTGATCGTAGCGATGGAGGGACGCGCGGAGTCCGGGCTGTTCGTACTTCCTAGTAATTCTGACTGTACAAAGGTTAGAGTACAAGTGGTGCAGACTACGTAGCATGGATAAAGTGACGAATTTCCCCTGCCTAATCCACACTACTGGGATTAAGCAGGCTGCTTCACTCGATATAGAAGCCAAATGCCCTTTTTGTAAGAAATATAATAGGATTTTCTGCCAGCGTGACCCTGAATTGTTCAGGTTCAAGAATGCGCCTCGACAATGCAAGAACTAAATGTATTCCAAGAAACAATAAGGGAAAAATCCCGATCGTGATATCCGTTGCAAACCCCCCCAAAAAAACAAACGCCACACAAGAGACGGCCGAAAGAGAAGGTCGTAAAGGTCCTGGATCATCAAAGAACAGGCGCTGCAAAATAGGTGATGCACGATTGCCATGTCAGACTCAAGATGCACGCTCCGCACAGAAAAGTGTATGAGAAGACAATCCTGAGCCGGTCAGCAGTCGTACCCCAGCAGAGACCGCAGCGAGCGAAATAAAAACGCGCCGCCCCGATCACTGGAGAAGGGGGTCGCGGAAGTGCTTCTGGGAGTTGTTGGCTCTTTGAATGCGAGCGAGGTACCGGTTCTCGGCTCGCAAAGCGCGAGTGCGTTCACGGCGCTCGGCAGACCGGACCTTCTCTCTGGCGTGCTCGCCAACACCAATCATACCAGTGCCACCGTTGGCACGTGTGATGAGAGCACGGTTTTGGTTCCGACCACGAGGCTTCTCATTCTCGTCAATCTCTCCGTTGGCAATAGCCAGTTGGTGTTCCAGGCGTTCCTCCGGAGTAGGGTATTTGTCCAGGTTCTGACGGTAGTACTTGGCGAGGGACCGGTGACCAACACTGCGACCGGAAGGAAGGTGTAGCTCGTACTCGTCCTGGTAGACAAGGGGTGCCTTGCGGCGTGTATCGATCTCGCCATCCTCATCCACAGAGGATGCGTCTGTCTCCCAGCCATCGTCATCCCCATCAGATTTGATCTTCACGCCACCAGACTCGGCCATATCCTCATCTTCATCGTCGTCCTCACCATCGGAGTAAGTGCTGCGGAAATCGTAGTACTGTCCGATCTCGATCTGCTCCTCCTCGGCCTCGAAGGCGATCATGCAGTGACCCTTGTCTCGCATGTGTGTACGAGCTCCCTCGGCGTTGTTGCGGATTGCGTGACAGTAGAGACATTCGTGATTCTCAGTGATCTTGCGGTAGAGATAATTGAGAAGTCCATCAAGGTCAACAAGATAATCTTGCTCGGGAACAAACATGCCGTGTGTCTTGTACATATGCTCGACATTGGACTTGACGTCAGCAGACTCATTCAAACAGAACAAGCAGCGGGCAACCGAGAACTCGGTCTTGTCGGTTTGCATCTCAACATCGCCGTCTTCCTCTTGAATTGTGGTTGACTGTAGTCCGCTTGTCACCTTTGCGACATCTGTTTCGTTGGACTTGCTAACTGGCTCGCCCATAGAGAATGCAGAGCTCAGAACAGACGCATCATCCCCATCCTTGCGAAGACGATGTTCACGTTGCTTGTGCTTTGAGCTCTTGACGTGGTTCTGGTAAGAATTTTCGCTGTAGAAGGTCTTCTGGCAAGGGTGGCAGGTCTTTTCAAATGACGCTTTGGCGGCGGCTTGGGTCGAGTTTGCCTTTGCAGCGAGGACTTTCTCGTTGAAGACTTCCAAAGCAACGGGCGGCAAAGATGCGATACGACGTTTCATGTTATACAAGCTGCAAAACGTAGTCTTGTCAGTCAAACGCGCTGCGCTGTGATACCGAATTTTGCCACTTACTGCCAGTCCTTCCGCATGTGGTCTCGCTGCGCATCGCTGCGATGGAAAGCAACGAGGCAGGTGTTGCAAGTGTAGGGTAGATTAGCAGCGACACCGCTGCCCTGCTGCGTGGTAGTCGACATTGTGCTTGTTGCTTGGTGAGTGTGACTGTCAGAGCTTGTGTTGGTCGAAGGACGGAAAATTATCAATGTGGAGCGAGGTTTTTATCGTAGGCGGGGTACTAAGAAAAGCCCAGATGTAGGTAGGGCCTTGAGTAGGTCGCTTTTTCGCTTAACCCAAATTTCTTGTTCGCTGATGGAATTTATGGTAGGTGAACGAAAGGGCTAAGTCTGAAGCGTGAGCAGAATTGTCTGTCTTCTGAAGCCAGACTTATAGAAAAATTTGAAGTCTGTCCAAAAAAATCTCGCTGATTTACAAGCAGCGCTTATCAACCATTTCACAGCCTGAGTCCTATCGGAGATGGCGCTATCCTAGATTGGGCGAAGCCTGTCCATATCGGGCGATGTGATGGCCACCATACCACGTGAGTCACAATGACTGACGACAGACAGACAGACAGACAGACGGGTCCTTTTCTGGGCGCCTTAGACTTCGGGTGTCTGCAATGACCTCCGCGGCATACCACCGGTAGTAGCTCAGTCCTCGTCGCTCTCCCCAGCGTCCAAGTTCACAAGCAAGACGACCGAATACCTCCATCGTTTCCTTATCTGGACTATGCGCGGGTAGTCTCAAAATGACGAGGCTGCACGGAGCTTCGCTCGAGAACCCGAATACTGTAGACCCTCGTGGGTGCGAGCAACCTCAGTATTGCCGGTCGAAAGTCCCGCCAAACGCCCCGGACATCGTTGTCCAAAACACAATCGAAGTCACAGATCCATCGCGCGTCCTTCCATGGTATCGCGACGAGCGCCGAAGAGACTTTAACTGGCTGGTTCGAAGGTCTGTATTGTACCTCTGCTGTTGTTCCATGTGATGAGCTATTTCGTATGCTTCCACCAGCACAGCCAGCTAACACTACATCTGCTATCCTCTAGTTACAAGCACCAGCTTCTTTGGGGATGTGGAAATCCAACATGCCAGACTCCATCTTGCGCCAGTCGACGCCGAAGAACTGCGGACGGACCTTATCGCCGTTACACCGAACTCAGCGCGAGAACTCTAGCCTGCTATCTAGCTAGTCAGGACAATCCCGAAAGTGGGCTATGTCGCAACAACTCTCACTTTTTAACAGAGTCGAGATCAAATGGGCAGTTGCGTCAATTCCAGCAGCGGTCACGAACAACAAAATCTACAGAGAATGATCGGCGTAGCTGTCAAGGTCCTCGGGTTCGCGACGAGGGGGATAGCTTAGACGCGAGGTCTACTCGCAACGTTGATGAGATTGCCGACAGAAAGACTACACATACAGACCCAAGTGCTTTTGTTTTTGATCACCACGAGTCGGGAGCTGAACAACATCACAAAGATCCAAAATCATTCACTCAGAATCTTTTCGACACGTTGTCTTTGCGGATGGTCGAATGGCTACCTTTACGAAATGATACAGAAAGCATACCATCGAAAGGACAGCCGCCTATGCGACGCAAGAGCCAGGACTCGCGTGTTTCGGAAAACCCGCGTGGCAAACCATCTGGGCAACCGCATCGGGCCTCCCGTAGCCCCAGCTCTCTGACAACCAAAGCTTCTACACCACGAACTCCGTCTTCTCGTTCATCTGTGCCAAACCCCACGGCCGTAGAGTTGACCTTCCAAAATCAGCATGTCAGGCGACTTTCGATCCCCGACTCGGACCACCGAAGACAAACGTCACGAAATGGATTGGATGAAAAGAAAAGACTCGAGTATAAAGGTCCGGTATTATCATTGAACGCGCAGATAGCATCGGAAGATTACTCGACCATAACTTCACCTCCACCTTTGAAGCACCGCCCACAAAAACACCGAGGCAGGACGAGCGAACCAGAGGAAGCAGGCTCTAAAGACCGGATCAAAGGCCAGAGACGCGTCTCGTGGGACAGTGAGAAATTGTTTGCAGAAACAGCTTGCAATGAAAACTCGAAAAGCAGACATCCGCCCCCATGTCCGTCAAATAGTGACATTGATACGCCGACCCACCGCCGACCCAAGCACAGTTCTTTGCGACGCACGCGGGCCGTGCCGCCGCTCGCCCAGTCGCTTTCTCATTTTACACCGGAGATTATCGATGGTCTCAAGAGACTGATGATTTCCTCGGAAGAAGATGCCGAGGCCTGGCAGGAAGAACTCGATCGTATGCAATTCACGGGGAACTTTGAAAACCCAGATTGGAGATATGCGACACCTTCTCAACGACAAGCATTTCCGTTCCTTGCTCAGAGTACATTCTTCATCCTCGGCAATTCCACACAGACGCTTCAGTCTTTCGGACGAGACGGCGTCCACCCTGACCAGACATCCAATAAGATGAGTAAAAGCTTGGATGTTGCGAGACTGCGAGCAGCTCTGCAGCATCTTTTCTCGCTTTGTCCGTGGGACATTGCCCTACACAGCTTATGGAATTTGACGGAGAAGCTGTTTGTTCCACCAGATGACGTGACGTACTCTGCTCGGCCCTCACGACGTTCTTCTCGCAGCTCCACCATGAGTTCTGCTCCTCCAATTGTCAGAAGGCTTTCAGAAACAGCCAATAACGATCATTTGTCTGATGCTGATGCCGCCTACATCGCGACGATCACTTTCTTCGTCTTGATCAGTACAGTCCCTAGTTTGGATAATACGACATGGCGGGGCCTGCTGCGGATGAGGGCCTCAGGCAAGGTTGCGTCTGCCGCGGACCTCGAGAAGTTGGGGCCTGAGCTCGCTCAAAAAGCTATGGATGCCACAGACCAGCTGGAACACGATCTGGGTCTTCGTCTTATCCATAGACTTGTTCGTGCTCTTGTCGCTCGGCTAGCCTACAGCGAGATAACCAAGGCTCGCCAGATATACAGTCTGGACGCTCCAAAGCAAAGACGAGCCAACGTGCTTGACCGCATCATTGATCACCTTAGTGAACAGCAAGCCCATCACTTGTCCACTGGGGGTCAGCCTGAAAGCCCGAGCCCGATTGCTCTGATTGTCGAGTGGCTTCGCACACTCCTTCTTCGGGAGTGGGACGGCAATCCGGAGCTATCCCGAAGCAGTGCTGCGGGCGGCGCTGTCCAGATCCTCGCCCTGATGTACCAAGCGCGCAATCGGCTAGGATTGCTGTCGGAGGACTTTCACACTCCAATTCTTGCCGAGAGGCTGGATCCCCTGGAGTTACCGGTCTCTTGGTTAGACGATCAATCCAATAATCGCTCCATGCATCTTCTTACTCACTCTTTCCTCTTTCCTCCTTCCACCGTTGTCACCTATTTCAGAGCCCTCAACTACTCGGTGATGTGCAAGTATGTTGAGTCGGCAACGGCAACCGGGCGGCATCTGACACAGACGGCTCTCCACAGCATCTCGATCTCCAATGAAGCGTTGCTGTTGGATCGCATGAAGGTTTCGACATGCACTTATCTCGTGTTGGTCATCCGCCGTGACAATGTACTCACGGATGCTTTGAACCAGCTGTGGCGGCGAGAGAAGCGAGAATTGATGCGTCCTTTGAAAGTGCAGATGGGCATGGATGAAGGCGAGGAAGGTCTCGATCACGGTGGCGTCCAGCAGGAATTTTTCCGTGTGCTCATGGGTGAGGCCCTTGATCCGGCCTACGGCATGTTCACTCTCGACAACCGCTCTCGATCGTCCTGGTTTCGACCTCGTTCGTGGGAGCCGTTGTACAAGTTTGAACTCTTGGGGCTGCTGATGTCCATTGCCGTGTACAATGCGATCACACTCCCCGTGAACTTTCCCTTGGCCTTTTACCGGAAATTACTGGGGCTCAAAATCAAGAGTGTCGACCATATCCGTGACGGATGGCCTGAGCTCAGTCATGGTCTTGAAATGTTGCTCAACTGGGAAGACGGCGATGTAGCGGATGTGTTCGTCCGCACTTACGAATTCAGTTTCAAAAATGCTGGTCAATTGGAGACCATCGACATGCAGAAAGTGGGCCGTGATGGATCCTGGCCCATCTCACATTCGAAGCATGATAACGTCTCTACACGCAGCACCTCTTCAAGCGATGAGCCCCAAGTTGCGAAACCTGACTGCGATGATCATCCATCGACCGATGACTTCAAGTGTGCCAACTTTAATCCCACCCTCCTTCCTAGTCCTGCAAAGTCGGTTCATTCCTCGCAATCTCAGCCTTCACCGTCGCCAACTATTCCTGATGCGGAGGCTCCTCTCGTAACTAACCAGAATCGTGCTCAATATGTGAAAGACTACATCTTCTGGCTTACCGACAAAACTATACGGCCGCAGTTTGAGGCATTTGCAAGAGGCTTCTTCACGTGCCTAGACCGCTCTACTTTATCAATCTTCACTCCCGAGGCTCTCAAGGCCGTGGTTGAAGGGATTCAAGAGATCGATCTCACCGAACTCGAGCACCACGCTCGCTATGAAGGCGGGTTCGGGCCAAATCACCGCGTCATTCGTGACTTCTGGAGCGTCGTCCACGGATATTCCGCTGTGAAGAAAGCGCAGCTCTTGGAGTTTGTCACGGCCAGCGACCGAGTTCCGGTCAACGGTATTTCAACCATCATGTTTGTCATTCAAAAAAACGGCGTTGGAGACCTGGTAAGTCCACTTGAACTATGGACACTCAATGAGGCCTTTGGTTTACTGACTCCCCTGTTACTAGCGTCTTCCGACGAGTCTGACATGCTTTGGTCGTTTATTGCTTCCCGAGTATAGCTCCAAGGAAGCGTTATCTCAAAAGCTGGATAAGGCACTGGAGAACACTCGAGGGTTTGGAGTTGCATAATTGGATAGTCTAGGGCATCGCGGCGACTCGGGGCAGGCCATCTGGTTCATATTTCTTCTAGTCATCGAATAATCCCCCTTCTTGATCGAGACGATAATCATCGTAAGCCGCAAGGCAATGGCCGACCCTTTTCGATCGCAAAATACTTGTCCTCAGCCGGTTATTTTTTTTCTTTAGAAGAGCGGAAATTCAGTGCTGGGACTAAGAGACGACTGATGGGAGCATCCCCAGTTTCCGATGAGCCGGGTGGCGACTGTTCTAGAAACATGATATAAGTGGAGTAGGGCATTTTTGATTTTTGACCAGGTCAATTCGACTAGATGGGGGGAAATCACCGTCATCTGTATGGCGGAGGCCTCCCTTCCGACCCTCAGACCTTTCGCCGCCTGCTCTGGTCTTCATTATCGTTGTAGAAAATTTTTCCAATCCTCACCACTGCGATTGTCTTCCATGCCTTGCGAGAAGCTCAAAGTACAGACCCTCTGTAAGTCTTCTCCTGTCAGGTAAACTCTAGATTCTCCATTCGTCCAAGCAGCCTACCCTGCGCCGAGCCTATCCGTGTTCCCCGCTGCCCCACGTTGTCCGATACGATAAGAGTCATTCATCGCTTGGTCTTCATCGCTTGGTCGCTCAGTGAATGTTCACAGTTTTCAGGGTAACTTGCCTTCACTTACACCAAGCTCGCAGAGTTATATAGATCCTGTGTCGCGTTGAACATTTTAAAGTATTCGCTTGCAAATATGGCGCCCATCATTCACGCTGTTCGTCACGCTCAGGTATGATCGCAAACTCGACCCTCTTGTCTCGACCCAATTTCTCGTCGATGCGCGAATGCTCGCGGCATTGGATATTTTCTTGAGGATTAGTCTTTGGCTAGCGGTCCTGTCTTTCTTGCGCAATAAGTCTGGTCTAATGTCTGTCGTCTCTAGGGCGTGCACAACCTATGCACGGCGAACCACGTCATTCACGATCCCCTCCTTACGGACCTGGGCCATGAACAATGCGCCCAACTCGAAAAGGCTTTCCCCCGACACGCCCAAGTGGACTTGGTTACTGCATCGCCTCTGCGTCGAACGATCTATACCGCACTCGGGAGTTTTGGCCCTGTTTTCGATGCACACCCGGATACGAAGCTGATCGCGATCCCGGACGCGCAAGAGACGTCAGATGTACCGTGCGATACTGGCAGCGATGCCGAGGTGTTGAAGAAAGAATTTGTCGGAAAGCCTGTGGACTTGGGTCTTCTGCATGATGGGTGGAATGTCAAGGTAAGAGGGAGATATGCGGCAGTGCGGGGCACTGGACAAGAAAAGCTGAGACAAAACGCTCGTTACACAGGACGGCAGATATGCTCCCAGAACCCGGGCACTCAAAGATCGCGCACGTGCTACGCGCCGCTGGCTTAAGGCTCGGCCGGAGAAGGAGATTGTGCTGGTAACCCACGGTGGATTCCTGCATTACTTTACGGAGGATTGGGAGGACAGCAGCCAGTACCAAGGTGAGTGAAGAGACCGCAAATGACGATCATCTGATCTGCTTTGGTGTGTTTCCATGCCCATCTGACCATTTCCGTGTCTCTCCAGGTACCGGCTGGAAGAACACCGAGTACCGCACCTACACTTTCACGGAAGAGGATCACGACTATGACTTGGAGGGTAACCCGATCGACGGCGACAATGCCACACTGACGGAGACAATCGAGTCTCGACAGCGGCGTGGCAAGGCTGGTCCGACGCCTGACCGCGAGCAGCAGAAGAAACTTTACAAGGCCGGCACACAAGGCTGGGACGATCAAGGCCTGCAGATGAGCACGGCGGACAGAGATGCCGCCAAGGTTCCCGAGGGCAAGGAAGTCGACGGCGTGCGCGTGTAGAGTGCCTATTTGGGTTGTGCTTTTTGCTTCCTGCTTGGAAGACAACTGGATGTTAATAGACATTGGCATTGTTCATGGTGTTGTGATCACATCAATGGTACGTAGTATGTATAGACTTGCCAGAATTGAATTTCGTGTTTCAAAGACCCTGTTGAATAGTATGGGCTCGAGTCCGAGTTCTATGACAAGGCTATTGTTCCGCTCGACTGTGGTGGAGTAGAGTTGAGTAGAGTCAGTCTTTGTTGATCTTCCATCCGTTGTTGTCTATAATTATCATCCGACGAGTCTTTGTCGTTTGTCTCAGGCTGTATTGTCTTTGCTTCCACACCACCAGCCCTATTGTTCTTGCTCTCATTGCTAGAAGTACACAGACCAGCAGAGACAAGGAAAACCATGGCAGTGAAACAAGACTTGAATGAAAACCCGAGGTCAGTCACCACAATGAGGGACCAAGACAATGCACGTCAGTCTTGAGTGATCTGAAACAGCACAATGCGTCCTCGGCCATGCAAGCCTTGTACACAAAGAATGACGAGTTCCGAGTCTGTCTGCCTTTGTACATTGACAACGCTGCCTCGAGTCCAGCATAAAAGGACGCCGAGATCTCGAGAATGTGAAGTTTCCAGAGCGTCAAGCCCAGCCATCGAACGCAGAGAAGTCAATTGATTCAATCCTGCCTTGCAGATGCATATGCATATGCAAGCTCAAAGTACGCTTTGCCGAGGACTAAGTTCCAACGTCCGTCTCTTGCATGGACAGATTATCGTCGGGCCTTTCAACAGATTCTTTGGCTGAACCGTCTTCCATACATATACATCCCCGGTCTTCGGCGTCTGATTTGCATCACAACACGCGATCATGATGGTAAGTCCTCATCTCCTCCCAATCTAGACTGACATTGTTCTGCAGCATACGGCTTCTGTCGAGCTCCCGGTACTCTACTTTTTTTTGGTCGGCTCACAGGTAAGTTCTTCGCTCCCTCATATCCATGCTGACATTGTACAGGGACGCCTATTATGAATTTCTAATGATCTTAATAGTAAGTCCTTTTGCCCCTCTTGCTAGTTTTGCAGACAATGCTCCAGATTATATTGTTTCTGTCCACCACTTGCTCTTCTTTCGTCCTTTGAGAGGTAAGTCAACCACTCCTTCACATCTATGCTGACATTGTACAGGAACGCATTGGACAGATTGACATGAGACAACGACCTCGATCATGGTAAGTCTTTTGCCCCTTTCCACTTTTGCTGACAATCTTCTGTATTACTAGCTATCACTTGATCTTCTTTCTTCCTTGGCCATCTCAAAGGTAAGTCCCCCGTTCCTTCACGTCTACGCTAACAGCATACAGGAATACCGTGAATCATGGCAGCCAATGATTATAGTATGGTAATTACTTTGGCTCCCTTCTATTTTTTTCGCTGACAAGCCTCGATAGTCGACGGCAATTCAAACCCCGCGCGATCTGCTATCATCTTACACCGTCACACAGGTAACTCCTCCGTCCTTGATAATTGCGCTAACACTTTACAGAAATGCATCCTGATGACTGGTTTTCGACTATCATGGTAAGCCTATCTGTTGCCGCCCCAGTATCGCTGACAATTTTCTATGCTCTCCAGGTTGATCAAGGTCTCATCCATGTCCGCGCACTGTGTCACAGTCTTCTGTCCCGGCATCTCTACGCTGATAGTATACAGGAATCTAGGTACGATCATACAAATTGACATCCATTTTCTTTGGTAAGTCTTCTGTTCGCCCCTTTCAATTTGTGCTGACCTTTGTCTGTAGTCTACGAGTTGGCCGAGCTCTTCCAAATTATGGTATGTCCGTGGACTATCCCACAGTTAAGTGCTCCGTTCCAAGCCCGCTACGCCGACAGTACATGGGAGATGCTCGCGTCCGATTCATATTGAAAACATTGTACAATTGATCCAGTAACGCATTTTGTTATTTTCGACATGACGCAGAACCGAGACAGATAAGTCGCCTTCCTCTCTCTATCTACGCTGATGCAATTTTTCCTATATTATCACTATTACAGGCCCTTTGCGCCCGATCGACCTGATTCCTCTTGTCCGCCTTAACGACTGTGAGATTGAGTGCTTCATACTCAACCCCTATGCATTTCTCTCGAAAGAGAGTCCACTCCACCCAAATGGCTTGGCCTGAGTCTCTTCGATCTCTGTACTGACTGGTGAGTTTTCTCTCCCATCCCTGTTGTGCTGACTATTACTTCGATTAGATGTCAAAGGACGAGACGCGCTGGTCTCGCTGTCATCGAACCCACATCTTAGATTTCATCCAAACGCCGTGGATGTACAACACGAAGTGGATCTTCACACAGGCAAGTGCTCGCCCATCGACTGTGACTGCTGACTTGGATCTATAGGAAACAGACCTCCGATCGCATGAATATATCTACGATGCAGACCAATGTAAGGTATGACTCCTCCACCACACCCTGGCTACTAATCACTTTCCCTAGGATAATTCCCGCCCGGTGAGCTCTCCCCGCTATCATGGATGTGGACAAGGCCTTTGATCCAGTTCAGGAGAGATTATGCACGACTGCACGAGTGCAGGGAGTCTGATACGTAAATATTCAATTGGCGCAAGCTTATAACACACCTGGCCTGCCAAGACTGCATTGAACTTGTTTCCCTGAGATGACCACAGTCATTTATTGAGAATCTTGATACTTCCATCGTACGATGAAAGTCTGCTCAGGTAAGTTTTTGTCCCCTGTGTGCTTTATTGACTTGGAACAGGGACCAAGACCTACCTACTCGAGCGACACCTGTCTAGGATTCCATGAAATTCCGGACTTGACGGGCAACCCTAACTCATAACCTACGGGGTAAATGTGACAAGTAAGTCTTTCCCCCTTCGCCCGTGCGCACTCAGGCTGACAAGATCTAGGCTCACGCAAGTATGACCGCAACCACAGGTAACCAGTTTATTGCAACAAGCTTGCCATTATCTCTGCACGAATTAGTTCCTCCACTCGAGAATGGCGATTTGTGGTGAATAAAGTTCAGAATCCACATGAAGAGACTGACAGCAAGGTTCCGAGGGCTGTGTTTTTAGGACTCCATCCTATGACAGTCCACATGGTAATAAAGTTGTCGGAAAGAGTTATCTTCTTTGGCCTCTCCGGTTCTCCAATGCGACCTTCTCCATTCTCACCCTTCCAGAATCTTGTGCTGCGATGCGAGTTTCTGTCACATACTTTCCGTGTTGGTCTGTTGTGAGTCTGACTATGGAGGTATTCGACTTGATCCATGGTTCGCCGCAAGGTTCTGACACATACGATTGACATGGCCCATAGCCAGCTTTACCCTTCTCTGCAGTCTGAAAGAGCGAATATTGACAATTTGCAGGTCATTGAGGGTGGCTTAGCAACCCACACAAGCAATTTTTCAAGTGATCTACCTAGTCCTTGTTGTTGGTCAGTGCCTGATGTGATATGTTATTTAGATTATGATAATGCGCAATGCAAATCCCTTTTCCTTGAGCCACCAGGATCCCCTTGTTTGAGTCCAGTTCCGGGGCTTAGCAGGGCAGGGTTCATTTGAAGAAGCTTCTGCCAGATTGGACGTCATCTTCACGTACCAAGGCTGGGTTTTCAGTCAAATATTCGATGGTACGTGTCCCTGCTGCGCATCCGACGCCAACGCAGTAGGCAGCATGATTGTGCCACGGGTACCTGCGACATGCAGGGCAGAATACATGAAAACAACGCATTGTAATGAGCGGAATCCAACGTGCATACACATATCTGCATCAAGTTCAATGCACATATGGAACGTGTTTAGTAGCTAATATGCGTCAATACTCCCTAGTGAAAGTGCTCCTTGACATGCAGTGCCACTGCCGCATCTCCACAGCTTGGAGGAGCATAGCCGTGATAGTGGAGACTTCCATACACATGTTCCCCAGAATCTGGATGCCTTATCGAGCAACTTCAAGGTCAGACAGAACCAAGCTCGACGACGAGAATATAGATCCTCGTATCCGGCGTGCAAGGTGCCCGAAAGAAGGATTTTCTTTGATCGCAATGTCGGAGCTCATTGAGTTGGTTGACAAGTCTTAGACCATTGAATGACAGAAAGAAGTCGCAAGACCATCTGCACGACGTGACTTATCTCCTATTTTTAGCGGCCGGTCGCGCATCTTGTGGCGCAGAGCGCGGATTTGAGAACTTGGGGTTTGTCACGGGCTTTTGGCTTGGCTCTCTTGAGTCTTGACAC
Organism: Penicillium ucsense; assembly: GCA_014839625.1. Classification (NCBI taxonomy): domain Eukaryota; kingdom Fungi; phylum Ascomycota; class Eurotiomycetes; order Eurotiales; family Aspergillaceae; genus Penicillium; species Penicillium ucsense. The sequence goes on along the minus strand of WIWV01000050.1, from coordinate 13,027 downwards.
GGAGGGCTCCGCTTTAATTCTGCGGGAGGTGCCTGGATCATGTGTTGATTTATTGCCTCGTCTGATGGTATCGTGACTCACTTCCTCCTCCTCTCTCCCTCGGCAGTATCTTCGGTCCGAATGATTGATGATGATTGATGAGAATCTACCAAGTGAGTACTTGCATATCCGGTATCTCTTGATCTCGTGGCTCAAATCCATCGTCCCCTTTCTTTTGTCCTCCGGCCTCCCCTCGTTCTCCTCTTTGTCCCACAACGTCATTGCAACAGCTGCGATCCGCTGAGCACCGTTGGCAATGGGTATCCCCATGTCGTGTGCTGCTCTGGACTGACATGTCTTGGGGTCACCCTGTAGCGTTCTTCCTCAAGAGTAATGCCAAGAACACACACCAGAGTCCCATCTACCACCGTCAAAATGGGAACGAGGCCGAACCTGCATACAACCTTCGGTACCTGGACCCGAGTCTCCCCACCTCCAAAAATCACTACGGCGTCGCCCTTTACGACCCCTATGTCTCGGACATTGTCTACGGCGAAATCGCCGTAACTCCAGATTGGACTCAACCGACACTGTCAGCCGACGTGATCCGGGCGAATGGCGGCGTGGTGCCTCCGCCCGAGCCCATCCTCCCGACCGAGTTCGTCATTCAATTATACAACCCAGACCAGCAGATCAAAGTCAAACACAAATCAAAGTCGTGGAACAAGCCCGCACGATGGGAATTTGAAATGCCGCAGCGAACGTTCAGGATGCCTTCCTCGTCCACGCTCGATCAGACCCAGAGTGACCCGGCGGCGGCGGATATTACTCCCAAGTTGCGGTTCAGCTGGCGCAAGGACGGCAAGCTCTCCAAGGACTTGTCCTGTTTGCTGCACGGCAAATCCACCACGATACCGGATACGCGAACCAAGACCCGAGAGCCGGATATCACAGTCGCATTGTTTCAGGGCCTTCGTGAGCTGACGCTCTATGAGCCCAACTTGTATCGGGTGGAAATGGAGGATTTCAAAGGTCTGGAGGTGGTGTTGCTCCTTGCGGCCGTGGCGATTCGGGACATCTTCTTTGGCCCTGCTAAAGAGGCTTTTCACATTGTACCGGGAGCTCCCTCACCTCCTGTTGCCGGTGCGAGTAGACCCGCGACTGGAGGTGTTTCGGGTCAAACCATTACCGCAAACCAGATTTCATCCTCGACACCATCGTCATCGTCAACGATATCATCCCCAAAGCCAATTGGTAGTGCTGCGGCGCACGCCACTGCGAAACAGTCTCCGCCCCGGCTTGGCAATCCTTCCTCATCCGGGCGTTCTCGCATCGACTCTCGGGCAGAGGCAGAAGAGCGGCGCACGCAAGAGCTTCTCGAAGCAGAAAAGCGCGCCGCAGAAGAGGCTCAGCGTCAACGACAAGCCGAGATCGACGCTGAGACTGAACGCCTGAAACAGTTGTACGGCCAAGAGGAACAGCAAGTGCGCGCCAGAATCCAGTCAATTGGCACTGCCGACGCCAGTGCTCACCCACCCGCCACAGCCCCATCGCCACGCCCAAACCTACCAGCCCGTCAAACGAGACCGGCGAGATCATCGCACAATCACTCCTCTTCATACTCATATATCCCGCCTCAACAGCCACAGCGACTGCCTCCAAGCGCCTCATCCTTGTCCTTGGTGCCGAATGGCCCCTACATGCGCGCCTCTGCCGGCGGCGGTGGCCTTGATCCTCGGGCCCAATCGACGATCAATCTTATGCCCCCTCGACCCCAGCCAACAAGACCTCAATCCACAGTGGGATTTCCTCAGTTTGTCAATGGAGTCCCTGGGTCAAATGGAAGACCACAGCAGTCCCCGCAGTCCCAGCAGCCGCGGCCACATCTGACTTCGAAGAAAAGCAGCCTCTTTGGCTTTCTGCGACACAAGGAAGAAGGCGAAGCCAGACCGAGGAACAAGTTGGACAAAAAGCGGAGTTCGATGTTCTGATGCCTTTTACATCGGATATGCATGTTCATGTGCATGTTCATGTTCATGACCATGGTTCTCTCAATTCTCATGAACTATCTCAAGTGTTCTTTTCTGCGATACCCTTTGCGCATAGGTTTAATGTTCCATGCACGAGCTCCGATAGTGCGGCTTTCGAATGGAATGATTTTGCCCAGATCTACCACCATGTAGTTGCTCATGTTGGTGCTCCCTCAACAGCATCTTCCAATCTCATGGCGTCACATATCCAATCTTCTTCATCCAGCGTGCAACATTCCAGACGTACAATGTGAATCGGAGTCTAGGTCGATTCTCCACAACGACATTAACTCCAGTCCATAGACATTTGCAAGGAAAAGAGATACCAGGTAACGTTAGACGAACGGATGGGTTAGACCTCTTCACAACACATCCATGTTCAACATTCACAATAGAATCTGTCATCAACCACCTAGTCAACTAAAACATCCACAACCTAGCATCACTAACAGAACCAGTCACCCTGTAGATGACATCCCTGTACGCTCGGAGGGGCGGAACCCCCAGACCGTCTTTGACACCCATATCGATCCCTACATTAGTACGTAATCGCCCAGTACCCAGACGAAGCAGGTCAAAAGAATACGTAGAAAGCAGACAGCAGCCAGTAAAAATAGAACACAGTACATACGGACATACGGACTTCCTGCCCGTGGTATAAGACTATAAGTAAGTATACCCTTCTCAAACGCGCTGGATTCGATGCCGAAATAGCTCTCTGACTCCAACGACGTATGTGTACTCTCCCAGTGGAAAGATAGAGAACAGCAAAGGAAGGGCAAAAGAGAAGAAAAAGTCGCGTTACCCCGATCCGAACCCTCGACCTCATATTTGCGCTTTTTCTGCCAGGTACAAGGCCCAAATGCTCGCTCCCATTCACGTCGATGTTCCAAGATGTATCTCGATGCTCGGCTGGAGACAAGATCGCCATGAATTCGCCGTCAACAAGTCGATTTAAGATCCTGAAATGAATGGTCAATGTGAATTGGATTCACAAATCAGTTTCCCAGCATTTGTCGTTTGTTAATTGAGTTGCCAAAAAAAATTTGCCGAAGCCCACCCACCCAGCTACTCGCAGGCATCGACCGGCTGCCTTGTGTACCACAACATTGAGGAGGTATGTTGGGTGGGTACACGTTATAGCAGAGGGCCGGGGTTTGGTTCAATGTAGGTACTATTGAACCACCCTGCACCTGGAGACTAACAGGATCATCATGTTCTGCGTCATAAGTTCTCACTGGGACTCTCAAGGTACGCCTTCCCCAAAGCGTAGGCCTGTAGTAACAATAACGCTTTCATTTAATCATGCCACAACCATCACAATGAATCACTCACACAATAATTGTACATTGATGCAAACCTTCCCATCTGACAAAAAGCCTTCATTCCACAGAGTCACGCCTTGGCTCTCATCAGAATCGCAGTACATATGCATCCGGCAGCCCGTGCACCACGGTCAGCAGCTCTGCGACTCTTGCTGGCACCTCGCAGTCCGTCTTCATGACCATCAGCTTCATCTGCCCCAGAAATGGAGTATCGTCTTCAGAGTCAGTACTTTCATCTTGATCGGTGGGATCAAGCACACTGTCATCCTCATCAGATTTATCAATTTCCATCTCCTGGTGAAGATTGAGATCAGGGCACACCGAATACACAGTCGTCTCATTAACCTTGATTTTCATGTCTGACAGGAAGTCCTCCACCATCTCAATCATGGCAGGTTCATCCTCGTACTCGCATAGCAGAAGGTTGCCATCGGGTACAATCTGCGTCTTAAACCGGTCGAGGCACACGATTGTTGGGCAACAATGACACGGAACCTGACGCTTGTCCATGTCAGGGGTAAAGCCTTCTGTGCAGTTGTCGCATGGTTCGACGACTCCATGGATGCGCGTTGATGCTGTGGGTGATGATCGTGCCACAAGAGTGACCGAATCAGTGTGCCAAGTCTGTCCGTCTGGCACACAGTTGAGAACCTCCCTGACCACGACACCACGCTCGCGTGCCACAATGTCTGCGTTCACAACGCTCACAGGTCGACCATGAGGCCCACTCCTTGGACCCAAGAGTCCCTTGATGAATCCAGCGAACAAAGGCTTTGTGTTGTCTATCGTGCCAAGGCATCCTCGGTAACGGAGCTCAAAGGTAGTAGTGGCCATATTACGACAGACCGATCGAGGAAATCGCTGGGCATACCACATACCCATTTGCTCGGCCAATCTGACGAATGGCTCAATCATGTCATGTTCCTCGATTGAGCTCCGCGTAGCGTTGACGGAGTTTCGAGCCGGCATGCCTTTCACCAGGATATCAATGACTTCTTGACAGATCAACCAGGATGTGGTTTCCAAGGCCTCGGCGGTAATCGCACCGATATGTGGCGTTGCTACAACGTGCATATGAGCAATGAGCTTCGCGGAGGTAGAATCAGCTCTGGGGGGTTCGTTGCAAAAGACATCCAAGGCGGCTCCAGCAAGATGGCCTGACTCAAGCGAGGCAAGCAAAGCATCTTCATCGATCGTTCCACCGCGGGATACATTCAGGATTCGAGAACCAGGTTTCATCTTCGCCAGCTCTCTAGCTCCAATGATCCCCTGTGTTGACTCGTTCAGAGGCGCATGAATTGTGAGGAAATCGACTTGCGGAAGTAACATCGTCAGGTCATCGAAGCGTTCGATCTCTTTCGCGGCGTGGGTTGCGACGTAGGGGTCGTAAGCAATCACCCGCATACCAAGACCTTTGGCCAACTGAGCAACTCTGCAGCCCACTGCAAGAGAGTAAGCATCAGACTGAAGGAACCAACAGCGAGTACCATGGCACCACGAGTGACTTGCCTTTGCCAAAACCGACGATCCCTAGGACTTTGCCCCTAATCTGTACACCCTCAAAGCGACTCCGATGCCATCCACCAGACTTGACATGGTTATTGGCAACATGAATTTGTCTTGCCAAGGTCATCATCAGAGCAATAGTATGCTCCGCAGCCGCTGCAACGTTGCCTGCTGGTTCATTGACCACGAGGATGCCCAGCCGGGTTGCTTCCTGAACATCTAAAACCGAAAGTCTTTGGTCAGCAACATGAACAGTTTGAGATCATCGTTTCTTGGCCAAAGAGCCTACCGATGTTGTCAACGCCAACACCGGCACGAGCAACCACCTTCAACTTGCGGCCAGCTTGCAGAAGTGCCCCGGTGACTTTGGTATCGGATCGAACAATGAGGGCGTCAAAGTCCGGGACCAATCGCAACAGTTCGTGCTCCGCGAGTACTGTGGACGGGTGAACAGTGGTCATGAATTCGCCCAGGTACTGGACAGCCGATTCATGGATGTCTCCTAAGACGAGAACCTGTTGACGCTTTCTCTGGGAAGAGGACATGATGGCAGCACGGAAGGATAAAAGAATGAACACCAAGAAGTCTTGGTTCAACGAGCAGATAACGAGAGAATAAGGTGAGCTAACGAAGGAATGAGTGAAGGTTGAATAGGATCATGAATGAAAGAACGAGGAAGATGTGAGAATGATGAAGAGGAGAAAGATGTTTTGGGAAAGGAAGCTTGTTTTCGGGGCAGGCGCATTGAATGAGGCAGGGCCCCGATTCGCAGGCACCGATGGGAATGGATTACTTCTTGCCTATTCACGTCTTGGGGCCCGCGTGGGCTCTACGTGGATCCGCGAAATACCATCTGGAATCACAATTCTGTACATCGCGGGGCTATGTTCGTTATGATTCTTCTGCGACGATACATCGCGGAAGGTCACTACGTGCCAGCCGTCATCCGTCCAGCATTGTTCTCAATCACCGCTGGACTGAAGGACAAACCCGCCGCCATGTATCGCAGCACGGCGATTGTGAATCCCATTCACGAATAGGCGGCAAAGTGACCTTTCAAAAGTCTTAAGGACTGCCATCAGGATCCATCAATTGCTATCGTTCTTGGAGCTTACAGGCGTCTTGATGCCTAAATGGTGATCAAAGGCTGAGCCTACGCGCGGTGATCGTCTAGCTCTATGAAATAATGAATGATACTCCGGGATTTTGCTTATTTCATTTCGTACATCAAATAATACGCAGAATGTTTGCCCCTCGCTTACGTGAGCTGCGGAGGACTCTGGAAGGATCGCCATTGAACCTTCATTGCTCATCTTTAAAGTTGAAAACGGAAGGTCCGCGATGTCGGAGTAAAACACGGAAGGTCTGGATGCCTCCCATCCAACGTGTCTTGACACAAACAATGGAATATTTTTCATTTGAATCATAAATACGTTCTTCCTGAACTCTAGTGAGATCAGTAGTGGGTCCCATAAAACAACAACAACGACCCTGTGCCCCGTTCAAAGCCCACGCGGGCCTTGTGGTAGTAATGCGTACGGCCCTTAGAGGGTACCTAGAGCCCGCCGTGAAGCACTCCTGCTCCTACATAGTTCATAGTTTCTGTCCGTTTGACAAAGACCGGGAACGATACTCACATAGTGATGCGAATGCTAATTTCCATTCACGAAGCAATATGAATGCATTAAAAATTGATCATTTTCAACTGGTTTGCTTGAAGCCAACAGAAGTCAGGGTCAACTATATGGAGACACTCATGCCATGTCTTGAGATGTATCTAGGAAGAGCGATTCGGGCGTGAAAGAGAAAATGGCGTGATGTGAAGCCCTTCAATAGTGTTCATGTTGCTCCTGCGTCGAATTATGAAAAGTCACGGGACCCGCCTTTGCCCTCACTCAAAACGCGTTCTTTGCTCGGTCGATGCACCTTTGATCTTGACGTCGATCTACGCGCCTTGTTCTTTCATGCATCTGTTATCTCAAGGTTGGTATTGTCCCATGTCGTTCATACATCTTTTATCTCACGGTTAGTATTCGTCCCATCATGTACCTTTGTATATCTTTTTATCTCAAAGTCTGTGTTCTTCCTAGCATTCCCTCGACTCGTCCTAATCTTTGTTGCGTTAATATATCTCATACCTCGAAGCCGGCTCTCGTCCTTTGTTCTCTCGACGCATCCTGTGCCTTGGAGACGGTGCTCGCTCTTTGTCCCTTCATCCCATAGTAGCTTCACATGACACAATCATACACCTCTCGTCTGATCAACGAACTTCATTTGACTCTACCTTCCTGGCTTTGTTCTCTTATCCCACACAGGCCTTGTTTCTGAGATCACAGGCCAGTGGGTAAAGCACGTCCCACTCCCACACACCACCACCAACTAAGCCTTGGACTTGCATGGCTTCTCCCTCTCAAGCTTCCTAGCCCACTGGAGGTACAACAGGTGCTAATTCCAGCTTCGTTCAAGGTCGAAGGCCGATAGCGGAGCCGGGGTAGTTTTACATACTCTCGGAAGCTACGATATTCAAACTTTCTTTGACAAAGCCAGTTCAGGCAAAACATGCCTAAACATTTTTGACGAGATGCAACGATTCACTTTTGATCTACACAAACCCTGTACCTCGGAAACATGCAATACACATTTCCACATCCTGCGAACGCAATATTTGCCGCATGGAAGCTGTCAAGCCTCTCTCAAGATCTCGAGGCATCCACGGATGCTACCCTATCAAGTCGAATCAGACCCGTCACTCTTCTTCAAGCATGTCGGGTTGAGACGATGGAACCACTCGCGCGTACCAAAGACGGCTAAGCACCTACGATGAAGAGCAAAAAAGGCGACCGTCACGTTTGGAAACAATGCGTCGATCTATGGCAACGGCTCCCAAGTTCTGCGTCGAGTCTGCACTTGCGACACGAGTCTTACGTCTTACTCGGATCATCGGGGCCGTGCACACTGCACCGCACAGTCGACCGCGCATCGACCACGTTTTCGCGGCAATCTAGAGCTTGGACTCATCGTTGCCCGGCCTTCCCCCTTCCCTTCAGCCTCTCCACTACCAAAGAAGGGCCCATGGAAATTTGATCTGGAGAGTCAAGTCAGTGTCAACATGTGGACCCGTACCGTCCCAATATTTTGACGGTTATAAAGTTGACAGATGGTCGGAAACCCTATCTGTCAGGACGAGTGACCACATTGCGTCACTTTTGCCATTCAGGTTCAGCCACATAGCCTCCTACCACATTGAGTGCGCCCTCGGATGCCCTGTCGATCCTGGGGTAAGAGAGAAAGCTGGGGGAGAGTTCTGATGGCAAGGATCCTGTTTCACGCACGAGTCTTCCCTAGTCCGTCGTGGAAATGGCAGAGGACGCAGAGATTACCCTGACTTCAAGACGAATGAGGAGAGTCCAGTTTGTGTCACAGCACTTCGCGCCCGGGTATGCAGTAGCAGCAGTACTAGCCTTGGGGAGAATCGACTTGGGTAGAACTCTTGTTAGCGCCGCGTTGCTTGGCACCAGTTTGGCCTCGTCTTCTTCTACGTGGGTCAAGTCTTGATCCTGTCCTCTTCACCTTTTTTTTTCTCCTCCCTCTTCACCTCTCCACTGTACTTGTTTTTCCGTTCATTTTCTCCAGATCGGCAGGGCGGCACATCCCGGAACCCAAAAGAGATCAAAAGACACCCGGGAAAGGCCTTTCTTGGTGTCGTCTTATCTTGCCAAGCCACGAGCTGGATAGAATAAACTGGGGAAGACTTCCCAAACGGGTCAAGACGAGATCCTTTAGTGGCCATCTAAACCTGCACTTGCCCGGGTCCAATTCTCTTCCTTTCCTTTCTCTTTCTCTTCTGCTTTTTCCCCAGGCCATTACACATTGTATCGACGTCTTACGGGTCCAGTGGGATTTCATGATCATACGGCTCCCTCGTCTCGCTCTTGGATGATCCACGTCTGCTTATCGTCTTACTCCTCTGCGCCCGAAGCTTGACTCGAGTCAGGCAGGGTCTGCAGGTCTTGTTAAATCTCAGATCTCCCACCCCCACAGCTTCCCGACAGGGTGGAGATCATAATTTGGACTCTCACCACGCGCAGGTCCATCCGGGACACCAATTCTGGATCCCCGCAGCTACGCCATTTAAAGCAAAGTACATCCCCGCCGGTGATGCTATCCGTCATCGGGCGATAAAGCACCCTTCCTACGCAAGAGTCATGTGCCATTGAAATTCTCGCCATTACCCACCATGGTCGGGGTCCCTCACAGTACTGGTTGTGCGCTATGTCGCGAGAGACATATCAAAGTAAGTCTCTACATATGCACGACTGCCTTGATTCCCAGATTGCACCTCTTTTCAGTTCCCACCCTCGTCTTACCTGTCGCACGCCGAGCGTGTCATTGAGCGGGAGAAATATTTCTGTCTTTGCGCCGGATAGGACTGAGCAAAAGTGTTTTCACAGTGCGACGAAGCTGTGCCGGAATGCACGCAGTGTCAACGATATGGCCGCGCCTGCCCAGGATATCGCCGCGTCTTTCGTTTTCAAGATGAGGGGCCAAACATCCAACGTCGCCATCGCTCCACTACCCGCGGTCGAGGCCGCGGTCGCGGAACCTCAAAGGGCCCTAGCACATCAGGTCCAAGCACTCCGACCTCGAGCAGCAGACAGACGTCGTCGGTTACGCCGCAGGGGGATGCCAGCGCGTCAGAGCCGCTCTTGGGTGCCGCGGGGATTGTGCGCGCCAACGCCATTGCTCTCATGCGTCGTCACACGGCTGCAGTGACCCTAGACGAAAATGTAACGCCCTCGTTGGTACGCAAGACTTTTCGAGCGGCGCAGCCTCAGCTTTTCCTAGATTTCATCAGTGCATCATTCCCAACCTTGTACTTTCACAATCGGTTCCGGGCAGGCAACGAGCTTGGCTTTGCCGAATTCATTGTTCTGAATTTTGGCCAAGATGCATATTTGGACACTGCGATTTGTTGTCTGAGTTCGGTTTACTTGGCCCATCTGACTCAAGACCCAGTCTTGATGCGAACGAGTCGACGCATGTATGGCCTCTCATTGAATGAGCTTATTCGCTCACTCTCTCGCAATGAGCATGCGCTCTCGGATAACATGGTCTGCACAGCAATGATGCTCAGCGTTTACGAGATGTATGCTCGGACCAGTCCCGACGCTTGGGTGGTCCATTCGGACGCAGTGAGGAGGCTGATGGAAAGCCGCGGTCCAGCGCTGCATGAGTCTGGGTTCGGAAGATCATGCTGGATTGCATTTCGGGGCTTCCATATCGCGACGGCGGTATATCAGGGGAAACCATGCTTTTTGGATCAACCTGAGTGGCAGGATTATACCATGCGAAATATGACCGAGGACGCCAAGAAGCCAGGGGAATGGTCTGCATATGCAATCATCTCAGACAAAGTCTTTATTGAGATTGCTAAATGCCCGCGATATATCAGTGAGACTCGGGAGCTCGCCGCCGATTCGACGAGTATGGATCGAGATGCGGTGGAAGCGTTGTTGCAACGCATTCACGACACTACTACCAAATTACGTGCCTTGACGGCAGAACTTCGTTTGTCCATCACTGCTCACGGCCAGCGACAACAGGGTATCGTTCGCCGCCCGAACACTTTCGTCGGGCCCGTGCCGGAGATCTTCCCGGAAACCGGCCCTTCACTCTTACTCCGTGGAGCGGAGAATGTGCTCACAACTCTTGGTCAGCTGCAAGATCGGCTGGAAGATTCACTCCGGATCTGTGTGATTGAAGAACTCTCGCCTGAATCGATCTGGGACACGCCACCGAGTGATGGCAGTGCACGATCTCTGTCCCCCCCTTCCTCGACGACGGGTCGACCTAAGACTTTCACACTACCGTTTCGAATTTCCTCAGAGCTCGGCCGAGGCCCTTCACAAACGTCTGATCAGAATGACCCGCGTGCGGTTATTTGGCTAGATCGCGTTGCTTCGTCGATGGGGATGCTGGGAACGAAAATCTTGGAGACGGGCTCGGTGTCGGAAGATGTTCAGGAAGAAGAGGGAGCTTCCTGATGATCATTATAATGTAATTCCAGCAATGATGATATGTGGCATGATTTGCATCGTTTTGAGTTGCCAGTCCCCACTTATACCAGCTTTGTTTCTTGCAGCGACTGCATCAGCAGGTCTGGGTGGTTTTGCTCGTGTTCTCTACCTTGTTTATGTCCACACGGACGCAATGGCATCGCACGCCTTTGACGATTTGACATTTACGCCAATAGGTATCCAGTCGACGTGACATTGAGTGTTCAATAAGATTTTTTTCTTTTCTTTTCTACCGTATGGAATATGCTAAACTCCGCGAGGTCACCTAGTCAAGTACACTTGAGTTATGTCATATTCTTCTGTTCACGCCGAATCCGAAATACACAAAAAGTCCGCCCGAAGTGGTGCTCTTGAATTGCTTTTCTTTCTTTTGTTCCGAAGATGCCCCTCCATCTTCATACGCCCCGCTGCTTAATACTCCAGCGACTCTTCCAACAACTTCCTCAACTCTCCCCTCTCGGCCTCCAACTCTTCACTCAAGTTCGGCGCCAACATCAAGACTCGCTTCTGCGGAATCGTCCCCTCGACCAAGCCCTCCACATCCGCCGCCTTGAAGCCCAAATCCTTCAAGCCTCTCGGCTGATCACCCAACTTGATCAAAAAGTTGGCAATCGCCTCGCCCAGCACTTCGCCCGCACTCTCCCGCTTCACATTACTTATGTCCACGCCGAACGCCTCCGCGGCCGCCAAATGACGGTCTGGATTCGACGCGGCCGTGAACCGGAACACCGCGGGCGCGGTCACCGCGACAGAGACACCGTGCGGGATAATCGGGTGGTCAACGTCATAGCCCACATGCTTGTAGCCTGGGTTCTGGCTTGAGATGGGATAACTCATTCCGTGGCACAGATGCACGCCGGCGTTGCCGAAGCCCACGCCTGCCAACGTGGCGGCGAGAAGCATGTTCGACTGCGCGTCATGGTCGTCCGGGTCGCGTACGGCGCGAGGCAGATACTGCACGGTGCTGCGGAGGGCCTGCAGGGAGAAGATGTCGGAGATGGGGTTTGCGCCTTGGTAGGCGGGTCTGTTGATGGGATTGGTGGGCCGGGGCGTGCGCTCGTTATAGGGGATGGCGGTCCAGGACTCGAGGGCGTGGCAGAGCACGTCGAGGCCCGAGGAGGCGTGGACGGCCGAGGGCATGGTGCGGGTGTTGAGAGGGTCGCAGATGCCGAGGGTGGGCTTGAGGTTGCGGTGGGCGATGCCGGTTTTGGCCTTCTTCGAGACGAGATCGAAGATGGCGGTGCCGGTGGTTTCGGAGCCCGTGCCTGCTGTTGTTGGGACGGCGACGAGGGGGAGAAGGCGCTTTGCGACGGGGAGACCTTTGCCGAGGGGGGCGTTGACAAAGTCGAGGAAGTCGGCTTCGGGGTAGACGGTGTAGAGATTCATGAGTTTGGCCGTATCGATGACGGAGCCACCACCTGGAGTGATTTTTAGCTCTATTCTGAGACTTGAGAATCTTTCTCTTGTTTCCTTTCTTTCTTTTCTTTCTTTTCTTTTTTTTGGGGGGGGGGGGTGGCTTGGGAGGGAGCTGGGCATTGGTATTTTGCATAGTCACAGCCCGTCCGGATATTGCATCATCGAACAAGAGTATATACGGCAAGAAATTCAACGACTCGGAGACGAAAAACATACCAACAGCAAGGAACGCATCCGGATTATACGGTTTCGCAAACGCAATCGCCTCCTTGACCGAGCTATCCTTGGGCTCCGTCCTCACCTTATCATAAACCGTGAACTCGATCCCCTCCCTCGTCAGCCCCTCCACAGCCTGCCTCATCGCATCCAACTTGGCCACGTTCGAGTCGGTGACGATGCACACGCGCTTGGCACCCATATTCTTAAAGTCCATGCCGACCTCCTTGGTCGAGCCGGGGCCGAACCGGATGCTGGACGCGGCCATCTCAAAGGCATATTCCTTTTCGCGGGAGGGGTCGGTGGGAGTGGCCAGGTGCCGCTTGACATGGTTCATGAGCGAGGGAGTCTTGTGGTGGTGGTGATGGTTGGGATTGGAGTGGCAGGGGCAGTTGGGGGGGTGGGTGTATTGGACTGTGGCCAGCAGGCTACGAGCTTTTGTGGCGGCTGTGCGAGCCACGCGGATTGCGGGCGCGGC